>CM041545.1:4849281-5226781 GCA_023238725.1 Scortum barcoo
ATACATTTTCTGCAGTACGTTAGCTCATTTACAATCAAGGCATACTTCATTTAGTGTTTTTTTCCACTGTAAACAAAACTTTTACTACATGTCTTACATAAAAAAGTATAATTTCAGCATATCTGAAGTATTCTTCATACACAAATTAAAAGGTCACAGTTTGACAAAACTTTAGTGTTCTACCTCTAAACACATTAAAAGTTACCCTCTTTTAACTTAAGAAAACATTAATCCCATTTTAATATTGCAGTTCATCCCCAACCAAGTGTAGAAAGATTTTTTCAAACCGAAAGTTAAGCTTGAAAAAAAAATGACATATATCTTTCTGTGACTTTGGTTGCCTCTAAGGAGGAAAGGTAAAGAACAGATATCTGATCTTATATTCACATTCAGACCACATAAGAAAAACTTTTGATATTCAGTTTGAAGAAGAGCAGGACTTAAAGCTTTGTCCTGATGCCGATCCTTGGGGGGATAGAAACATCAATGAAGTGTTGAGGCTTTTAAGTGTGGATGCAGGCTCTGCTTGTATCCTCCTGACTCCAACCAAGGAGACTGTACTGTGCGCAGCTCGCTGTGTCAATACTGAGATATCTCCACTTAAAGAAGCAAGAGAGCAGGCAGGCTCATTTCTCTCGCTCTGTTCTTCTTTTGTTATCTTTTTTTCGTTTTCCCTCTCTTGTCTCTCTTTTACTTCTTTCCCTCTGTATCAACACTTTTCTTATTGCTTCCTCCATCTGGCCCACTGTCACTCACCTTCAGCCACTCTTCACTCCTCCTATACCCAAACCCATCCCTCTTTCTTTTTTGCTACCTTTCTTTCTCCAGTTGTGTCCGCCTCATTTGAACCTGGCCATGTGGACATCCCACTCTCTTTCTTGTGTGCTGACAATTTCTTTCTTCTGTTTATTTTCTTCTTTGTTCTTCCTCTCCTTGCACAAAGGAAAGCGCTAACTGAATGTGAATATAAAGCTCCTAAATCAAATTTTCATCCCAGGACTTCCTGGGCAGGACGGCAAAACAGAGCCCAGTCAGCCGACACCAGCAGGTGTCTGAACCTCCTGTTACCCAAAATCAGGGAAATGGTGAAGCTGGAGGCACTGAATAAGGCAGTCTGTCTATGATGGAAGCACTGTCTCAAAACAGTGAGTTGTAAAGGCGGCAAATTAATTCAGTTTGGGAGAGATGAACATAACTTTCTAGCCGCATTGAAATGTTTATCAGAACACACACATACTGGATAGGAGAAAGTACTGCCACGAAACTGAGAGAACATGAGATTTCAATAAAGAGGGATGCAAGCAGGAACTGGAAGAGTGTGGAAAAGAATGTATAAATATAATCTATAAAGAGATCTGGAGGGTACTATTTGTAAGGCAGCTGTTGTATGGGCCTGCCCCACTTTTAATGAGGTGGGATTATTTCTCCGACATTTGAGAAATGCAGATTACACACTAATATAGGTGAAGTGAGTGGTGTAGACAGTGGCCAAAATATGGCTCTGTGCTGAAACAACTTGTTGTATGTTAAGTCATTTGGTGCTTTCTTTGTTTCTATCACTCTTTCTCAAGACTGCTTAGTAAAAAAAAAAAATAGTATGGGATATATCTCTTACAGTGTGTCTTGAGGTGGATGTATCCTTTTCCTTTGTTTTCTGTGGTCCTGATGAGTACTGCAGGCATGTGTTCTACGAGTCGGGTCCCTCACTTGCACTTCATAATTGTGTCTGTGGTTATTTTTGCATTCATGTTAACGGGTTTCACAATAAGCCTTTGGTCTTTTCTCATTTATTGTGTCTGTGTGCATCTGTGCGGCGAGTACCTTTCCCAGTGTTAATTTCCCTCTCACTACTAAAGGGCTGATGCTCACTAATTAATATGTACCCTTTGCTTTCAGCGTGTAACAGATATAAAAACAAAAGGCTAAGGCTAGTTGGGCTTTAGTGTGCAGTCCGATATGCCTAACTACAAAGCCAGGCGGGAGTTTAAGGCACAACCATAACTGAATCTGACTGCCATCATTAGTGCAACTGGCAAAGTAACACGTTAGTTCAGTGAACCTAATCAAATACAGACATCACACTTAATGAAGTGAGACTCAACAGTAAATCTTGCTTAGCCGCGTGCTTTTCACTGACTGTTACACTGCCAGCTGCTTGACCCAGGGCGCATACTAGTGGGCAAACTGGACTCCGCTGGAGCATTTACTCTTCATTATTGTTGGACGGTTCCAATTAAACCTCCTTATGACTCAGTAACTTCATAATAAATTACAATAAACTTTATTTATTTAGCACTTTTCAAAACAGAATGAAAAACTCTTTTATTTTGTTGAACAAGGTACAGAAACATTTCAGGACTGCAATGAAATAAAATCAGACAATAATAACAATAATAAGAAAAAAAAAAAAAGAAATACCACAAAACAATGATATTAAAGTTACTTTTTAATATTAAACAAACAATACTGACTGGAAGTAAGAATTTTGTAACTGCATTGACAAACTTTGATAAATACAATGTGTGTGCCGCCCCACACGTTATGATCGTGGTAATGAGAAAGACATGTGCATCTGTTTTTTTTCTGATTAATTTTTCTGGAGGATGGTTATCTGACCCAAGTGCTAATGTCCAAAAAAGTAGTATTAGATGAATATATCAATAAATGACTCCGTCTTCCTGTTTCTCTTCCACTCTTCTCGCTCCTTTTCACTTTCCCCCTCCTTGTCTTTTCTCTGTCCGTCTTACCTCATCCTGATCCTCTTCTCCATTTTACCCTCCTTTCTGCCTCTTTCCCAGAGTCTTTCCTCTCTCTTTTCCCATTCTTTTTTCTCTCTCTCCCCCTGAGTCTTTCCTCTCTCTCGCTCTCTCTCTCTCTGCTCTCTCTTCCTCTCTCACCCCCTCTCTCCCTCCCCACCCTATAGGGATAGGGACTCAGTAGAATTACCATCCTCTTGATCTATAATTACCACATAACTCTCTCTACCCCTGGCTCTCTTTCTCCTTGTTTGCTTGCTAGCCAGTCTCAGAGCATACACAGGATGTATACATCATCATTTAAATCTATTCCTTTTTCCATTAACAGTCTTACCCTGTTTGTGTGAGGAAATATAACAATCGTTGAGATGTTCAATGGAGGATGTATACACAGACTGGATGACAAATGCATGACAGCATGACCTATATGTTGGATGAGCCATTAAAAAAAACATGGAAAATGGGTTGTCTACTGCCACATATTTTGACCTTCATAACATGTGATGAACTCAAGGGTTTATTGAGTATCATAGACTAGATTACATAATAGCAGAATGTTAATTGTGTATGCAAATGTATTCGTCTGTCTCTTTTTTCAGTATATTTCCATGCGTTGTCTGGATAACAGCTAATAAATGTATAATCTTTTCTATTTCATGCTAGCTTGTTATCTAGTCATGGTATAGTCAGTCATGATTTCCTAAGGGGTGCAAAGCGTATATTTGCTTCTCTCGCCCATATCTGACATTTGGTGTCATAGCAGGAGTCATACACTTTTGGGAAAAGCGTGCATTTTTTGCTTAGATTGAAATGTTGCAATCTGCACAGCTGCTAAATTTGCACTACATGGAGTGCATCTTCAGTTTTGTCTTTTCTCAGTTCACATCCTTTGTTGTCAGTGCTTTGGGATAGACATCATGGATAATAGGACTTGGAGTTTGAAAATAAAAAATAAGTCTGAGTTCACTCTTCATCTCTGCTTCAGGCTAGCGGCTCAGTACTAAATCAGCTTCTGCTGAATCTTTGACCAAGCTGTCGGCAATCATGCCTTGTTGGTAATGTTGAGGAAGGAGGAGGAAGATTTCATGGAATCTCTGGTTCTGCTGCATTGACTCTGATTTCTTTTTCATGCAGTCCACCGTGAGACCTGCAGTGTTACAGGAGTGCAAAGTTGGTGGAGTAAGCTGCTGTCTATTCATGATCAACTGAGGCAGAGAAGGGATTTCTGGAACAACTTCACTTACTTTCAAGGTGAAAGAAGAAGGGAGAAAGTCTGAGGAGGTGCACCTCCTGCAACACTTGTAGTATTCAGAAAGACTTTATTGTAAGATCATCAGGGTCTTCTGGCCACAGGCAAAAATCTGTTGGTCTCGAACATTATGTTGGAATTTGTGTTTTACAAAATAGTGTAAAGTCTAAATGTCCTAAAAACACATTGATCACAACAAGCAGGCCAGTATCGTTACATCCGTACAGGATGGTTCTGCACCTTACAATTCATGTCCAATGCCAACGTTCACTGGCAGCGCAGTCAATCGTGAGCCTTTTATGCTTCAAGGCAGTGTTACGATAAAGGTTGGAGCTGTGGATGGGTATGACGCATGTTACACCATCTTTGGTTTTTGTCATGTCACAGACCTGCAGTTAACATTTCCTTTTATCAACCATTCATACAATCTCTCCCTAACCTTTACCAAGCATTTCAGTTACCTCAGTTACCTATCACCATAACCATATTATCTCTGCTACCATGCACAGACATTGACATCATAGCAAAAAATGTAAAGGTGTTGGCATTATATGTGGGAGTGAGTGGGCAGGGTTTATCATATCAGGTCATCCAAACCAATAATATTCCTGTCAGGCAATACACACTTGCACAAAGATAAAAGAGGAAGAAACAGCAAATTTGCCAAGGTGAGAAAGAAATCTATTTGTTTTTCTTTTTTATTGTATCTTTGATTCCATGTCTTCTCTTGCAGAAATAAGAGCTCAAAAGATGAACAACAGCTCAAATGTCACTCAGGTAATCAAGAAGAATGGGCCACCTAATGGCACATTTAACAAACTGACTGCATTTCTAGAGTGGTTTAATCCAAAGCACATTACAGTTTAGCTCTCCTTCCATTCACACACCAATCAGGAGCAATTTGGGGTTCACTTCAACATGCGGCCAGGAAGAGTCGAACTGACTGACTGACAACCTGCGATTAGTGGACAGCCTGCTGAGCCTCTTTTGCACCACTAGGAGATCACTAAAAACTCCAGAGAATAACAAAAGAGGGTAGATTAGAGTCGTTAACCAGCAGTTCTTTATAAGTCAGTCAGTCTTTTAAGTATAGTGGACAGAGCACTTAAACACTTAAACACAGTAAAACACTGCTTCTACTTAGAAACACTTTGACTTATCACCTATTAGTGACTTTAGATTTTCTACAAAAGTGTGAAATTCACAGTGCACAGAAAATGAATATTTCTATGTTCAAAGGTTTTACAACTTTTTGTGCCATAATCTGTGAACTGGGGGACTTTTTTGGCTTACCCAAAGAATACAACATACCATGTGAAATCAGTGAAAATTTAAAAAAGAACTAAACTGAAATTTCGTAATTTGTTAAGTATATTACTTGGTAAACTCACTTTTGGCAGCAACCAAAGCTACAAGTTGTTTTTGGAAGCCCTTCACAAAGCACACCTTGGAAATCCTTCTTTTGACTGTTCAGAGAGGTTTGCTGGTTACAGTTGATGGACAGCAATCTCCATTCATTCCACAGATTTTCTGAAGGATTTTAGTCAAAGCTTTGACTTGGCCACTTCAAAACATCCACCTTATCCTTTACAAGTCACTCCGGCCTCTGGTTTGGGTCAAAGTTTTGTTGGAATATCACTGTATAAATAGTTTTCTGTCTTTTTACAAACCTCTTCAGATTCTTCTTCAGAATATCCCTGTATTTGGCTCCATCTTTCTTCCCTTCATTTTTGACAAAAACCCAAGTCCCTTTGGATGAGAAACATCTCCACAACATTCTGCTGCCACCACCATGCTTCACAGTATTATTTTGGTAACGGCCAGTGTTGGTCTTTCGTCAAGTATAAAAGTATAACATTTGGCATGTAAGCAAAAAAAGTTCTATTTTGGTTTCATCAAACCACAAAATTGATGAGCAACATGGTCCTTGAGGGAAACTTTTGCAAACTTCAAATGGGCATCCAGATGGATTTTTCTCCCAAACAGCTTTTATCTGACTCTTATATTGGTGTCTGCACATGTTGCTCTCTGTTGGCCTTAAAACCTTTAGGTCTGTCAAGGCTACCATTGGATTCTGCATATCTCTCTCACCAAATGTCTTCTCTCATCTAGTTTAGATCAGGGCCTTGGATTTGGTAGACCATGGTAGGTGCAATAAACTTTTTACACTTTTTAGTGATGGTCTTAACAGTGCCCAGTGGTATCTTCAAGGCCTTGTTTTGGGATCTTTGGAGTCCATGCTGTCAGTGTTTGTGTGAGACTGCACTTCTGAACAGATGGACCCTGGTAAACAGCTGTTTTCGTTCATGTCATGAGGTTAATTGGGGAACACTTTCTCTGAAGACCACATCTATAGTGAGTTATGAGGGCATTCATAGTGAATTATAATGCACTCATAATGCTTTTTGGCGACACTCTTAAACACATATAATGCTTTCTGCTGCACCATATCAATATCATATAATGTCATAAAACATAGATGTGACTTATCCTGAGTTATAAGTTCAAGTGTCTTATAACTAGAAGTTGACTGACAGGGGTCATGTTACATCATGACTACCTATACTCACCTATACACACCTCAACAATGCTGTTAATTGTTGTTATGACTCTGTGACTCCTCACATGTGTTGAACATTGAGTTACTCTATAATCTTAAAGGCATTTGTTTATTTCTGTGAACTATTTTAGTTTAAATGATGGTTTGATAATTATGTGTCCCTTTTACTGAACCAAGTTATTGCAATTGTTTGTTTTTAATTAATGTTTAAGGAACATTTTAGAGTTGTTTTTCACTTTGAAATGGTAATTAGATTTATTGCAATTTCATTCTAGGCTTTAGGTCAACATAATCTTAACCACAGTTATTCATATTCATTTTCTACCCACAGTTAACTGCTGTAGCTGAGATAAGAGCACAGGTTTGTCTGACATAATATTTTTTCAATAAATCTGATTTTCTAAAACTGTGGGCGACACTTTTAACGGGCTAGGAATCTAATAAAATCAGTCAGTCTTTCCTTTGATGAAATCAATAAAGCAGTGTGAGGCAGTATCCCAGTATACTTCCCATCTACAGCACATTTTGGAGCACATGTTTCTAACTAGCGTGCCACTTTATAAAATGAGTCCGTCAGTCAGTTGTTTAACTATGATGAAATTAATAAGGCAGTGGATGAGGCAGTGAGGGTAAACACAGTTTGTAACCTACACTTCTATTCTCCTCAGCATCTATTATTCATCGGCCAAGATGATTCTTTTATGAGGCAAGCTAGTTGCACATAATTCATAACGCAGGCTGGGAAACTAGGACAGAGTGAGATACAGGCAGGAGAGAGGGGGGAAGGGGAAGAGGAGGAGGAAGGATGAGAGGGCTGAGCGAGAGAGAGGGTGACGAAAAGGATGAAGACAGAGAGGGTGTCAGGATGAGGAGGTGAGAGAAAAGAAGGGGGAGAGAGGCAACAGGATTTGGGTTTACAGAGACGCAATTGAATGAGGGGGAAACACGCCGCAGAGTGTTCAAGTTCACCGCAGAGAGCGAAAAAAGATGGAAATTGGGAGATTAAAGGCATGAAAAAGGGAGATGGAGGAAAGAGACAGAGAAACACTGGGAAATATAGGAGAGGAAGAGAGATTGGGGGAAAAGGGAGAGAGAGAGCTTAACACAGGGGAAGGGGGGGCGGTTGCGTCTAGTCGTTGTGATAGACATCTCTATCAGGCAGTGGGGGGAGGAGCCATCAGCAAAGAGAGAAGTTTATCATTGGTCCTTTGTTTTACCAAAGCAAGAGGAGAATACATTTTTTCAAGCTTAACTGTGCCGCCTTGTAGGAGACAAATGTTCCCCTGCATATTTCCCCCCCGTAGGATCTATAGCTGTAGCGAGGAGAATCCATCTTATGAATGTGATAGCAACCAGAGTCAGAATCAGAGTCAGAGTCAGTTTTATTGCCAAGTAGGTTTATAAATACAAGGATTTGTCCTGGTTTGTCTTGGCCAAATGAAAGCTCTATTATCGTTCTTAATTTGGTATCAGACTTTTGATGATCCCCAGAGCGACTGTATGTAGTGTTTTTCCTCCAAAATGACGCCTGCAGGGCTTGTTTCAGAAATGTTTGGTACGAAATAGTTCACACGCTCGCACCTGTGACTAATGCTGCCAAAGCCTGAAAGAAAAGAGAGACGGCGAGAAAGAGAAGGCGAGAGATGCAAATGAGGAAAGAGACAGGTGTAATTCTCCGGTTGGAGAGGTGAGGCACGGAGACTAAAGTTTGGACCGCTTCTCTTTTGGTGCGGTGGGAGCTGGGAGCGAAAAAGATCAGAATTCAAACATCATTCAGCTGCCGTGTGTGTGTAAGTGTGTGTGTGTGTGTACTGTATGCATGTATGTTTGAGAGAAAGAGAGAGAAAGGACAGACAGACAGACAGAAAGAGAGAGAGAGAGAGAGTGTGCACTTTCTCTCCTGCTATATTGCTCTGGGCCATGTACACAGCAGAAAGTCACGACCCCAAAGTACAGCACATGGTCTGAATTCCAATGACTCTTTGACTGAGATAGAGTATTTGTGAGCGTGCATGCATGTGTGTGTTAGTGTGTGTGTGTGTGGACAGGAGGATGGGTGGGTGTTAGCGTATAGGGGACGGTATTCCTACGGGAGCTGAGAGCAGAAAAAATAGAATGCTGAATTGTGACAATGACACACTACCCTGCCACACACACACAAACGCACATGCGCACGCAAACGTACATACACGCACTTGGACACACACACTTGAAAGAGATGCGAGTGTAGGGCAGGCCAAGGTGACCACAAATAGAGTTGGAACAAGGCTAAGCACCTTGGCACCTGCTTCAATATAACCATGCCAGCATGCTGGTAAACAACGTGCAAAAAAAGCTTAAAAAAAAAAAGAGAGAGATATCACTGATGGAGACCTCCTTGAAAGTCTGTTCTCAAACATGACACTCCACCTTCAAGAGGGCATACAGGTTCAGAAGAAGAAGTAGTCATCATGCTGAGGTGTGGTGCAACACGAAAAACTGATACTGATTTGTGGCAAAACTGCACTGGAAAAGTGTTTTAGTAGGAAAAATGTACTCAAAGGAGTATGCATGCTAGCAAAGTTTAGATTTTTTCCTGTTTGTCCTATTGATGGACACTATTGTCCCACAATGCATTGCACAAGGTTGTAAAGGAACAACATGCAAATATAGTTTTACTCAAAATCAAATAACTCCTGGAGAAAATGAACTTTCAGCAGAGGTGGGGCGGCGAATGTAAAAGTTGGAGGTGGGATATGAGCGCTGCCACCCCATCCATAACTACGGCTACAGTTTAATGGTGGGTGGACTTCTTCAGTACCCAGCTGATGTTAACAAGAACACAGCAGCTTGCATTACTCCTGTTTACTCCTCCCTGGCCTGGTGGGTTGGCCAAATGGCTGTGATTGGCTGGATGGCTATTCAGTCTTTCACTTGTCCAACAGGCTTTCATGTATGGTGAACTCATCCTCTGAAGTTCTGTTTTTACAGATTTCATTTTTTGTTTTATCAATGACTACATTAGTAAAAAATGTGTTTGGGGGCATGTGGAATCATTTTTCCATGAAAGTGAATGTAACAACTGCAGGTGCGATGCGCCCGCTTGGCGGTAAGTCATTTTGACACCGATCAGCTCACCTCTGTATCACATCCTGCATATAGAGATCAGCTCCATGGTGTTATTTTCTAGCAGGCAAAAGTCAAAAATAGTAGTGAAAGAAGCGAGTGAATGAATTTCCTTTTTATGTACCTAATTTAAAATAGGATTTTCCATTTATACTTAGTTGTACAAGAACAACTTCATTCAAAGGGGGCTTTTTCCATTTGTTTCTATGACAACAAATACAGACAAAAACATCTTTAGGAGCATTTACTAGATGCTCCGTCATTACATCATGGTTTAGTTTCTCACTTTTTCAGTTCACCTTGATTTGTTTAATAAGAGTCCATGTCATTGTAATCCCACGAGTACATTTCTGTGGTTTGCAAAAGCTTCCTTATTGATCCTGGTTTATATTTCACTTTTCTTCTCTCTCCATTTCTTATTATCATATTCTGTCTGTGTGTATCTGTGTGTCCCTTTATATGTTATGTTATTCTATGCCCAGGCCTTTGAATGTATGCATATAGCGTGCACAAATCTGTGTTTATGTGCTGAATAATTTGCAGACGCTGCTTCAGTCCGCATGTGAGCATTTCTGTTTCTCTCTCATTTCTGTTTGTTATGATGTGTGCCTGACACACAGTGAAGCACTTAAAGAAAGAGCACTGTGCTTGTCTCTCATATTACAGTGTAAGTTACATGTAATAGTCCTCAAAGAAAGCAGTTCTCAGACTGTCTGATGGCTTCTCTGAATGCTAATCCCATTACAGCACAGTGAAAAAAGAATCACTGTGATCAATAAGCCTGCCAGGCAATTGAATAATCTTTGAAGCATACAGCGATTTTGAAAAAAAAAAAATCTGCAGCAGTCTTGCTTTACATTTTGAAACTGTAGTCTTCTTAAAATAAGCGAGGGTATCGGCCAGAGGGCAATATCATGTTTGTTGGTGTGTGTCTGCTTTCTATTAGATTGTGATGAGACCATCTTTCCCATCAGTATTCTGTATTCTGAAACTTATAGAAAATAACCATTTAATGGTGTCCATCTAAAAAGCACTACGGGTAGAATGATTTGTTCAGCAACATTGTCCACATGCATTGGCAGTTGATTAATGTCACTGTGGACATAGACTGGCAATTGACTGTATGTTTTTCATTGTTGATTCAATCTGTTAAACTCTAAGAGACACACTGTCTGTGAGCTGCCCAAAATCTCTTTATATCTTGTAAAAAAAAAAAAAAAAAACGCACTTTCATCCAACGTTCATGATATAATTGGAGGTCGTAATCAATAAATTCATTAAAAAAAAAAAACAGGTCACTGTGGGTCATGAATTCTTAGAAAGGTCACATCCAGGTGGGGAGATACATTTCTTTTTGTGTCTCCGTTTGTATGTTGTTTGCCTGTTGATAAAAATAGCTAAATAAAGTTTAAAAAAAAAAAAAAAGAAAGGTCACTTGCAGACACAGAGGGCACCTGAGGACACAAGTAAAACTCCAACCTTCACTTAATTTCTCCAATGTCATCTTAGAAGTGCTGTTTCTTCCATCGTTTAACTTAAAACCCTCGGATTTGCACTCAGCTGAAACTTTAGAGGATCGTCTGGCTACCACTGCGCCCGTTTTAAATCAATAGCAGTAGACACTGCCCCTTTAAAGATCAATAGTGGCACTTAATGGAGGGTTTTGGTGAGGTCTTCTTTTGAGTTGGGCTGTCCATCCTTTGGTTGTAGTTTTTATTTTGTAAAGAGGATAGTGCACAAAATAGAGAATAACAACTCTTAAATGTCAGGAGGTGAAAATGATAAGAAACTACCTTGGAAAACTAACTAACAAGGAAATACTTTAATACAATTTATACAATTATGGATATTTTTTGTCAATTGAATTCTTATTTTTTTGGATTCACACATAAGTTATATTCCATTTTGGTAGTAGTAAATAGCAAAAGTACAGCACAGTACGCAGTACCCTGTTCATCATTACTTAGATGTTAAATGTTTCAAAATTGTATCATCTTAGAACAATTTCATTGTATTTAAGTTGAAGTGTAGGGTATTTGGTCTGACGATAAAGTACATTGAAAACCGGCCCCAAAGTGCAAACTTGATGTAAATGAGTACACCTGTTGTTTCCAATTAAGACATGAACAAGGTTATAAAATAGCTCATGAACATCACAGATTTCTTAATATTGGCCTCAGGGGTTTTTTACCATATGACTGTGAGACTCCATAAATATGGGAGAGAGTACATGAGAGCATCAATGGTAACTGAGCAAAAGATGAAATACAGCTGCAGCAGTGGTTAAGAGGCGTTGGAAGAGCCACACTATGACCTGGCTAAGTATGTCCCCTGACTTGAATCCCATCAAGCACCTTTGGAGTATTTTAATGCAGAAGGAAGAGCAGCAAAACCCATCTAGCTTCAGGAAAGAATAATCTGTGAAGAATCTCTCCACAGATTTGTGCAAGACTGGTATCACCCAGGCTGAGGAGGATCCAATCTGTCGTCAAAAATGTTGCAGTTGGCTCTAAAATATGAACCTTTCAACAGAGTTTAATTAGTCAGACAGCAGATTAGTCTGCTTTAAACGAGTTAGCTTCATTCTGCTTCTGCAAATAGAGCGGTATGAAACGAACAGGATTTCATTTTGTTAGCATTTCAGTGACATCGTGCAGGGGTGTACTTATCCATCTTACCCATCTAGTTAACTCACCACACTTCAACAGGAATGTGTTTTATATTACACCTCCTGATAACAAATGCACGGGAAATGTGACTTGCAGTAATTACATGGGTTGTAAAATAGAGTTGGCTGCTCTCCAAACTCTGCTGCAGGATCCTACCCCAGCAGGGCATGTCTTGCACTTAATAGACAGCGAGAAGACTGCTTTAATGCAATATGCTGTGTAAAGGGAGGGCGGTTATTCCCGAAACCTTGATCAGTTTCATTTAAATCGATTAATAGACAGATAGCAGAATTCACACTTTGACAGGAGAAAGAGCTGGTGAACACAGTGCTTGCTTTTGCAGGGCTTCATTGTGTTGCATTTTAATTAGGGGATGCTATATTTAACCACTAAGGACTCTTGGAGGAGACCCCTTGGAAGATGTGGTCTAAGTCATCAACCCCCATGCAATAAGATTTCATCCTGGAGATCACTGAGAAGGTTTATTCAAGTTTTATTTTCCATCATGAGTCTTGACAAAACGCCCCAATCAAGTTTTTTTTTTTTGTCAAGTCTTTTAACACTGAATATCTGTAACTTTTGGAAAGAAAGGAAACATCATCAAAGCTTAAAGAATCTGCGTCTTTCAAGTGTCATCTGTGCACCCAAATATTTTATTTATTGTAAAGGAGGTAAGTGCATTAACAACAGCAGGCTGATATGGATGAAATACATTAGAGTACTGCTGGCTCAGCTCACTTTAATAGGCTTTATTTTAGCTGATATCTATGTCTATTAAAATAAGCATAGATTGGCCTCAATATGATTCTGAGGTTCGAGTGGAGTCATCGTGAGCTGAGATGTATAGACCTAATCTGGATTTTCTTTTAACCCATTACCTCACATATTCTACACCGCTAGCACAGACATACCTATTCACTGATTGACCGGAAAACAACTAAGTGCTACTACTACAGCCAAGGTGACAATCAAAACTGTATGAGAGACAAATAAGGGTATTACTGTCTCATATCATATTTGACTGCTATATTCAAACAGAAAACACATGTTTGTTTAGAGTTGAGTTTTTCAAATTCAAGATGATTCTAATTGCTATCTAAGCAATTCATGACAAGTTTGAGCGAATCAATCAGTAGAAAAAAAAAGATTCAACTGTCAAAGCTATCAAAATGTAGAAACAATGATGTCACACATTTCTCCCTCGTACCACCGCACAGTTGCTTTGTATAATCGCATCACCCTCACTTTATGCCTGAAGCTACTTAGTGATGGTTTAGAATTCATCTGACAGGTTGGAGTTTCTACTTGCCGCATTATCTGCTTGGTTTTTCAGTCTTTGTTATCTCTTCCCCTCTGTTTCCAGTTGTTTTTTCCCTGATCCCTGCGTAGAAGTAGGTTGACACCCCCTCAGAGAAAACTTCGTGTAGCATTTCAAATGATGACTCAGTCATCAGAAATACCTCTCTGTCTCTCAGCGAAGCATGTGCGCGATGCTGTATGCATGTGTCGCCGAGCGTATGTTAATGTATGTGTGTCTGTGTGTGTCTGAGCACACTAATCGTAATTAGATGTTTCCTGTATCAGGCTGTTTGCAATTTGAAGCACGGGCTCTGCCAAGTGCCCTCGGGGTGTGTATGTGTGCGTGTGTGACTCGGACGGGTGGCTCTTTGTTTATATTGGGGTCAACTGACATCACACTTCCTGTGCACAAGTATTCCCTGTCTGGCACTGTCTTTCTGTGTGTGTGTGTGTATCTGTGTGTGTGTGTGTGTGTGTGTGCATATTAGCATTGGCAGAGTGAGGAGTATGCAAACACATAGCCCTCACCCTTAATAAAGCTGTCACCAAACCCAGTCACTTTTTTTCTTCCTCTTCTCTCCATCCTTCTTGCACCACTTCACTGCTTAATTCCTTTATCTCCTCCTTCTCTTGAAATGAGTCACGAAAATGAAATCTGTTTCTTTTTCCTTCTTCGCTGCTCTACATGTTCCCCATCACCAGCCATGTTCTGTCCCATTTTTTCCCGACATCTTTTTTTTTTTATCTCTTTTGACCTCACAACCAGGATCTTTTTTTTTCTTCATTTCCCCACTCATCCCTCTTTTTCCTTTCCCCCCAAATTAGTTTCTTTTTGCTTTCTAATCCCACTCCTTCGCTTTATCTAATCCATCTCATCCCTTCATCTCCCCATCATCTTCCTCTTTACATCCATCGTTTTCATTTGTCACTTCCTTTCTCAGACTCTCTCCTTCTCTCTATTCTCCTCTTTTCATCCCTCTTCTTTCTCTCTCTCTTGCTGTGTCTCCCTCTGTCTGACTCTCTGTCTCTCTCCCTCTCCTCCCTTTAGGAATGGAGGGATTATGGAGATGAGAATATGTATTGTTAGGGACAGGGCCTGTCTGTGATCCTCTGGTAAAAAAGTCTCAATGCCCCCAACTGGAGAGAGCTGCATCACCAGGATAAACAGCATGTGGCTGTCAGACATATGCAAACGCACATACCCACCATTATGCTGTAAATGTATCCACATACACAAGGCAGAGGCGCTGAAATGTATGCACATGTGCAGGTGGAGGTAATGCAGAGCACATATATACAAACACCTACAAACAAACACAAAAATACCCAACAAAGCTGTCATAGTGGTGCAGCTAACTAGATGTGGCAACCACCAGGGGGGTTTTTATACCAGCAGAGGGGGGGTTTCTCTCTCTTTTTCTATCACTCCATGCATTTACTCCTTTGAAGTTTTAATTTCCCTCTCCTCATGTTTGCTGGTGCGCATGCTGCATGTGGGAGAGGAAGACAGGGGGCCAAACAGACTGCACTCCTGTAATGCACTATTTTATAATCCAATAAAATGCTGGAGATGTTGGGGTATGTATATCTGTCCGGGTAATTAATGGAGCTCCGCTGAACATGAGTACACGACCTTTGTAATCAGCCATGGGGCCATGTTAAAGGCTATGAAACATTGTGATAATACATGATAAACACACTGCGAGGTAGGCAATCGTCCATAACAGAATTAAATAGTCACATGAGGGTGGAAAAAAAAAAACAACTGTATTTCAGAGTGAATTTACACGAGAAGCTAGAGGTACAACACAAATGTGCGATCTGTATCTCTTATCTGTTTAATATTTATTTAAAATTTAACCAGAAAGTGGGCTTGGCTTATATCCAAAATTGTCTAGTCTGATTCGTTTTCTGCATTAAACTGATTTGTACTGCTTTATATTCCTCATGCATATATCTACAGTTTTAGCGGCCAACAAAACTTGCAGAAAAATAATATATTTTACCCATCAACCAGAATTAAAACAACAGCAAAATATGGAACCCCATCCACAAAAAAAAAAGAAAAAAGGAAAAGAAAACTCAGTCTAAGCTCTTAAAGCTCTGAAAAAAGCTGTTAATGGTCTCGGTGGAAATGAATAGTTTTAAGGGAAAGGAAATCAGAAATGCACTGTGCTATATTGCATTACTTTTAAAATTGTTCTGTGTCGATGATAAGCAAAAAAGGAAAGCTATTGCCAAAATCTGGCAATAATACCTGGTTCATATTGTGTAATTTAAATAAAAAGAAAAAAGAAAAAGATGTTGTGCATGGAATGGGAGGGCGTCCGCATTAAGAAGTGTCTATGAACAAAAATACATAGATAAAATAAAGCTCACTTGGCCCATTAGCATGCACTTTTGAGACAGTCCTTTACGTCAGTCATTAAGGTGATATCCTTCAGACTGTGTGGTAGAAAAATACCTGTGCAACATCAGTTACCTTTAACCTGCACTGCACAACTAATCTGGTGAAACTGAGGATTAACCTAGCTGAATGTCTGAATAACCCCTCATCTTTATTCAGGATATTTAGAATTTCAGAGTTGTTTGGACTTGAAAAAAATAATCTTTGACATTTCCGGAAAAAGTCCTCAGTGGTCCCTTACTCCTTTTGGTAGCATCAATTTTCTGGCTAGACTGCAAAAAAATCAGTCATCTTGGCTCAACTGCCTCAACATTAGCACATTTTAGATTCATAGACTACAAAATGTACCAAATACTCATCCCATCTACAGATTTGAGAAGTGGTCAGCTTGAATTTGCATCAGTTACAATGGACATTGTCCCCAACTGGAGAGAGCTGAATCACCAGGACACACAGTATGTGGCTGTCACACACATACACACACACACACATACCCACTATTATGCTGCTGTACATCCACATGCACAGAGAGGCATAGGCGCTGAAATTCATGCTCATATTCAGGTGTAGGTATTCATGCACTTCTCAGACATAGTTTACATACATATACATGGGGACCACACCAGCTTTCTCAAACCACTCCTGCAGTATAATCCACTCAGTGTGTTCCAAACACCAATATTTACCCAAAATATGGCTTAAAATGTCTGTTCCTTTTGTTACATGTGACCTTTCAAGTGATTTGGTTCTCTTCTTTAAGGTACATAAATAACAACAATATGGTATATTTGACAAGGAGCCAGTTTGGATTTCGACAGTGATGATGAGTTGTTATTATTGACATTAATGATTGTCATGGTTTGTACTATTGATGAAAGATCTCCTACCTGCCCAACAACCCGTTGAGCTACAGGAACAGGCTATAGAAGATTGGCTTCTGCATGACTGATTAGTTTTATGATAGCACTTTGTGGTGGCAGTGCAGAACACATTTGTCATGCAAGGCAACATCAGATGGTCCAAGCTGGTATGTGAATTGTTGATGAGGCATTTAATCCTCTTCCTTTCTCTTGCTTTCAGAATGCGGGCAATGAGTACAACATTTCCCATTGGTTTGCATGTACAGGTCTATAATGGAGTCTGACAGGCTCAGTGTTTTTTTTTTTTTTTGTGTGTGTATTTGTCATCTGTCCAATGTTTGCTGGGATACGCTCCAGTCCAATCCAACATGAACCCTGAATTAGAATAAGTGGGTCCATCCATCCGTCCATTTCCTAAACCGCTTATCCTGTTCAGGACACACACGCGTACAAACACACATACACTGATAATCATTGTTTTTGTTTATTGTTTTTGTCCTGCTGGTTTTCTTTATTGTCATCATTGTTTATTAAGAAAATACTGAGTGATAAATTGGAAGGCGAGCTCATCAGGCATGTCCTTTTGCACCCACATCAGTCAGATAGCAAACAGATCCCTGAAGAGGTTCCATAGAGGGGATTGGAGTAAGTTGAGAGAGGAATATGGACTCTTGAAGCTTTGAAACTTTCTTCTTTTATGCTTCATTAAGTCCATGTGCATGCCTAATGCTGTTAATAATAATTTACAAACTGCACTGCACCATAGTGGCATAGTACAAGGATAAGAACATCTCTCAGCTACCTTTCCAAAAAGTATGTAGGTCAGTGGGCTCTCATTTTTTTTCACTCCAGTTTATATTTTGGATTAATGTGGTTAATTGCTCTGATATGTCTTCTTTACGCAACTGCTAATGATTAAGCTGCTACGGTACATGTCTTGCATACAGTAGCCGCTCTTGTCGTCACCAAAAACACAGCTCATCTCATCTAGTAAATGAATATTTTCGATTGCAATCGGTTGCTTCAGCATTTTTTGGCCACAGTGTCTCCCAGCACATGAAAGAAACATAAAGCCATAAGGTCTTTTTATGTCTCCTTTCATTGCTGTCCTATATGTCTGGCTGCAAGCTGTTCTCCCAGCACCACTGCAGTGTTGCCAGCTGTGCCGCTGCTCCCCTGGCAGGAAAATGATGAGGCCTGATGAGACAAGATAGCATCGTAACATCAGCTTTTTAAGTAAAAATTTATTTTGCACCCAAGTAGCTGCATTTAACATAAAATATGGGTAATGAAATGTGTTATGGCATATGGCGAATAGACAACATCTGAAACATGAGAGATATTACCGTGTTGACCTTCAGGAAATAAACCAGCTATTCAAAGCAGAGGGTTTGATTGTTTTCAGCTGAAAAAAGACTCCAGGACAACTGTAAGCTTAAATTGGACATATTAAAATTAATTATTAGTAAGGTAGTGATTTCTGTGTCAATTCCTGCCTTCAAAACAACCAAATTCTTTATTTGACCCATAACAGTTTGCTTGACTCATTGTAAAACAGTTGAATGCCAAGAGATGTAAATGCAAAAGTAATGAATGACCTATTGAGCACAACAGGCTTAATTTTTCAGTGATGCGCCGTGAGCATCCAGTGAGCCCATAGACAAGCTGTTATTAGGGAGCTTCTGCAGTGTCTACCAGCTGTAACAGCTCTCTCCTGGCAGGCGGCATACAGTCACAAAACCATCTGTGTCTGCGGGCATCAGGCAGCGACACCAGCGCGATATATATGTCCTCCTTTAAACTGGCACTGCACCACTGCTTCCCCCACAGTGACGAAGATAGAGCAAGTGCATTTTCCATGCTGCTCAAAAAAAAAAAATCAGAAAGCGATGCACAGACTTGCATTCATCAGTGTTTTCTTTTCCCGCTTTGGTTTAAGAATAGATTCAATATTTTCACAGCGCCTAGCCAAATCAAGCGCAGTTTAACCTGAGTGGTGACTTGCTGAGCTGGACATCCTTGCCCTTATTATCTCTGGCAATGCAAGGGAAGTTGAAATAATAAAACTGCAAGGCAAAAAAAGCTTAGTTATATTATACATGAAAGAAGGAAGGAAGTGTTTCAAAAGCAGCGTAAGACATGAATCTGCTGAAAAAGATAGCCCCTGACCTGGCTACAGTGGCCTTAATTACTGGCACATTTTTGCTATACAATGGCGTGATGAATCAATTTTGCGAGGTATGGAAAAATATGGGTCCCTTGTGGAAACGTCAGACAATCCTGGATATAAGACCACAGTAAAATCCCAGACTGTGGCAAATCGTAGTCTGTTGTACTCAGGAGGCTCTCTGCATGACACGAACCACGAGTCCACCTAGCTTGGCAAATTCGCCTTTTGAGGGTAATTTCATGGCTTCATTATTTCATTTTTCAGTAAGACTCTGTGTGAATTCTTATGCAATTTTTTTAAGCGTTTTATTCTTATATAATTGTGTATATAAGATGAATAGATCATGTGCCATGATATTTTACAGGGTATTTGTAAAAAATATTAAATATTTAGCATACCATATATTTTCATAATTGTATAATTTAATTTATAGATTGCATTTTTCAGAAATGCTGTATGGCAGGATATGGGAGTTGCGGTTTGATTTCTATGAAAGCTGAAGCCCATCTCATTCACTTTTCATGTCCAGACTGTCGGCCTCAGACAATTCAATTTTTGATTTGGTGACCTTCTGTCCAACAAGTCCAATTTTCCGCTCGTTATGCTGCCTTCCTTGCTCAAACCTCACCCGCTTTTTTTTCCCAGCCCTTTGTCTCTCTTCACTGTAGATTTAATAAAGTCTGGTCCCTAAGCCCAATGTCTCGATATGCAAAAAAAATAACACATTTAAATCTTATGAAAAGTGCATGCACTCACCATGACAGATTATATGACAGATAGGAGTAAAGATAACGTGCTCCTGCTTGTTCTCTACACAGCAGTTGGTTACACAAGACAAGGCTCTACAAGCACGATGTTTCAACAGCTTATATCAGAATGTAACAAATTATATCTCTGTTTTAATACCTGATCCATTGCTTTGGCTAGATTAAACCCATTTTTATTCAAACAATGGCTAAACCCTCAGCATAATGGTTTGTCAGATTTGTGTTATTTCCAAAATAATAATCCTTTTGTGGTAAGGGATTATCCTCTGCACATTATTTGACTCTGCATTCAAAAATACATGTTTAAATAGATAGGATAGCTTTGTTGAAAAAGATACAAATCTAATACAACTGTAATGCAACTTAGTAAACACGTTTTTTTGTTTCTTTTTATGACACACAAGCATTAGCATAATATTATAATAGTGTCTCGCATGTCTCCAGTGATATTGTGTGTCTGTGAAATGATTATGGAGAAGTTGTGAGGATGCCTTTGGGTTATGATGGAAGGTGGAGCTCACATTCGGAGTAATTAGGGTTGGGTGATAAATGTAAAGTGAGTCATTGAAATGCAAAAATTGAGCGTAATATGTGGGTGGTTTGAATGTGTGACATCTTCCTCAACCAGCGATGACAGCTGTTCAGCTCCACCATGTTTCCCATCAACTCCCCTCACCCCAACTTATTACTAACTTTTAACACACACACACACAAGAAAACACACATATGGGTGTACACTAGAATATGATATATAATATATTTCCTTTGTGTCTAACTAAATGGCAACTATGATATGTGTTTGTTCTCGAGGGAGCTTTCTATCCATCTCCCCCCTTTACACCCATCCATCAACACACACACACACACACACACACAACACACACACACCATATATTCTGCTATTGCTCCATTGGGACCCATTCGTTTTCACATGTAACGTTCAAATTAAGTGGCATGTGCATGTGTGGGCAGGGGGTTGGTACATGTATATATCTCAGTGGGGGGAAGTGGAAGGGAGAGATAAATACAATATGTATGTGAATTCTGTACACGTATGAGAACAAATACTACATTCAACTGATATTGGCTGGAGGGAATATATTGATTTTTCTTACTGCATCAGAACATTGACTTGATCATTGGACCCACTATGTGGTTAAATGGGAAAATTAGTCTAGACAGTGACTCTGTACCAAGCACTAAAACACAACATTTTTATGTATGTCTATTGTTACAACTAAACATGCATCCAAGTGTTTTTACATTCTGCAATGTGTGTTTTTGTCCCTCATACTTTGTTTTGCATCCACCTCCTCTTCAAAAATGTAGGGACATTGCCAACATAATGTACTGGACAACATAGTGACACATTAATATGTGTCACTATGTTGTGTGTATATGTGTGAGTTTCCAAGCATTCTGCTGAAACCACTCATTTTCTGGCTTTTGTCTGTGCATTTTGAAAAAAGAAATGAAAAAACATCATAGTTTAGCACGTTAATTCAGCCATTAAGAATGCCCACTGCGCCTGCTGGTGAGAGCAGCGTCAGTGATCAAGAGGTTTGCCGACTGCATCTTGCTGCCTTGTGGTTGTGTCACTTGGAGCAGATGTTAGATCAATGATATTGATACTGTTATGCTAGTGTCATGCAGTGTGTCATTCTGTTATGCCACTCTCACTTAATGTCATTCAAGTACCAATGAGAGCAAACAGCTTTTCCATTGATGCAGCTAATACATTTTTCATAGTTTTGATGTTCATGTATGTATGACTGTGCTACAATACACAAATCTGCTCTTTGATGCTCTAAACTACCATAAATGCTATTAACAAACATGAACCTGGGGAAGAATAGGTGTGTGTCCTGTGTAATATTTTCCTAACAAATTGTGCAGATTGTATTTTAGCGAAAAGGTAGTGACAAGGCTTGTTTGTCATTGTTTTTGCCCAGAGAGTGAGATGGACAGATAACAGATGGACAGAAATAGGAAAAAGAAAGAGAGATGCCAGCATTTTGTTAACACCATTGAACTGAACAAACAATTGATTGGATTGTCCTGGACCCCCAGGGTTTGTGTGTGTGTGTCTGTTTGTGTGTGTTTGACCAGCATGATGTGGAAGTTGGAGGTTAATAGGAAGAGGAAATACAGGGTGATGGCAGGGCAAGCTCATATGTCCTCATGCCCTCACAAAGCTGAAATGGCGAGAAATTTCTTCAAAGTTGAAATCTACTGATTTTTATGATTTATTTAGTTGGTTTTAGCCATCAGTCCCATCAATTATGATTACATGTCCAAAAGAAGAGTTGCAGGCAACACTGCCAGACACAGCTGTACAATGAAATCCTCAGGGCAATACAGTCACTAATGTATAAGTAAGTAAAAACCTGGTGTACAAACGCAGTGTGCATCTTACCTTATTCACACTGAGTTGGTACATAACCTCAGCTGTGCAAATAATTGTAGAGTGTGGTGATGAGGAGGGAGAATGAGGAGGAGACAGAGGAGTGTGCTGTTTGTGAGAAAGGTTAGCATAGCAACTAAACAGACAAGAGAGACAGCGGGAAATGTAGTATATGTTTTATTGGAGGAATAGCTGAGGGAGAGAAAAGCTAAGTGACAGAAAAGTGCAGGGATGGATGGGGAGGGGGTGCGCTGACTGAGAAGAGGGGGAGAGGAGGTGGTAGGTTGGAAAAGACAAAAAGGATGAAACAGATAAAAAGGATGGGGGAGCGGGGCATGCCTGTGGGAAATGGAGGCAATCGATAGAAAAAGATGCCAAAGCGTTGGGGGGGAAAGGAGGGGGAGGACTGTGTTATATAACTCAAAAATGGCAGTGCTGAATTGAATTCAGGAGCACCCTCATCTCTCCTCCAAGTTGACTTCTTTGTAATCAAACCACAGACGCCGTCTCCTTTGAATGAATTGCCTGAACCTGAGGGTAAGCCGAAGCATTGTTTATGCATCCCAAAATGTCACAGAAGCACACTTGACAAGTCAACATTTGTGCACAGAGGGATTTCTGCGCTGCAAATATTAAGCGATGAGGGGTCAGAAGCATCTCTAATGGGATCAGTTTGATCCCACTTGCCCATCAGCCACCGTCTGTAGACAGACTGAGTAGAAAATCTGATTTTTTTTGTTGTTGTTCTAATTTAAATCGTGGAAACTTTTGTTCTTATCTTGTTTGCTTACTGCTTTGTTATTTCTGAAACTAAACAAACAATATTCAGCGTAATTTTCAGCCCACACATCCACTGTGAAAGTTAATGACAGTGCCATCATTATTAATTGCTTTGGAGGACCTGTTCACACCCATTTACTTAATGTGCTGCACTTTTAGTGCATTATAATCTACTGAATTATAACCTCACATGTTTTATATTATATGTTTGTAATAAGTGAAATTCAGAACCAGATAAAAAACATCACACATAAAAGCAGATCCATGAGTTGATTGATGATGGTAACAAACAAATGTTATTGTCTTATTTCTTTGATATAGCATTATCTTATGCTTTTTCAGTCGCTGATATCCTTCTTCTTCTTCTATTGTTACCTTTTAAACATGGAGGACTTACACGTTGGTAACATAACAGAATGCCTGCAGTTAATATTGAGATATCTGAGTCTTTCAGATATAAACTCTATTGCATTACATGGAATAAAACTATAAGACAAAAGTCCACGTTTCTTCCACTGCGTGTTGAAAGGATCTGAATCAAGGCACTTTGTTTCTGAGAATTGATGCCATGGCTCATCTTGGATCCTCGGGCATTTTTTTTCCTCCACGGATTGCACTTAGAATAAGTCATCCCTCAGCCCCTGCACACTCTGTTTCACATAAAGTATATATTCTGTAGGTCCTGAGTTGGGAGATAAAATGTGTGAAAAGAGAGCAGTAGGATTTGGAGCAGCATGCAGAGGGGAGCAGCCAAAATAGAGAGAGAATATCAGCAGCACTGCCTGCCAGCCTCACTGAGCTGCTAAGCAGGGCTTAACGATGCCCACGGGGTTGTGTGTGTATGTGCATGGCAGTGTGAGTGTGTGTGCGTGTACTTCTTGTGTGCTTTCCTTCTTTATAAGCCCAAAACAAGTGCTCCATGTTTCGGGGTCAAATAGAGGCCAGAGAATCTGAAATGCAGAACTTTGTTTGAGGGCTGATAACTCGTCAAGCACTTGTTAAACTAGATGCAGGTCATTTTAATAGCAGCAAGATGAATGAAACAGAGGTGAATTCATTCAGTCCCCTATTTCTTACTGCATGGAGGTCCGCCTGTGAGAGCTGTGACACGTAACTGTGTCTTTTAGATAGCACAGTGCCGTAAAGGTCTTGCTCCGACATCCCGCAAAGCCGCTCAGTCCTGCTGCAGAGTCATGATAGACTGACAGAAAGGAGTTTCACTGTGAGATCTGAACAGATAGTGGAGGTCCACACTATCTCCTAGATCTCCTCAATAAACAGCCCAACCAGTAGGGGTCACACTGATCTGGGCACGATCTCCCTCTGACTTCCCACCACTGCGCACGACCATTATATCTGTTTCACGGCAGGTATTCTTTGCTTGTCTTGGAGAGCACAGGTGTAACTTACAACATAAACGATGGCTCTTTTTTCCTTTAAGTGCTCCAGGAAGGCATGCCAATGAGCCAGCATGCACAATAGCAGGGACCTGGAAGTGGACCTGAATGGAATGCAGCCATCATTCATGTTGGTAATGCTTTTTACACATGCTCCTCCTGCAGTGAAATGCCAAAATGATCTGCCGAGAAAAAGTCCACCATCCTCTTTGGAACGCCTCAAATCTGTCAGGTTTATAAACGTTTCCTGCACAGCCGCCAAAATATAATTTATTCAGGCACGAAAGGGTAAGGCAGGTTTGGATTCAACTTGTTCTCAGTAAATCCAGCTCAGACTGTGAATTAAAATGTAAACTTCCTCTGAACACGGACAGTTAACTTCATGACACAACTGTTGTATTCCACCAAAATAAGCTAAATGAACTGCATTTTTCAAGCCACCATGTTGATGGTTCCAGAGCTTCTGAGGCTGAGGGTGGAGCATTGAATAGATTTCAAGAATTTATTGTCATCGCACAACAATTTACATCAAGCAATCATTGTCAATGAAATTCTTAAATCCCATGCTCCCTAAACAATGCTAAAAATATTAACAAGAATAGAAACTTAAAAAATAGATAGATTAAAGACATAAAAATATAAAAGTAAATAATAATAATAATAATAATAATAATAATAATAATAATAATAATAAAAGCATCTGAGTTAATGTAGTAAAGTAGACATTACTCTTGAGACCACATATTGACATGGTATTTTGGAAAATCCCAGAGTTTCTTGCTGCAGTGGCCAGCTGGTCAAGCCCCAAAGCTGATTATTTTGGGAATGGGGGTGCTCTGTGTATGTGTGTGTGTGTGTGTGTGTGTGTGTGTGTGTGTGTGTGTGTGTGTGTGTGTGAGTGTGCGTGTGTGTTTGCCTATGGGTGTTTTGGTAGGGGTAGTGGGGTTCCTCAAGTATACCTCAAGGCCCATTTCTTCCCATGCTGACTGACAGACTGATCAGACTGATCAGATCGCCATCATACTCCCCCACCCTTAACCATTTCATAGAGCTATCAGTAGCAAACACTTAAAATGACATGTTCAAGTAAAATCACCTGCTTTTGCTTTAGATAACAGTATGTCAGTATTTTGTCACTAAAATTGGTGCCATGTAAAATTACACGTCTGCAGAGACAACAATATGCTGTATGTGCTGTATAGAGGCCTTTCAGTTAATGACTGTATTGCACTTGTCGTGTGTGTGCGTGCGTGTGTGAGTGGTCATGCAAGTTAGATCTTCTCAGTTGGAAGACTGAGGTTTGACTTCCTACTTCTCTAACAGAAGGGACAACAAGGCACTCTCTGCCACAAATGTGTGTGTGTGTGTGTGCGTGCGTGCATGTGTGTGCGTGCAGGCGCTCTACTGACCCTGCCTGACCTTGCCTTCCCATTTCCTCCCCTACTGTCATGAGTGGGCAGACACCAAATCACAGCTGACTGTTCAGCCCCAAGGTACCATCACATCTGATTGCACCAAACCATTGGTTTTGGAAAATGCTTTAATATGGTGCTGTGTCCTGTGGTGGAAAAAAAATCACCAGAGAAAAGAGGGAAAATGTTCACATTTCTCTTGAAGCACATGCCTATTCTAAAATTTAACATTATATATATATATATATATATATATATATATATATATATATATATATATATATATATTTTTTTTTTTTTGTAGTTTGCTTTGTATTTACTTGTGTGTGTGATCTCATGTCACTAACCTTACTGCTAATTTCACTGGGAAAACCTACTATGGACAACACATCTGGTAAAACAAGAAGTAATAACATAGAGGGCTGGGTAAAAATGAGGGCATAAGCATTCACAGTACCTTCAAATCCGGCCTCACATTTTTTGGGCCATAATCAAGTTTTTTTTATTAAAATGGATCAAATGACTCAGGGTCACTTGTGGTGACAGAGCCACAGACAACCATCACCAGATGCTGCTGTTCCTCTTAGCTCCACTGAGCTTCACAGCCTTGTCTTATTGTTTTGGTTTTCCGGCCCACAGCTTTACCATCCTGGTTCACTCTGCTTTGTTTTCCAGCCAGTAAAAACGCTCTGGTAAACCAACAACATGCTATTTGTCCAGCACCAAACAGCAGACAGACAAAGTTCACAAACAGCTGGTGAACTTTGAGTATTTACCAGCTAAACAGCCTGATATTTGGAGATGAAACCAGATATAAAAGGAGAGACAGCGGATGTGTTTCCTCCAAAATGTGTTTTGTAACACAGTAGCATATTAATGTGTCACTATGTTGCTTTATGTTATACTTATGTTGTCCTTCTAAGTTCTATCATAAATTGACTTTGAAGTAAATTCACTACTAATACTATCACACTCCAATGTAGCAGATCTGGAACTATTTAAAATTAATGATATAAACATATCACTGTCTATTTATTTAACAGGCAGTCAAATGAGCAGGAAAAATACAGCCCAAAATAACGACACTGGAAGATAAATCACTGATAGCTGAATGTTATGTGGGGGGTTGAGGTTTGGGGGTGGATGATTCTTGCACTTTCCTCCGCAGACATTTTATAAAATTAAGCCGACGACACCTCCAGGAGACAACAACAGTTTCTGGCATCCCAGAACCACCTCCACACCCGCTGTCAGCGCTGATCAGACCCCTACATGTCTACAATACACCACCACCGCCGCCACCCTGACATTACACCTACAGTTACGGTGGTGCATTTACTGTAAAAAAAAAAAAGGCAACATTTGAGCGGTGAAGACGCTGAAATGACTGGCGGAAACCTGGAGGTGGGGATCTGGGCATGAATCAGGGTTGACAAGGAAGGTCGCGGTGGGGTCTTTGAAGAGCCAAATGTGTGTTGTTGTATGTATGCGTGTGTGTGCATACACAAGGAGCGTGGGAGGTGTCGGCAGGGTAAGCCACAGGAATATCACCCAGAATCCCTGTGTGATCAAAGAATCTTTTTGCAGCATGGAGAGTGAAAAAGAGGTAGAAAGAAATAGAAAGACGGACAGAAAAAAACAGGGCAAATGAGGGAAAGTGAAACAGGTGAAGACAAAGAATAGAAGAGGTATCCTATATGGCGTACAGTCTATAGGTAAAGCTTGAACAGCAACGGAGATCAAAGCTGAGATGCCATTACAGAACGACATCTTACAGTTGTATGAGCCTATGGATATAAATTAATTTAACACACTTTGAAGCACCACGACAGTAAACATCCCGCTTCGCAGCTGTAACCGTACAGGAGGAGCCTTAAGGGGAAAAATCTGTGGCAAGAATGTTTTACTCCGACACATATTTACCCTGAAAGCAGACAAAGAACAAATTGTTATTTGCAGCTATAGTGTGAAGAGCTGGCAGAGGATGTGTGTGTGCGGTTAATACACATTCACAATACAATGACACATGCTTCTGAGGGACGTACTGAGGGGCCTTTACTGGCACATTTAAGAGGAAACTGTTACTGTTTAACTGTCTCCGTCCAGACCGGCGCAGTGAATCAACACACCACGACAAGCCTGTGACAAGAACATAGCTTCACACTCTCCTCTTGGTAAAATTGGTAGTGCTCGGTTTAAGTTGGTCATCTCAAGCTATATGCTCCACTGAGAGAAACCTGAAAACCTGCAGGCTGCAGATTGGTTAAGAGCCAAACTGAATGTCGCTGCTGTAACAGACAGTTTAGATGTTTATTTCTGAGGCACTTTTCAAAACCAGGATGTAGTTCACTGTTGCAAATAAGTATGAACCACGGGGGTGGGGGGGGGCTGTTGAAAGCAGGAGAAGAAGCAGCAGCAAAGAAGCAAAGAAGCATCAAATATGCCTTTAAGAATAAACAGGTGTTGACACGAGATGTAACACACTCAGACGAGTTTACCGACCTGACCTCCAGAGGGAGACTGCTCCATAACCTGAAGCCGCAGATCAAAAGCTTGGTCACCACTCTTGAATAAAAAGAGGATTACAGCAGTGTCCTGGTGGTTAAGATGCATGATATATAACCGCATGGTCCACGGTTTAATTGTGACATTTGTTGCATGTCATAGCCCTCTCTGTTTCCCCCAACACTTCCTGTCTGAAGAAATTTTTTACTTTAACATGCATTTTTGTGCTACATAATGCCTTACTGTACATTGCTGCTACAATTTTACATATTTTACAATGTTACATATTTATGCGTTTGTATATTTTATCTTATATATAGTGTGCCCTTTCCTATTTTTACTATTTACAGCTGGGAGTCACCAATCTAAATTTCTCTACATGAAAACATAATGACAATGAAGATTATTGACTACTGTCATTGTCAAATAAAGCCCAAATGCCAACAAAATATTTGAAAAGGAAATGGGAATATTTAACCAACAATGGATGTAAGATGAGGAGTGAAGTCTGAAAAAGATTCAGAGCGAGGCGAGACTACACCGTTGGATTCACACCTTGAGTTGTCATGTGGTGTGTACAGTGTGGTTGTACATAAAGCCCACAACAAAAAAAAAGAAAAAAGTGAAAAAGACACAGGGAGGCAGAAAATGTTGCCAGGCTGAAGCATGAAAATAAAAATACTGCTTGTTTTCATGTTTTTCATCAGGTCAGTGGCCTCACTTCACTTTTTTTTCATACCTCTTTTTATTGTTGTCGCTGGCATTGGACTTCGTGACTACAGCACCGCACAATCACAGCTTTACAACAACCATGATTATTTACATGCCTTTTATGTCTTCTCATCTTTTTCCATACAGAGTCTTACCTCCCCAAATATAACATGTTACCGCTCCCTGCTGGGGAATCACTTAAGCATTCACAGTCAAGTAATAAGGCTCCTGGGATGGAGGTGACACACATCAGGATACCGAGGAATCCCTTTTTGAGTGATATTCCAATTACTGATGAAATGAGGCTCCAGAGTAAAGACACTCCAGATCTGGACACTGGGGGCTGTTATTCAAACTAATCCAAGTGCTTATACAGTTATTCGTCCAAATGATATTATGTGAATGCTCAGTAGTTAAAGAATTGTTATATATATATATATATATATATACTGCTCAAAAAAATAAAGGGAACACTTAAACAACACAATGTAACTCCAAGTCAATCAACACTTCTGTGAAATCAAACTGTCCACTTAGGAAGCAACACTGATTGACAATCAATTTCACATGCTGTTGTGCAAATGGAATAGACAACAGGTGGAAATTATAGGCAATTAGCAAGACACCCCCAATAAAGGAGTGGTTCTGCAGGTGGTGACCACAGACCACTTCTCAGTTCCTATGCTTTCTGGCTGATGTTTTGGTCACTTTTGAATGCTGGCGGTGCTTTCACTCTAGTGGTAGCATGAGGTAGTGCAGCTCATCCAGGATGGCACATCAATGCGAGCTGTGGCAAGAAGGTTTGCTGTGTCTGTCAGCGTAGTGTCCAGAGCATGGAGGCGCTACCAGGAGACAGGCCAGTACATCAGGAGATGTGGAGGAGACCGTAGGAGGGCAACAACCCAGCAGCAGGACCGCTACCTCCTCCTTTGTGCAAGGAGGAACAGGAGGAGCACTGCCAGAGCCCTGCAAAATGACCTCCAGCAGGCCACAAATGTGCATGTGTCTGCTCAAACGGTCAGAAACAGACTCCATGAGGGTGGTATGAGGGCCCGACGTCCACAGGTGGGGGTTGTGCTTACAGCCCAACACCGTGCAGGACGTTTGGCATTTGCCAGAGAACACCAAGATTGGCCAAATTCGCCACTGGCGCCCTGTGCTCTTCACAGATGAAAGCAGGTTCACACTGAGCACATGTGACAGACGTGACAGAGTCTGGAGACGCCGTGGAGAACGTTCTGCTGCCTGCAACATCCTCCAGCATGACCGGTTTGGCAGTGGGTCAGTAATGGTGTGGGGTGGCATTTCTTTGGGGGGCCGCACAGCCCTCCATGTGCTCGCCAGAGGTAGCCTGACTGCCATTAGGTACCGAGATGAGATCCTCAGACCCCTTGTGAGACCATATGCTGGTGCGGTTGGCCCTGGGTTCCTCCTAATGCAAGACAATGCTAGACCTCATGTGGCTGGAGTGTGTCAGCAGTTCCTGCAAGACGAAGGCATTGATGCTATGGACTGGCCCGCCCGTTCCCCAGACCTGAATCCAATTGAGCACATCTGGGACATCATGTCTCGCTCCATCCACCAACGCCACGTTGCACCACAGACTGTCCAGGAGTTGGCGGATGCTTTAGTCCAGGTCTGGGAGGAGATCCCTCAGGAGACCATCCGCCACCTCATCAGGAGCATGCCCAGGCGTTGTAGGGAGGTCATACAGGCACGTGGAGGCCACACACACTACTGAGCCTCATTTTGACTTGTTTTAAGGACATTACATCAAAGTTGGATCAGCCTGTAGTGTGTTTTTCCACTTTAATTTTGAGTGTGACTCCAAATCCAGACCTCCATGGGTTAATAAATTTGATTTCCATTGATAATTTTTGTGTGATTTTGTTGTCAGCACATTCAACTATGTAAAGAACAAAGTATTTAATAAGAATATTTCATTCATTCAGATCTAGGATGTGTTATTGTTAGTGTTCCCTTTATTTTTTTGAGCAGTGTATATATATATATATATATATATATATATATATTGTTGTTGCATGCATGTTATAGCCCCCTCTGTTTCCCCCTCTCTGTTTTGGTAACAAGTGGTTATACAGTTATTCGTCCAAAATGCCCATCCTGTGATATTCTGTGAATGATCAATACTTAAAGAAATGATCGCTCTCCTCAAAATACTTCTGAAGCATGAAAGGTGTAATTAGGTGTTTTATTTTAAACGCCTGGTTGTGTGCTAACAGGGTTTATAAGTAACAAGCCCTGATCTGTTGGTCACAGTCTCACTCGTGCATCTGGAGGAGGTAAAAGCTTAATGGCGCCCCATAAAGTAACGACGTTACATTTGGGAGCGGTAACGAGCGGAGAGTAATCGATTACCACTTAGTCCAGCAGCGATGGAGATGGAGAGGGGGGGGGGGGTTCACCTGTGGAGGCTCTGTGATTGGAGAGACTGGCGCTTCACCCCGCCCCTCCCCTCAGCCCGGCGCGCCGCCCGCCTCTCCAAACCGGAGCTGGGTCTCTGCTCAGCAGCCTGCTCTGTCCGCGGCACGGTGAGCCGCTCTCTGCCTGCGCGGACGCACACTGACACGGATGGTTCCGTCACGGCGCCCCGCTACCTTCTGACCGAAACTGCTCTCCTGTAGGAAAAAAAACCAAAAATCTCTCTTTATCCCGGTGGGTTTTTTTTTTTTTTCCTTTGGATGCGCCATGCCGTCTCGCCGGTGGAGTTGTGGCATGCGGCTGGCGGCGTGGACGTGGGTCTGGAGTGTGGCATCGCTCGGAGCGTGGTGCATCCCCGCCAATGAAGGTAAAAAAAAAAACGGACGCACTTTTTGTTGGCTCAGAGGCGCACGGCCGCTTTTTACCGTCTTAGCGCACGGCCGGTGCCTCCGGTGCCTCCGGTGCCCGCAGACCGTCCGTGTCCTGCTGCGCCGTCTGACAGAAACAGGAGGTCGCCCCAAAATGAATTTTAAGCCGATGATGTTTTATGACACTCGTGTCCGCGGAGTGTGGAGAGACGCGTTAAAAGCTGAAATAATAATAAAAAAGGACCTTTGAGCGGAACACGCGTCTCTCCAGATAAGAAGAAAAGAAAGAAAAGACAAAAAATCAGTGTGGATCTTTATGGTCGTCTTGTGCGTGTCAGGAGCTCACAGTGCGACCTTAAAGCGCTTCACGGTGTTTTAAAATAAAAAGAATAAACGAAGCAAAGGCAGGCAGCTTCCTCCGGCTCTGTGGCAGCCTTGAGTTTGAATTGACCTGGTAGTTCTGTCACCTCACTATAATGGGAACTTTGGAGCTCTCCCTGCGTTTTATTTTCATTTTTAAAGATCATTTTAGGTTTAGTCTCGTCTGACATGCTGTCGTTGAGGATGCGTCTTGAACCCTGTTAACCTGTGAGTCTCGTTAAGCTCTCCCGCAGTAACGTGACTGATCTCATTAGATATTGACAGTTTGATTTGTCACCGGGCTGCTGACATTTTGGCGCAATACAAATTTGCAAACTGACAACTAAGCAAATTTCATTTCAAATGAACAAACGCACCTGCAACCCTCCCCACCCCACCCCACCCCACCCCACCCACACCCCACCCACCAGCACACACCCACCCACCCACACCACCCACCCACACACACACACACACACACACACACACACACACACACACACACACACACACCCACCCCCCATCACCCCACCCACCCTCACTGCTCACTGACAAAGAGGACCGTGTGTGAAACACTGTGTCAAATATTGTTCCCACGCCATTGTCTGCGAGACTGAGCGGCGTTTTAATAGCTCCAGATGAATGCCATTGTTCGAGGCTATTAGACAGCATCATCCGGGAAGGAGGGGACATTCGTCAACCTGCTTATTCTTCACATGGCAGATTCATTTGGTCAAAGTTTAGATTCACAAAAGTGGCGCCCAAAGTATGACCATGGGACACTGGGGGGTCCTGGAGTGTGTGTTTGTGTGTGTGTGTGCATCCTGAGGTAGTTAAAAGTTCACCTTGAATGTATGGGTTACCTCTTTAGATCCGTGTCCTGTGAATTAAACGACCACACCAGAGGTTTGAGCAGTTTTACTTGTGCTTGATGAGATGAAGTGCATTTTTACACTGCTGCGAACTGGCAGGCAAAGTTCAGGAAAAAAGAGTGAAAAGTGTTCACATTTCAACAAATTCACTTGAGAGGAGTGTTTTAGTTTAAGTCTGTCCCAACCGATCACTCTTGAGGCCATGTTGTCTTTGGCACCGGTGACAATACCTGCAGTGTGAATTGCATTAATGCCCAGTTTCTTCTGCTTCAAGCTGTGAGAATTGTGAATGAGTGGCAGACTGCATCATAAGTTTGTGTTACGGCTGCAGGGAATGAGGAGCGAGAAGTCCTCAAGAACACGTCCCATCACATCTCATATAATCCTAAAATTAGTGAGACATTTGTTTTCTTTGCTGTCTTCATCTGTTGGTTTGCACATTGTTAAAAACCTGGTTTTCTATTAATTTATCCATCCGATTTTACTGAAAAACCAACCAATACTCAACAAAAGACATGAAAAAAAGCTAACATATGAGGAAGCCTTTGCCAGAGGCTGCCATTACCACAAATTATAGACTAATTTGGCACATATTTGCATTGCAGTGGATCATCATGCATTGCATGCGTAACTGGAGAGGTGGGCAAAGCCCATAATTAAAATAACCACCGTTATCTCATTGGGCTAATTTATTGTAATTGGAAAAAGTAAAATTAAACCTTCTTTTTTTTTCAGCTCGCTTTAGACATCTTCAAGGAATCACTGGGGATTTCGGCCACTTGTCTGCCTCAATTTTTGTCTTAATATGGGAGTAACATGCTATCAGGCCACATGCCGACTTTGCTGTGAGAGCACATCACGCAGCAGACTAACCCCATCCAACTGTTTTTCAAATTGATATTTGCCTTTCGTTTGCCACCCATACACCAAGTAAAGCAAAAACATTGAACAGAGAAAAGTCCCGGTGCCTCTTTTTTATTATATTAACATGAAGTAGAAGAGTTATCGTGCAGTGGGCCTCCTCCACTGATGAACGATACGGAAAGAAAACTGTACACCGTGTCACCTTGATTAATTTCCTCTCTCGAAGCCAGTCCATTCTTATTTAAATTGATAATTCTCTGAGAACATCTCGATTGCAGAGCCAGATGCCTCACATCTGTGTCAGAGATTGTTATTGTGCTTGATTAATAATAATATCTGACTAATGAGGATGATCTGTGGCGTCCAAGCGCGCACTTTGGGGAGTCTAAAACCCATCACTTTGCTTTTTGTTGGTAACGGTGTCGATCAAGTGAGGATGGAGGATTTGGGTTAATTACAGTAAATGGCTTGAAAATAGTGCGTTTTTGCCTGCCTGCCTGTGTGTCTGTTTGGTGTGTGTGTGTGAGAGAGAGAGAGAGAGAGAGAGAGAGAGGGGGCATGCTATTAAGCCCAGAGCGATCCGAGCTAACATGCAAATGCCACAATCAAACATCACGAGGCACAGACGGAGGGAAAGAAAGGATGAGGCGGCAGATGTGTTGAGGAAATGACAAGATTTATACTTAAACCACCGCTCTCAGAAGTACACAAGATTTTCTCAGGCATCCCTGAGGTCAAGGCAGCACTTAAAGTATCCCATTAAATGTCTGCAAATGAAAATAAATACCCAAGAAGCCTTGTGCCTCATAGATCAAATATTTCATTGTCATTTCAAGGAGAATTTTATCCTTATCCCCCATGCAGAAATTCCAGGCACTTCTCGACATATTTTAAATAGTTAGAATATCCTTGAAGTAATGTCACTTCAAGACGCTCATTCGCTGGTGATGACTTTTAATAATAAGTTCTGTAGATCATTGTCACAACTGAGCTCTAACTTGTTAGGTGGTTTGATCCTTAGAGAGAGCGCGAGAGAGTGAAAGAGGTAACGTATCCCTTATGATCTAGTTCAGCATCACTTATCTCTTCTTTATGGCCTAATTAGTTGTCTAATCGCCTCCTTAGGACATCTTTTATTATTCTCCGCAGAGCAGTGGAGACAGTAAGACTAGAGTAGGGTGTGTGTGTGTGTGTGTGTGTGTGTGTGTGTTGGGAGGGGTTGCCGAGCGATTGTGCTTCTCAGTAACTGAACTCGCTCTCTCTTCATATTTTGTTCCGCTTCACCCTCTCGCTGCGGTTGTCCTTTTGTTGACACTGGGGCAGGGTTGATAAGAGTCGCTTATCACAGGACATGTGACTGTACATATTGCACTCAACACCTGGTTAAAACATAGGGCGTGTTTATGAGATGACGCTCTTGGATGATTGACTGAATGTCTTGCACACGTCCGTTGTCGTACTTTTTTAAAAACAAAATATTGAACCTTAGGATCCAGGCATTTTGCAGCTTTAAGTCAGCCAAATTTTCTCATTCTTACCAACTTGGCTGGTCTGTGATGCTTTTTAAATTCCAAGGAAAGAGAAAGGGGGGGACATCTAATAAAGTGGAGTCCAGCTTCCTCTTTATTGAGCACTCGCACATAATTTTAAATTGTGAGCTTATGTGGGGAAAGGCATTAGTTAGACCTTTCCAAAGACTGTATCAGTAATTTGCATAGAAATTTCATATTAAATTCCAGTTTAATGGGAAAATAAAGATATCACACTTGTGGTTAAAAAAATGAATTTCCATCTAATAATATTCACAATTGTTGGGCACATTTTGTGTGGGCGTGATTACATTGTCTCCCAGGATTTGTCACTTTCGTGGACCAATTTGGATGATGGCTGTTAAAACTGTTTAAACTGACAGTGGTTAAAAATGTTTTACACTACTTATATCAGGGAGGGAAAGATGAACCCAGCCTCTTAACTTGATACAGTATGCTGTTAAAGGAACCAAGAAGCGGCAGCATGCAGAATGCAGCTTGTAATTTGCATGAAGAAGTTGCTGATGAGGGTTAGACTAGATCCCACATGTCAGGTGGGTTCACTGTGGGTAATGTGGGTGTAGACAAACCTGAACAGGTTGTACTGAAGCAGCAACCAACAACCAACAGTGCCTGATTTGGTTTGAATGATTGGCTTGATTATTTTTTTTTGTTGAAGTACTTCTGTATTTTTTATCTTTGTGAAACATACAGTGAAGCTATATTGCAATTTGAGGCATGCAACAAAGTTAAAAATAAGACTTTAACACTGAATTTACAATCGAACACCTTGTGACGGCAGGTGGTCGAGTGTTCTGGAGACGTTCTGAAAGGGAGATATCGAAGACCAGCCGGCATGTAACAGATACCACTTTACTTCTGTGCTCAAGTGTCTAGCTCTTATTCTGCTCACATTTGACGGAGATTAAACCTTGACAGTGGATTGTTCAGTTGGACTTTCTCTTTTATTATTCGAGCAAACACCGTGTCAGACTCAATGTTATCACAGATGAGATAAAGGGAACTGAACTCCGGCCTGAGAGAGCTCGAGTCAGGTTTATGACACTGCATGTCGCGTTGTGGCAAACTCTGAAGCTGTTGCAAGGCAGCCTTAAACGAGATGCACCATATGTTCATATGTTGACGTGATTGACTGTGTTCAGTGTCTGTGACAATGCTGTCGAGGAATTCTTCACTTCATGTGCAGTAGAAACATAATCCAGTAACTGAATCATATACCGCCAGATGACATGTCCGCTGCTTTGACTTTTGCCTCCAAATGTGTTCAAAAACACCCCTGTGAGCTCACAGCTGCCTCTGAGAGATGCACTCTCGACAGGAATCTTTTGGACACACTGATAGGGCAGATAAGACGGATCTCTGAAGACTGCACTGTCACCAGTGCTGCACAGGAGGAGATGGAAACATGTTTTGAGGAGTGTAGTGGTCAGGTAATTGCACTTGAAAGCTTTCAACTGAGAAGCTGAGATAGGAGGATTTTGATGGATCAGTTTGAGTTGAGAGCACTGTTAAGGCACTGGGTCGATTGGAGTATAAAGTTGGGCAGTGGTTTTTTGGTCAGTACGGTGCATAAAAATGCAGGTCCACTAAAGAGTGTGAATAGATAATGGCTGCTGTTGTTACGACCCAGTGTTCTGTTAACTCTGACTCATGAATTGACTTTTGTCATTTTAAACTACAATGCAGAAGAATTCCTTTCAGCAAGTCTTCATTTAAAACCAGTTTAACATATTAGTCAAATTCGAAATATGGACCTTATGTGGCTTTTAACAGAGACACAAATTCAGGGAGGAAATGTAAAAAGACTGAAGAACAGATCTGAGTGACTTTATAACTCTTTACATCTCCACAGATCGAAGTTCAGTATTTAAATCCTCAGTTTGTAATACATTTGTGATCATTCTCCAAACTCTTATGTGAATCCACCACTCCATCTGAAACCTCTCAGTCAACTGAGATCCTTCAGGTCAAGAAGAGCGAGACGCAGCGTTTCGTATACATAGGCTCTGTTTTGGCAGCCCGCCCAGGTAGGCTAGATTAAGACCCACTCAGGTAGATTATATCCAAATTCCAACTTTCACGTTGGGCTGGTGGCCAGCTGCCGCGGTGGGTTTAAGCTGTATGATGACAGGAACATAAAGTTTGCTGATCCAGCGGGGAGTCGGGTCAGTCTAGGATTGAACCCCAGTGCTGGGGTTAGCGCTGGCTCAATTCGATTTCCTACAGTCGCTAAGGTCTGTTTCCTTGCCACCCGGCAAAGTAGTCTCCCCAGTGTTGTGGATAGATGTGGGGGGGGGGAGTGGGGATCTTTGTGATTGATATAGATCAATAATTTGTTTTATATTTATTAGCTGTTTGTTGTACAGGAAAAAAGACAGCCTTTTCATCTCTAAGTCTTACCTTGCCTTTAGTTTATTTATTCATTTGCACTTAAGATGGCCTAATGAGCCTGTACTGCTGAAGATTAGTTATTATTTATTGGAGTATATCTGTATGTGTGCTATCTGTCACATTATTCCACCAAATCCATACGGCAGACCAACATTAGGCTATATGACGGCAATTCAAATCTTGCATCATATGCAGCTGTCTTTTATTGATTTGGAAATTCCCAAAATAGGTTCCCACCATTCTGCTGCATTTCATTTGAAGTGTCATCCTGAACAGCCAAGTCCGATATTACTGAAATAAATTCTGAATTGGATAAACCTCTAGAATCTTACACAGCAAACAGCCTTTGTGAAGCACCACTCAGCTGAATTCTTAAAATAGTTTTACCTTGGTCACATTAGGAAATGGAAAAAAAAAACCTAACCCTAACCCTAACCTTTATCATTAAATGCTCATCTAGATTAAAACCACATGATGAGAGTGTTAGAAGCTGGGTTAAAAGTTGAGGAAGTCAAAATCTCACTTATGTGCTTTTTTTTGTTTTTGATTAAGTGATTGGATTTTTTTTAATAGGCTTACGACTGTCTGTGTTTTAAATCTTTCAACAGTGAACCTGCTGGATTCCCGCTCTGTGATGGGAGACCTAGGATGGGTGGCCTATCCCAAAAATGGGGTGAGTATCAGATCTGTCATATACTGTACATGTATTTTTACAGCTGTTGTGATGGCGCCTGAAAATTCAGTCTTGAAGTTGTCAGCAATGACATTGGCACATTGTTTCTCCTGTTCAGTGGAGATATCTGAATGCATTGTTTTTTATGTTTTTTTGACAGTTAATACGCTTTATGACCTGAAAAAACATCAAAACCATGTATTTCAACTTGAAGTGTCTTTGGAGTGTTTTGCAATTTATCAACCCGAGTTATGTTATCAAAATTATGTCAAAAAAGGATAATCTAAAAACCCAATTGCTATATCTGAGAATAAACTTGTCTAAAATGCATGATCAGCTACATCTTGTGAGCACAGCTTAGGTAGTTTTAGGTTTTAAACTCACTTTCTTTGTATGCCAAAAGACACCTTTACGGGCTCTTCATTTGTTTAATTAAGGTTAAAGGTCATTTCATTTCTAAGAACTCTCAGTTCATTTCCAAGAACTCTCAGTTCATTATCAGGGTAAATTGAATTCATGAATAAGATATTGAAAGTCACCATGGAATATATTATTCTCAAACCAGGAATTGAGTTTTCCATTTCCAAGTATTCCCAGGGCGGCGATTAATTGGAGAATCACTTACTAGAGTTGGAAAATAGTTATTTCATGGTATTCCGTGGCATATTTTATTGAAAAAGAAAAGGTGTTTAAAAATTTTTATTAATGTATTCTGGAGTTTCAACAGTACCTCGACTCATGAGACAGTTCACATCAAATCTGCCACCTTTCCTGGGGAAAAATGTAATTCTGCAACCTCCAATGGACTGATAGTGCTATGGTTGATTTAAGCAGGAATTCATTTGTGCATCCATTTGATCCACGTGGAAAATCTCTCTTAAAGTCACAACTGGTGTTGGCAAATAAGCAGCTATACACACTGGATCAACAGTGCTGACCGCAGCGTTTTCTCAGCTCCGGGTATTCAAATCACGGCCCACTCTGTGGCTGTATGTAGATGGGAGCGATAGTGCTGACAAAAGCAGCCGTATGCGCAATCATATTAATGAAGACGTGATTATGGTGTGTGTGGCTTCTACAATGCGATTGCATAAATAACTGCATTCAGGGTAGGCCAGGGGAGAGGAAATAAAAGACATGATTAAACAATGTAAGGCTACAATAATGACATCTTCTCTTATTTGCTGCTTTTATTCAGCTCCAGTTTATGATTAGTTTCTTTTTTTTTTTTTTTTTTTCCTTGCGTGGAACTTGTTGTCTGACACAGAAATGACAAACATTGTCTGACAAAATAATTTATTCCCTGTTTGGCATTTTAAATAACAGACGTTATCGTTGCCGGCCATTATAATTCTTATCGTGTTCCGTCTTTATACGACAGCGCCCAATCTGCAGCGCACCCTCACATGTTCCCCGTGCACGCAAACACACATTCGCACTTGGCAGCAGCAGTCTTCCGTGGCTAAATAAGATGTCGAGAAGGCACGGAAGTTTTTTTTTTTTTTTTTTTTGTCTCGTGTTCCAGATGGTTTGTTTCATCTCTCATTTTCTCCTCCTCCGCCCCCCTCCATCCCCATCATCACCTCTCCTCTTGTTCTGGCTCAGCTCTCATCCCCGTCCCTCCCATCCTCGCTTGTCCCCGAACATTTAGGTTTTTTTTTTCCCCCTGCTTATCCCCGTTTTCTTCTCATTCTTGTTATCTGCTTGTCTTTTCATCTCATCATCTTCTCTCTGCTGCTTCAGTGTGCTTTGAAAGTTCTTGAAACATGCATCTGAGCAAAGAGGAGATGAGGGGTAAAGTGAGGGCTTTAAAAAAGTGTTGGAAATTTGACGGATGACCTTGAAATGTTATGACACGTTTCAATGAGCAGCGTGACACTGACACAGTGGCTTGAAAGTGAAGACTGTAGATTGTAAAACATGAAATTTTGGTTTAAGAGCTTAAGTTGTCACAGAAAACCCCTCTGTCCTCATCTAAGACGAGCTCCTTAAAATTAAGCGTTCAGAGTTGAGGCCTCTTTTCCTCCTTTATACGCAGCCTTCTTCACACACGAGCACAATATGAACTGAAATTATAAAGGTGACCCAAGTAAATTTCTGCCTCGAAGCCCCCTAGCAGGTTAATCTGGCAAAGTGGAGAGAGGTGTTGTTTAAAACGAGGGTTGGGAAAATTGGAGAGAGATGGCAAGCTGCGGAAAGTCAGACGGTACCAGCCGGAGATGGAGGGGAAAAAAAAAGTGTGAGCGAGAACTTGGAAAGAGCCAGGCTTTCTGTGACCTCGAGAATACAGGTCCTCTTGGATCTTGGAAAATCCTCGTACGCAGGCAGAAAGACGATGATAAATTGGAGAAAGAGATGAGAGAGGAGAGAGTCTTCGTGGCATTTTGAAGCATCTTAAAAGTGGGTTGATGACACTAGCATGGCAGATCAGGTTGATGAGGGTTCAGGATGGGGACGGAAAATGCAGAGAAACAGTCATAGACAGATTCTGAATTAATTAGCAAAGAGGCAGAGAGATAATTTTGGACATTATTCATAAGTTATTTTGCTGATCCAGAAAACAGTATCAGCAGGAAGAAAACACCCACCAAAGTTCAAGTTGGCTGCTTGAAGCTCTACATTTGAGCTATTTACAAGACGTTTGTAACATCTGGTAATGTGAAATGTCAATTTCAGATGGTAATGCAAGTTTGGGTATTTAGCATTAATATTAAGGAAAAAGGGGGGGCAAAAGAAAGACAGAAGATGATGAGGTAAAAAAAAACACGGAGGAATTTTTGTTCCTTGCCCATTGGGACAATTTGGCTGTCAACCCCTTGTCATCTAATACCTCCATTACCTCCTGCTCTCGTTGCTTTACAGTAGTACTTTTTCAATGCTTGGGTGGGCTCCTGATAATATGCCATTTGGTGGATGCTTTTACCTGCTGCGTCTTTAAGCATTTTGAATGGGCAGGAATAAAGTAAGAAGAGCCAGGATGGTGCCATTAAAGCTGCTATATGGATTGTTTTGCTGTCAAATCCATCTGTCTCCATTACCTTTCATCAGTGTGGCAAATTCAAGAGGCGTTCTCTGTCCTTATCTGAACATTAGTGGGCAATGTAGGCCGGGCCTGTAAAGGCCGCGACGCACCTCAAAGAACCTATCACTGACAGAAAACTGACAGAGGCTGATGAAACGCATTATGTCGCCTTACGTCACCTCAGTTCTTCTGTTAAAGCTTTCATCAGAAGAAAACACGAAGACTCTAGCCAGTCACTCACTGAAGTCTGACATGCACCACCCTCCGAGCCCGCATGAGAGGATAAAGTCAGTAGAAAATCTAAAGACTTGCACAAAGACGAACAAGTCAAACTAGAATGCCATTTTCTCACCACTGTAAATCGGTGAAAGTTGTAAGTGGGACTGTGAAGTTTTGTTTTCCCCAGGCCTGAACGATTGGAGGAGAACATCTAATTGCAATTAGGTCTGCTTATGATGTTCTAAATTATTCATTAATCTGCCAGTTACTTGTTTATTCAATTCATCCATGAATTGTTTGGCCTATAAAATATCAGAACATAGTGAAAAAATGTTTGTTTCCCAGAGTCCTAGGTGATTCAATTGTCTTGTTTTGTCCGAACAAAAGGCCAAAACCCAAAGATATTCTTCACTTTGCAATGATAAAACTATTATTTGGTTATCAAAACGGTTTATAATTAATTCTCTGATGATCAACTGATTGATTGTTTAATTAATTTTTTTTTTGTTTGTTTTATTCCAACATTAAAATTGCAATTTAATTGTGATTATTTTCTATAAATCATACCTCCGTCTTATGTTTTGGTTGTTTGGTTTTGTTTTGTTTTTTTAATTTAAAAAAAAAATTAAAGCATCAGCAATCCATTAGCTTTATTGACAAAAGTTACATGTTTGTCTGTATAAAGTAATAATGACAAACTGCTGGCTTGACCAAGTGTGTTATGTGCATGTTGTTTCATGATACAGTAAAACAAGGCTAAGAACAAGACGTCTGACAACATTTAGAAATCAGACTGCCGATCCCTAATGTTAAGTGTTGACAGCACTTAAAGCTGCTTAAGGTAATGCCACTGTTACCGTCACAGGACACACCACTTCACCCGTCTGAAAACTGGAGGCCCTGATTAAGAGCTTTTCAGATGAAGACGCTATCAAGTGCCTGACAGTTGAACCGGCAGAGTCTGACAACTCTTTCTGCCAGCTGTCTGTCTTTCACACACTGCTGGGCGAAAATGTTACCTTGCTGAAACTGACGTGAGGTGATGGGTTAATCAGGCGGACCCACTTTGCCCACAGTCTGTACGCTTGAGCAAGGTGGAAATAAAAACAAAAAGAAGCAAAACTGAAAACGAAGGCGCTTTGGTGTGATCGCTGATTTGTTCGGCCGAGCGGCCGTTCAGAGGGCTCTTTCTCATCGACTGCCCCCGCTGATTCAGCACGCTCAGTCGACCAAGGAGAAGGGCGAGTTAGCAACACAGGTGCTGAACACACTGCAGAAACTCTGCGACGGCCTAACGACAGCCAACAGTTGGCTCGGCGTGTCGGGGTCCCAGACTGCCTGCCCCTAATGAGGAAGAGGAGCGGCTGTTTGAACAGTTCGAGGAGTGTTTGCTCAGAGATTTGGTGTGCTGCAGCTCATATGCTATTTAGCATATCCTCTTTTTTTTTTTTTCCCTCATTGCAATATTGCATTGCAATACAGTAGGAGGGAAGACGACGTTGTGTAGCAGGGGAGAGAGAGGAGAGAGATTGAGAGAATGGCGGATATTAGCCAGGAAAGGTGTGAAAGGAAGGAGGAAGGGAGGAGAGAAACATAAATTGGGGACAAGGAAGAAGACTGGGAGTCGAAGGCTGAAAGGGAAAGAGCGTGAGATGGAATGTGGGGGGAAGCGGTCGAACAGTGTTTCTGGGTTAGACTTACGATTGGATAATTAAGGGAAGAATAGAGGACACATAGAAGGAAGATGATGATAGACATGGATGAAATGGAAAGGCAGAGGAATGAGGCACAGGAGAGAGAGAGAATGAGATGGAGGCAGAAATAAAGTGGGGGTGTTGGGGGGGGGGTCTTGTATGGTTAAGGAGGGAGCAGGACAGTTCTATTACAGTGTCGTGACGGTCAGCGGTAATGGCCGGTAATAATAAGCTGGAGACAGCTTTATAGACTTAGAGCCAGGAGGGCACACAGCACAGCCACAGGGGGTCTGCCGACGGACGTGACACAAGGACACACACACACACACACACACACACACAGAACGCACCACACAAAACAAACACACACACTAATGAGGAGCCACAAGGACGCCTACAGGGAGAGTTCAGGGTAGGGAGCAAAGTGGGAAAGGGCAGGAAGTGGAGAAGAGACCTTGCAGAGGTGAAAGAGAGTTTAGGGCCGTGTGAGACGGCCCAGAAGGACTGAAATTAAGAAATTGTAAGGATCATTTACAACCACCGGGGCCACAAATTCACATTGAAGTGACCCAAAGACTTTTATCAAGCCATGCAAATAGTTTTTGGTTTTGTGAGTCAGATTTGCCTCTGAAACTTCTGCTGCCACTTTTTTAATATGATGTGAACAAATATGGAATTGTGTTCATGTTGCTCAGAGCTTTGAAAAAGATACATCAGAAACAGGCCTTTTTATGAAACAGTGTCCGGCTTACGTGGGATAATTCACATACTTTGCTTTCAACAATGTCTATAAGAGCAGCCCGCAGCAAACTGTGCTGAGATATTATTTTACGGAAAGAAACAGCGATCTCAGGAACTTCAGCTTTCAGAGGGAAATCTTTAGGTCTGTATGATCTGTGTGGCCACATACCTCTCAGGTTAAGTGAGAAAATGTCTTTTTCTTGGAATTCGATTGAATTGACCCTTTAAGAAAAGGTTGAGTGAATTGCAGAAAGTGCAGAAGTGAGCAGGGTGAGCTAAAGATTCCCATGTCATTTTCAAAAGAAATAGAATGGAAATTGCTTTACAGAGTCATTGAGAGTCAAAAAGCAGAGCAGCATTAGGAACTGTAGGAAATGTACTGTGAAATTTCCACACCAACAGTTATCAAGTTGTGTAGGTGCACTTTTAGAGCATGCTTTTGTTTCTACAGTGCCTCACATTTGCATGGGTGGTCCTGACCCTGCAGTGTTAGTATGTTGCTCTCTGCACCCAGCTTTACGTTTGACGTCGGAGGCCCTCACCAGCTAATAAGATGTACAACGATCCTTAAAGAGCCCAGGAGATAGGAACTTCAACTTTCGTAAAAGCCGCTCCTTTCTGGAAAACCACGCTCAAAGTCATCACTGTCTTCCTTTCTCTAGTCTTATAGCCCTTTTTTTTTATACTTGTGTTATCTAATTTCTAGCATCCCACATCCTGCCTTAAGAGAAAATACACACATCAATGAAATCATGTGAAGGAAGCAAAGACAGCCTTTAATGTTAAGCAAAGGTGTGAAATCCCTTCTAACTTCAGTGGAAGTGTGTTTCTCAGTGCGGTGTTTTGTGGAAAACAGCTCGTGTTAAATCATTGTTTACGCTTAGGTCTAAAGATTTAGCTTAAGAAAGTGCCATGTCCCATTTACATTAGCAATGGAGCGCTGTTGATGCAGCAGAGCGAGAGGACTTCCAGTGGCAACAATGGCAACCGCACTTTGTGCTCACATACTCAACCCATTTGGTCCCGGCAAAACTAGAGAAGGTCGTCTCTTAAACTCCCTGCTGGGCTACCAATTATGATTGGTGTGTGTGTATGTGTGTGTTAAGCTGTGTAAAGCTCAGAACAGGCTGGTGGATCTGTGTGATCTAACCAGTAAGAGGCTTAATGTCTGCACTGGGACTGACTGGGCTGGAGTCTGGGAGGGATAGGGGCTCACACAAGTACATGCAGATCTGTCTGTGCATCTACAGTATAGAGCGCTTGTGAGGACCCTTCATTAACATAGTACATTTACTGAAATGCCAACCTTGACCTAAACTATGTCTCGCCTTAATTCTGAAAGTGTTAACCAGCAAACAGCCCTTTTGAGGGACTGAAGTTGGTTTAAAAAAAAAAAGTCCTCAATCTCAAAGTCTAAAACTCTTTTGGTCTTCTCAAAAAAACAAGTACAAGAATACAACGCGCATACATTAGAAGAATATCATCACAGAAGCATGTGCATTTAACGCACAATGTCTAAAAACACTTGACAATGACTGCATTCATTCACAAAAGGTTCAAAGACGTGAGTGGTAAAAACAAGAAAACAAAAGAGGCAGACCAAAGCAGAGAGGAATGGGGGGAAAAGACAGATGGAAAACAAAACAGAGAGAAGAGAGAGAGAGAGAGAATACGAAGACAGAAGGTTGTACACAACTGCTAGGATTGATTAATATGGGCTATTAAGCTATAACACCAGATCATAGTCTGGTCCCTCTGGCCATATTACGGTGACATGATGAAGCGCCTGTATTAGCCATGGGAGAGTGCTAGTGATGCAGATAATAGCCACGTCCCAGGAGACCTGTGGAGGGAATTAATGCTGCTGTCTGACACACACACACACACACACACACACGCATGGATGCAAATGCTCACTCACGCACAAGCTTGAACACTGACATCATTTACATATATGCACACACACAGGCATGAAGGGATACACAACACACACGTACACTCAAATCATTATAGAGGTATGGCTATACAGTACACACAGATGAACACGCCTTTAAGTGCCCGGTAATTCTTTTTTTTGCTGACAAGAACTCCACCCCTCATTGAATGTAAACGCATATATACCCTATAATACTATCTCATTCATTTCTGTCTGTAGCAATGGGAGGAAATGAGGTGGAAGGGATGAGGATTATTCCGCTATCTATACCTAACAGCACACATGCAAGCATACAGCACACACACACACACACACACACACACACACACACACACACACACACACACACTCTCTCTCTCTCTTTATATTTTCCTTGCCACTGTTAATGCTTTGAAAAAAGCACTGCTGTAGCTCATTCTTACTGTATCTGCATGGTTCTCAGTTCTCTGTAAATCTGCCTGTCATTTGACATTTTTTAAGTGTAAATATTATTTTATACACCGTCTTTGGCTCTGATACCAAACCTTTTTTTTTCTATGCCTACATTCAGAAATACTATAAGCACATTTTCCTACAAAACCATTTTAACAAAAGGAGCCAAAGTTCATCAATGGCTATAAACCAGTGTGAAATAGCTTAACTTTAAATTTAAATTGTTTGATCAAAAAATGTAAAGAGCAGACATTATGTTTCTCTGTGTTAGCAACACATTTCATTGAGCAGTGGTACATTCAAGTACATTCATTTTAGCACTATACTTAAGTTTGATTTTTAAGTACTCATACTGTAGTTGAGTATTTCCATTTTATACTTCTTTTATACTTCTGCTTCATTACATTTTAGAAGGAAATACTGTACTTTGTACCACATTTATTTGACATTCACTAGTTAGTTTTTAGATAAAGGTTTTGCATTTTGCCTCTAGATTCCTCAGATATTTCACTAAAAAAACCAAATCGTCTCATGATGCTTCAGTTTTAGAGGGGGGTTCAACCCCTGGATTGGCAACCACAGGACTAAACTATATAAAATAGTCATTCCCGGACGATGATTGACTGTCAAACAAGTACTTTTATTTTGATTCTTTAAGTTTTAATTGCACTATTATTACTTGCATTAGTGGAGTGTTTTCATCCAGTTGTATGGTTACTCTACTTCCCCATTATCCAGTGGAAGTTTTATTTCATCTTTCCCTTCCTCTGAGCTCTCTCTCTTCATTAATCTCCCTCTTCTCTCTGCCTCAGTGGGAGGAGATAGGGGAAGTGGACGAGGACTACGCTCCCATCCACACCTACCAAGTGTGCCGGGTCATGGAGCAGAACCAGAACAACTGGCTCCACACCAACTGGATCCTGACCGAGGGCGCCCAGCGGGTCTTCATTGAGCTCAAGTTCACCCTGAGAGACTGCAACAGCCTGCCCGGAGGGGTCGGGACCTGCAAAGAGACGTTTAACATGTACTACTACGAAACGGACGGGGACGAGGATGAGGACGACATGGAGAACGGAGAGATGAGAGACGGAACGGGGATAACGGAAGAGGAAGACAGGGCGATGAAGGAGAGCAGGTACATCAAAGTTGACACCATAGCAGCTGATGAGAGCTTCACCGAGCTGGACCTGGGGGACCGCGTGATGAAGCTCAACACCGAAGTCCGCGCTTTAGGCCCCCTGACCCGGAAGGGCTTCTTCCTGGCCTTTCAGGATCTGGGGGCCTGTATTGCTTTGGTCTCCGTGCGGGTTTTTTACAAGCGCTGCCCGTTTCTGGTGAAGAGTTTGGCCGAGTTCCCCGACACGATCCCAGGCTCGGAGGCCTCGCAGCTGGTGGAGGTCGTGGGTCACTGCGTCAACAACTCCCTGCCTTTATATGAGCCTCCCAGGATGCATTGCAGCACAGAGGGTGAATGGCTGGTGCCCATCGGGAAGTGTGTGTGCCAGCCTGGATTTGAGGAAATCAATGGATCCTGTCAAGGTAAGATGGGAAACCATGTGTGGAGTAGAAAAAATGATCAATTAAAAATGAGTATGGATAGTTTCTTTTAAATCAGTGAATCATTTATGAATCAAAAATGCCTAAAAATACCTAATACCTACCTACCTGTATATTAAGAGAATGTGCTGCTTCTAACTTTAAACCATTGTCCAGTGTTCCCATTTTTGGCCTTTTTTTAGGTTTGTGAGTGCACATGCGTGTGTGTTTCCTTTGCCTTGGCTGTCCTCCTCCTGTTTGTTTATTTTTATGTCCATGCACATGTTTGTTTTTAGTATTGTGTGCTTGAGTGTGTGCATGGATCTGTTTATTCTTTCACTGAGTGTTTCTCACTGTGTGTGTGTGTGTGTTTCTACCGGAGCTTAGTGGAGGGTATTCCCCCGAGCCCTGCAGCACTTTGCTGCTCTCGTACAGCCGCTGTTCTGCTCCGACTCGAGCCCAAACATTCCCATCGCCGACCTTAACTGCCATTTCCACGGGCACCCAGGGCCTCTCTGTTTTTCTCTCCTTCACTCCTCTCCAATCTTCCTCTGTGCTGTTTTTAAATTACTCAATTTTCAGACTTGCACACTAGACTCTACTTGTGCGACCAAGAGCCGCTCTGAGTAGCACGGCGAAATTTCAGAAAAAATCCCAGAGAGCGGTTATTATAGCCGCGTGAGGCTAGATGGTACAGAAATTTGAAATGTGTGATTGTTTGGTAGCTCTTGAGTGTTTCATTTCTTCACACGGTGCCCTGCTGATCAAGTGTCAGTCTCGAGCGATGAAGTAAAAGATTGCTCTCAAATGCTCAACTGCAAACAGCCATCTCTGGAACAATACATGCAGAGATTTACTCCTATGTTTTGCTTTTCTAATTTGCATGCGAATGAATGATCATTCATGATCATGATCAAGTGTGTGTGTACTGTCCATAATCTGAATTCTCCATTGCACATACTCCATTGCACAAAACAACTCCTTGTCCCCAGGAAAAGAGGAATGTTGGTTTGTTGATTTAAATTATATCCTAGTAGGTGTAATACCTATCAAATGTGGTATTATTCCTGTGCCACAAAGATTGCATGCAATGGACGCTGGCTTGAATGAGTGTGGTTTTAGGGAGACCTTTACATTTGAAATGTTTCATTGAATTCATCACGCAATGCCTCCAGATGATCCAACAGTAAATCCCAGTCTTTTTCAGAACAAGCACTTTTGGCTCGGATCAGTTCGTTCTAATCAAACGGTAAAACGCAGCAGCTGTATAACAAAGTGCACACAGTCTCTAGCTGAACTTCGTCAGACGCTGAGTCTCTGTGGGGAGATCATTAGGAAATAGCTGTCAGCTGCCACTGGCCTGCCTGGAGTCATACTGCCACAGACTGTACAGTCGCACTGTTACAGATCTGTGGCTGACGAGGCTAAAAAAAAATCCTACTGGTGTTCAGCAGGAATACATGAGAGTTCACTCTGTAATGTGTGCGCCAGTGCGGCATAACAACAACAGGCAGCCTGTATTGAAACACATAACATCTTTGAGGGTGTTATGTACTCTACATGGCAACACCATGGACACTGCTTGGACTCAAAAGAGATGTATAAGAATGAAACCCCATTGAAAACAGAATTACACAGTATATTCAGAACTCATGGAAATAAATAAAATAGATAATAAATAATGCAATCGTACGGCTTTGTGTGACGTGTGCATATTTTGCAGATAAAGAAATGTATTATTCTAATCTGTGGTACTTGGACTTGTACCTTTATGCATTAGTGATAATATGAGGAGCTCTTTTTTTTTTTTTGCACTTGCACTTCAGTTGTTGTCATGCTAATGCTTATGGTACACAAAACCACTTACAGTGCACACCCACTTTGCCTCAGACTGAAATATCTCAACAATTATTTCTATGGATTGGCATGGTGGAAAGGCCATCATGTAGTTTGATACAGATTCTTACTTCTTCGGGATAAATTATATTAGCATTCGTGATGCCTTAACATTTCATCATTAAGTTAAGATTTTCATTTGATACTTTGGTTTATGATGAGCTGTTTGTGTTTACTTTGCTGCTAATAAGGAAGTTGCATGTTAAACTAAGATGCTGACTAATTAAACTAAGATGCTGACCATGGTAAACATTAAACCTGATGAACGGAGACCTGATAACATTGTAATACTTGAATTGTGAGCCTCACTGTAGCATGCTGATGTTAGCATTTAAGTCAAGGCACCGCTGTAAGTCCAGCCTTGCAGAGCTGCCAGCGTAGCTCCTTGCAGCTCTATGTCGCGTTCATCTTAAGAGTGCGATTCTTTAAAGTTAGAGGAACATGTGATGGTACTAACAGTAATCTATTATTTACTGCACATCAGCTGCATTGCTCCAGCGGCATGTCAGCTGCACATGTGATACCTCTGTTCATGTACACCGAGTGCATCGCTCGAAATGTGTTGTAGTAGCACTTGGAAAAACTCAGCACAGAGTCGAATCGAGCACAGAATCTTAGTTCAGTCAGAGAAAGAGAAATTAGTAGAAGTAGATAGTATCATATATATATATATATATATATATATATATATATATATATATATATATATATATAAATATATAAATATAAATATGAACTAAGTAATATGTTGTATGCCCTTTTTATGTGTGTATATATTATCATTATCTGTATATTGTGCACTTTTTTATGCAGCATAATATAACTAAAACCAAAAGTGACATGAAGAAAACCAATTTCAACTTTTACTTTTTAATTTTCAAAGGGACAGATGACAATGTGGTAAATACTAAGTACTGTAATTCACAAGGTTTAGACACATATATAGTCACAGCTGCATAGATTAAAAGAGTCCCTTTGTTTCATGAGATATAAAAGAGAAAAAAGCACACTGAACTGAGACGTTTCTGGTGTAGACTGAGCTTAAAGGAAGAAAAAAGGGCATTCATTCAGAAAGGGGCTGTGAGGGTGTTAGTTTGATCAGATCTGACCCTGCCACTATGTATTGCAAGAAGAACACTTCAAGGCCATTTTTTCCTATACTGTCGCAGTAGCACAAAGTTCGAAGTTTGCATGAGGTTTAACCAATTTTCATTTTAATGAGTGAGTGTCTTGCTTTCCAGGAAGATGACTTTATGTGTATATGCAAATCTATGCCACCGGTTTCAGAATAAAAGCAGCTCTGGTGCTCACAGTAAAATATATATTCTTTTAATTGTAGTCCATATACAAAATGAAGTAAACACACTTAAAACAGTAAGCTGTCAGAAAAGAACACATTCCCAACGATTAATGAAGCGACAAGATTTTTTTTTTTTTTTCACAGTTTCATATGCAGATGAGTTTGTTAAACTGACAGCCTTTGAGACAGTCTACAGAGAGAAACATGGCATCCTCTCGTTGCTTTCGCTGCTTTAGCAAACACTTTCTCATGTGCATTTCACTCGCTCACGTCGGAGTGTGAAGTTGTCGTTGAATTCTGTTTGTGAGACGCTGAAAGCGTGCCTGGACTCCACACTGCGAGTGGTGTGTTCACCGTCTTTGTTTTCTGGGGATGGTTCTTGGTTGCCTTTCAGATGTGGAAGTCTCTGAACATCTGCCTATCTGGATGTGAGAACGTGCACTAGGTGTTGTGATTTAATTTCCACTCCACTTCCATTATGTCTGTGCTGCCCTCCCAGTGAATGTCAGTGTGTTTTCAGAAAGGGCTGTGAAAAAAGACACAGCGTTGTTAATAACTAGATTTTACTAGATTGTACAGTCTTTTCAAATAGTGCTTTAAGCTCGCTTATCTTGAAGTACAGTGTGAAGCAGTGGGTTGCAGATATGTTGTGTGTACATGAGAGAAAACGTGTAAGTCTTTGTGGATCCTGGCTGTATTGCCTGCGTGTGGTGCCTAGTAGAGCATGATTTAACGCAGCCTTTGTGAATGTAGGACAGTACCCGTTATGGACAGCTCTTTCTCTCCCTCTTTGTCTTTTCCTTTCTCTCTTTCTGTTGCCCTATCTCTCACTCCTTTGCTTTCGATCTTTGCCTCGGTTTCTCATTTCTCATCTTTCTCACTCCTTTCCTTTTTCTTTTTCCTCTGTCTTTCTTTGACTTGATTTATCTTTATGTGGATGCCCATTGTTCACCCCCCCCCCTTTCTCTTCCTCTTTATTTCTGCCACCTACATTAGCACTCCCCTGTCTTTTACAGTCTTGCCAGTGCCTCTCACTCAACTTCCCTCTCCTTTCTCCCTTTCTCCATCAAGAATCCAACTTGGTCTTTTTTTACCCTCCCTCTCTCTCACACACACACACACACACACACACACACACACACACACATATCTAAAAAGTACATCTTTATTTATGCAAAACATTCACACACACACACACACACACACACACACACATGGGGAAATGCACACACACATGACACACACACACACACACACACACACACACACAATAGTTTAAAAGTACAGATTTAATGCAAAACAGTTCACAGTGGGGAAATGCTGAAGAACATCATCATCATCAGTTTCAACAGCATCATCACTGTACAACGCTGCACTGTTGGATTTGTGTTGTCGCTCATTGTTATCTTCTGCTATTGTCCAGCCTCTGTGTTTGATTATATTTTCTTTTTTTGTCATTTATTCATAGGCAGCATAGGATTAAAATGATCATGTATTATTTGCATAGTTTTAAGTCTTAAGTGTCAGCGTGGCAAGATGGAAACATGCATAGAAAGCATTACATATAAGGCGTGTGGTGATACAGTCTGAGGAAAAAGTATTATACACACACAGTAAAAATACTGTGTGTGGCTGTGAGAGATGTATACATGTAGGCACAACTTTAGCGAGGATAATCGGTGATAGCCTGCAGCACTGTCAGCGCTGCAAAACTGCAGAGGGGGAATGGGGGAGGATGGGGAGTACATCCATGTATGTAGTTGGATGGATGGATGGATGGATAGATGGAAGGATTAAGAGAAGTGAAGGCAAAACAAGGGGACACAAGATAAATTGGAAGATTTCTCACCACGGGGTGTGAGGGCAGAGAGACAGAGAGATGGATGAGTGTTGTTTCAGTGGTGATAGCAATAGAGGAAGGATAAGTGAGGATAAAAGTGGACAGATGGATGAAGTGATAGATGAGAAGGAAGGGAGGGGGATTGTACATTTCAGCCTCCTAGATGTGACTTGAATGAATACTAGAACGAATGGAACATTGGAGTAATATTTCAGCTGAATGGAGTGAGGAGTTGGTTTGGATCATATTCTGGATACGAGGTTCACAAAAGAACATGAGAGACCTGTTTATTTGTAATCTTTTCCACATTATTGTCAGCCAGTTTCTGTCATTTCTTTATCAACTGGGTTCACTCAGCAGAACGAAACACTTTGGTAGTCCGATGGCTGCCCGAAGTGTATTAACCCATAAGAACCCACGGTGACACAGGTGTCACAAGTCACTTAAATGACCTGGAAAGTTCCTTATATAGCTTTATCCTTGATTTTAACCTGTGAAGTCCCTAAGTGACCCCTACTGAACATCCTGGTGGGTCATGTGATTTTGTGTTTCCACAATAACCTTTCCAAGATGCCTGTCCCCCATAATTGAAGGAGAAAGGGGTCCGGGTTCTTACTGGTTAAACCCTCTGTTTGATTCATCTTCTCCATTATTTATCACTTTTTTTTTCATTCATATTTTATCAAATTATTTATCATATTATTTAACTGAACAAACTACTGAACAAATTGAGCTCAATTTTTAACATCGCATACAACAATAAAATTTTAGTAAAAACCATACATATATATGAAATATTACAATAAATGGTAGAGAACGGGTGTTTGTTTATATTGCATTGTACTGTATAATAATGTTGTTGTAATGTAATGTGGGCTGAAATAGAAATGTTCAACTAATAGATCAAAGCTTGAATGAAGTGTTAGCTGGAATGAAGATGAGTGAAATGTTATGATAGTAAAAGAGCTAAATGACATACTGGAGTGATGGAAGAAAGACTGGATTCAGCGTTGGAATAATGGAATAAGGGGCTAAATTGGATGTCAGAAAGATGGGGATGAGGGCTGCCTAGAACATTGGGATGATAGGACCAGAGCTGAATGCCGTGTTGGGAAGATGAAATAAAGGCTGAACAGATCCCCTGGATTGACAGCTTTGTGATGTTTGAATTCAGGCTGCACTGGATTCACGTGACAGAAGAAAAAAAAAAGATTTGGAGGTGTAGGAGATGGGCAGCAAAGCCGGGGGGAAGAGAGGAGGAGAGGTTGGGGGAGGAGAGGTTTAGGCAGAGAGGAGGAAGAAGGATGACGCAGATGAGGAATACGAATGAAAACGAGGACGACTTGTATTGATTGGTATCATCAATTAAAAGGAATTGCGTGGAAGGATAAAGTGCCGCTCACTGGAAGAAAAATAAAATCCAAAGAGCATTTCGTTCAGCGAGTGTCGTCTAAGTGTGTCATGGGTAGTGCTGGATCTCCCCTGACAATACTTTGTTTCAGTGCCAGGGCTCCCCTGATGTTCCTCTGTGTTTGCCTGCCTGTCAGACGTCACTGCAGCACATGTCAAACTGGATCTGGTCACGGCGGTGGTGCTGCCATCAGAAACTGTCTCGCTGGTGTAGTAATGTGAGGAAGCTTTCTGCCGTCTCCCTCTGGGGAATCATGGGATTGAGAACAAGAGGCTCGCGCTTGCAGTGTGGGGCTTGCGGTTGATGGCTGTGGTAACAAGGGTGTTACAGCTCCTTGCATAACACACGGTCGCGTCTATCATTGCATCTGCCGTTTTGGTGACGATGACCTGGATGCGAGAGCGCAGCCTAGACTTGTGGATCCTAAATTTCCATCAGAACCCACCAAACCTGAAAGATCCAGTGGTATCACAAGTCAGACATTTGCTTCGCTTTATCTGTCTGTTTTTATCATTTGAGTTCATCAGTAACCCTTACAAATACAGAAGTTCTGTCATTCCCGGAGTCGCTCAAGAGACAGAGCAGCACGGTGAATGATAGCGCAAAAAATCTGCGAGTGGCAGGAAGCCTCTTTGATTCCATCATCTCCTGAAATATGAATCGACTGGATTCGTTGCGGAAAGAGTCTCCATTCATCTTTTTAGATCCTGTTCAATTGGAAGGCGCTACTGGCTTCTTTGACTACACACTCACACACCCTGCACTCTCCCGCTGTATCTCTCTCTCTCTCTCTCTCTCTCCTCCATCTTTCTCCCCAGCCCCTCTCCATCACCCCATCATCTCAACGTGGCGATGCTGTCATGACAACTAAAGTGCTTCCTGAGTGCTTGTTGGGTAAACTGACTTTCCCAGAAGTGCTTCCTCCCTTTTTACCCTCCCCCACCCTCGCTAACGTGCACACACATTCACATGTTTCCCCTGCTTGTGAGGAGCCCAGTTGAAACGGTACATTGAATAACCCCTGACTCCAGCCATAACCAGCATAAGAGGTGCCTAATCCCATGTGCCCTAACCTTAACCTAGTTCTAACCCTAACCCCTAAAGCCAAGTCTAAACCCTCCAACACCTCTTTGAAGTAATGTGGGCCAGCCGCAATGTCCTCACAAAGATATAAGCACATGAGAACACACACTGACACACACATTCCTGCAGTTAGTGAAATATTAATAAAATGCTTCATTCAGCGGAGCCAGCTTCTTTCCATGAAAGCCTGGTCGTCTCCAGAGTCCCAGTCAGCGGTGACTCGCAGGGCTGGTGAGACTGGTGGTTATGGACACGTGTGATAGATTTAGGTCAGGTGACGGTTTTCCCAAACGCTACAGTTAACTTAACAATGAACAGTTTTACAGTAGTTATTCATTCATTTGTTTCACTGTGACTTTTCTGGAAATCTGGAAAGAGGTGAGGGTGAAGTTGAATTTTTATATCTCAATCATCTTTAATTCTCCAGACTTTGATATTATGATTTGCTGCGGTAGAAACATTTCTGAAATAACTCACTAATACTTGTAAGGTTGGGCTGATGAGGGAAAAAATACATCAAAACTATTTTTTCGTGGGAGCAGAATCAAAGTACATCCATTAGAATATTAGCATATATCTGGTGAATATAAGGTAGGACAAACATGTCTGGACACATATGTAGATTTACAATCCTCAGCATGGAAAGACCGATACAAATGTTCTGCATACTTTTATTTAAATGGGTCAAAAAGAACTGCTATTCGATTCACAACCAGTTTGATGCACATGCACTTCACATGTATGACCGAGCTGACCGGCCTGCACCTCTTGCATGTCTCAGGGGCACTGTAATGGCTTTGAGATGCTGACCCCTGTACACCTAATTTGTGGGTGCTTGCAATTTGTGGTCACAGATATACATTTATTGCTTGAATAGTGTTTTTTTTTTTTTTTTCGAGTAAATGAATGAACGTGAGCTAAATGCTGAAATAGTAATATAAAATGTGGGCTGGTGTCATTGTTATCCAGTTGTTTGAGTTATTTCCCACATGTGGTCAGCATAACACGACACTTGATTTATCATTATGATGTATCGCTAATGTTTATCTCCCTCACTACTTTCACAGGAGCAATAAATTGTTTTATGTTCGAAAGCTATTGTGACCTGCTTGACCTCGCAGTTTCTGCTCGTGGCCTGATTGTGAGAATAAATGGATGCTGAACAATGACCTCCTCTGCCATCCAACAGACAGGAAAACCCCATTGACTTGATTGTATCTTATTATGGTATTATCAACTGGCTTTATTTGTGTTCACACACAGGCATACATACACAAATATGAGCATGCATCGGCACATATACACACGCAGAGGCACAGACACAAATGCAGTAATACAAGAATAATACATGAAGGTACGACACCCTTGGTCATGCACACACACACACAAATGGACGCACACTCACGCTGTGTTTATGTTCCTCAGTCCAGTAGCCCACAGTGGGACAAATACAGGAACAGGATATTTACTGTGCCTGGTTTATTGGTTCACAATAGTATCTGTTAACAACATAAGCATTGTATTGAAAATCAGCCTTACCGTTTTTTGTTTCTTCTGTCAAAGTTTACTTTTATGTCCATTCTGCTGAATCGGTGTACAGTTGGATTAGGGGTTAACCCTAACCCTACTGACAGGAAAGATGGAAATATAAGTGGACGTTACATGAAATAAACAGTGAGAGCTTTTTTCCTTTTTGTTCTTATTTTGTCTGATTGTGAAGTTCTGTTTTATAATCGGGTGTAACAAGAGTAAAAGTAGTTTAAATGCAGCTTTTGCAGGCATGTAATTAAGTACAATTTTATCATTCCTGCACTTTTTTTGAATATGTCCATTTTTATGCTACTTTAGATATGGAGTCTAATAAATGTCAGATGAAAATATTTAATTTTTCATTTCACATTAATTGGACAGCAGTTGCACTTACTCCACAAATTCCCATGCACAGTCTACACTGAGTTTATAGTATGACACATTACTATCAATTAAACCAAAAGAATATAAAATATTAAAATGCTGCTTACACATTATTGCATAAGTAATAAGCAAATAATACACTATTATGTAACAGTGCATACATAATGAGTACTTCTGATACATTAAGTATATTCGGATTTAAATGCCCTTTGTGCTCTGTACTTTGAAAGAATGAATTTAGCATTTAATGTTTTATTTTTTAGACTGTGGTACGGCTAAATTTGTTTAAAAGTTTTCCAGGTTTAAAGTTCCCTGTCCATCACTGCAGATTGTTCTCTATTTTCTAGTTTCTGCTTCACAGTTTTCACATCAGTTGGCCAACTGAACCGACTTGCACTCACAGTAATCATGTCTTTAATGTTTGTGAATGTTGACCCGATGTCCTGCTATCTCTGTTGATTTGTCCTTTCTAAGTATTGAGTGATTTATGTATCTTAAAATATGGATCCAAACTGTGCCTGTGCCCTTTATAAATGAATTTAAATCCAACTTCGTGTTGATACACAGTATGGGGCCCTTAACTTTAGCTTTTGTTTTATATCCCCTTCCCCCAATCGAGTACGTCTCTCTCCCGCTGCCTTAATCGCTTACTCCCTCTAATCCTACCAAACGACAGCCAGTCATATAAATCAACATGTTTACAATGAAATGTTTCCAATTAAAGAGGACGCTCGTTAAGAAGCATCAGCGGACACCGCTGGATCCTTAATTGCCTGGGATGCCAGTGTGTGATGCATATTAATTACGTATTAACCTCACACACAAGCGCGCACACACAAATGCATACAGGCACATTAGTGTGTATTGCATATTAATTACCTATTACCCTTTGTGCTGCGCATTAAGAGTTGCGTGGCATCAGAAAGACAGCTTGCCCAAGGGCAACGCACACGCACACACACACTCTTATACCACCAGCGCTGTCTATTCAGGTTGCATTCACAATGAGGAATGGGCCATTTCAGGCAGCCAGCCATGACGATAACTAATCACACCACAGGAAGTGTATGTGTGTCTGTGTGTATTCAGATATAAAGATGCACGTGTGAGTGGGTGTGTCCCTTTTTAAGACAATTAAACAAGTAAAGCACCTCATCCAAAGACCAAACAGCCTGCCTGAGTTTGCATCTGTAATAACGCAATTAATGAGTTAAATGGAGAAGAGATGATTAGATTAAATGAAGAAAATAGTTACTGAAAATGTTTCATATATCTGTTATATATCTGTTATGAAGATGGTGATGGACAAAGAAAACCCTGCAGGTTTGAAAGTCAAAGTGTACTGCACTGGTCATTTCAAAGACTTGGCTGATAGATATTTCACGTGATTATATTTATCATACTGGTTTGGAGTGTTGGCATGCAAACATCAGCTGATGAAAAACAAAGAACCGCTGAAGCTGATTGGATTGTGACATGACATGATGATGGCTCTGGATGAAAAGTTATGGGATCACCAAAGTTAATACCATCAACAGAGCAAGTCTGCAAGTAGGATGGCTGAAATATACATTCAATTGTCAAAGATTTTAAACATGTTATTCACAAAATAAATGTAAAAGATTTAGTTTCCTCAAATGACCTCAAATGTATGTGCATTATACATCTTTGCCACTAATCATATTGTAGGGGTACATGAGTCTTTGAGTTAAAACCTTCATTTCTCCACAGTAGTACATAATGTACACAGTTTAAATAAAAACAGTAATCATACAGTCATCCAGTTGGCATTTAAATTACATTTATTTAACTTGCATGCTTTTTTCCCTCTCTCGTCCTGACAACCACGTCATGGACTTTAGGGCAGCCCATGAGCTATATTTTGTCCTTAGACCCCACACTGAACAAACATGTTGCTCCCTCTCAGGCATTTTAATCGCTTTATCTCCACTTCAGCGTTCCGCTTGAGGCTGCTCTGACCTCTTTCGCCTGCGTGTGGTAAATCCTCGGTCACATCATTTATCGAAAACATTTAAAAACGTTGCATCGTGTAATTCATGGAGTTAATTGCTCTCATGCCTTCATGTCATTTCTAACAATACATGCTTGAAGATAATTTCCACACACGTTCTGTGTTCACTTTCCCTTGCTTGGGTAATCTATTTACCCTAAATGGAAATGAGCTAGAATTAATGATAATAAATACCTTAACATCTACACTGTTGGTGCTTATTAGTCAACTGGAATTGACTTTCATTAAAGTGGCAGGCAAAGGATTTTTTTTTTTTTTCACACCAATTTGCACATTTTAATTGCAAATGTTTATATCATTCTCATAATCACTTTCCAGGGGAAGAGATGCATTCTTTTAATTTAATCAAAACGTGTCATGTAATCTTTGACACCACATTATTAACAAATGTCCGTCTCTCTCTGCAGATGTCTCCTTCTATCAGGCTGGCTGTCTGTCTTCCTCTCTTTAGATCTTCTCTTTTTATGGTTACATTTTTCAACAAATAAATACATCTTCATCAAATTTTACATCTTTGCTATTTCATTGGTACAGAATAACAAGAAAACTCCAGAATCATATAAACGTTGTCTGATATGTTTCAAGTATAAATAGATAAACTTACTAGTAGAAACTGCAAAATTTGACCAACAGGAAATCCAAGTATCACACTGTACCCACAGCATGCTGTTTGACTGACAGGTGATCTTTGGGGAGTGTGACACAGACACACCAGGAGGCGAGAGCTCAGCATCAAAAATAAAAAAATAGATAAATAAATAAATATAAACATAGCTACACTGGCGGGATATCTTAACATACTGTCTGTAGTTATTAACAAGGTCAAAGGGGGGTTTATTAGCAGATACTTTTTCTTGCTGCTTTTTCTGTACTCCACTCACAAGCATGTGTGCCTGTGTGTCTGTATATGTGAAATGAGGTGCCACCCCAGTTTTATTGATTTGGCCATGGGGGTTTGGAGGATGAAGTCAAGGAGAGCTAGACACCAGACTATGACAATAAATCTCTATGCAACCGTAAGTGTGTGTGTGTGTGTGTGTGTGAGAGGTGATAAGGTTATACATCATTATGCTGCAGCAGAGTTGAATAAAGCAAATGGAAATGTGACACATAGTAACGGTCAGTACAGTAGGTGTGGATCCATATTTCTACATTTATCTTTTTAACAAAACAAATGACAGAAAAAATGTAATGACCGCAAAAAAATAAATGATTTAGACCATTTTTTCACATCGGAATAAAATAAACCCTAAAGGCACACTTTATTGTCTGTGTTCTTTTGAGCATGAATTATGTCATCACAAGTGTTTCTATCTGCTCATTCAAAAGTAGGCCATGAATGCCTCAAAAGCAATGACTTGAGCATCGACTCATAATTAGGGTATGTGTAGGATCCTACATGCTGAATACACTTTATGAAAGCCTTTGTGTGTGTGTGTGTGTGTTTCTGTTTTTTTTTTTTGTTTTTTTTTTACCTGACGCATTTTCTGGTTTGGTGTCCTTACAATGCCACAAAGACAAAGGTGTGTGTGTGTGTGTGTGTGTGTGTGTGTGTGTTTGTTTGTGTGTGTGGAGGGCAGGGGGGGCTGGTGGGGCTGGGGGCAAGTGGGGGCGTGCGTGCGTGTGTGTGTGTGTGAAGAAGAGGTGAGACACACAGCGATCCAGGGCAGAGGGAGAATTTTTCAGGCCTAATGTTCCATGACAATGGACCAAGGTTCCGTCAAGGGGAATCAGAGCCACTGCTGCCTAACGCCTGAAACACACACACACACACAAATCTTCCCCTCTATTCCTCCTTTGTCTCATCCTTTATCCTCTTTTTTTTCTTTCCCTCGTAAACTTGGCTGTCTTCCTCTTATCCTCTCTTCCCTTCATCCCCCCTTTCCCATTTGATTTCCTTTCTACCTTCCGGTATTTTCTCCTTTCCTATTCTCTCTCCTCCTGCCCTCCCACCTGAAGTTTAATTATGTACCTCTTAATCACAGTTACAGCCTGAATGGGCTTTACAGCCACATTAACAAACAATGGGTGAAAATAAGAGCTCCTAACCTTTGAGGCCTTAGAGGACGCACGCAGACCAAACATCTCCCCTCTTTTGTCCTACTCGTCTGGTATCATCGCCTCTTTTCTCCTCGCCTGTCCTCAACAATACATGTAGCAGAAATTTGTCATTGGCCGAACAATATCTATGGACATTGCAATCTGTGGAACTCTTATCAAACGTCCAATATCCCATTAGTTCATCCTCTATTGCATGTGTCTATTTGTATCTGTCTGGGTGCAAAAGCAAAATCAGGAAGAAACTGATGCCGTGATAAGTCTGTGATTGGTTGGCTTGGGGGCGAAGCCATGGCGACAGGGGTTGTTGATGTATTCTTGTTAACATTCTGAGTGTGTCACCCTGCTGTCTACCTGCCCCACTTAGATCATCTCTGACTGTGTGTTCGTGTGGGTGGAAGAGACGTTATGTCTGTGCTTGTATTTGTATATGTTTCACGTATGGGGCTGGCTGGGAACAGTATTGTGCGGCAGATGCAAATTCATCAGGTGCTGGTCACAAATCACTGAGGTGAACGCTGACTATGAATAAGAAGGAAAGCCCCACAGTAGGAAGAAAAAATAAGCCTTTTTGGTTAAGATAATAAAATGTGAAGAAAAGAGCAGGGTGCACAGGTTGGATAAAAGAAATAATCCCTGAAGGGATATAAGAAAAAATCTGGGGGAATAAAAGGAACAAAGAAAAAATACAAATTTGACAACAAAAACTAGGTGACAGATGCTTCTTTTAATTTCAGCTCCACAAATACAGTACTGTCTCTGATGAGAAACCTCAAAAACCACCACAACCACCCAGGGAAATTTTTCTAGTGTTTTGATGTTGACCTCCTTTTTCTTTTATTTTTTCCACAAGGAACTAACCATCCTGTCCTGTTTTTTCTCTCCCCCCTTCCTTTTTTTTTTCTACCTCTCTCCCCATGACCCCCTTCCCTTTCCTATTTGTCCGTCTGCTCTTATCATCTCATCTCTTCTGTATTCAACTCCAAACACCCCACGGCACCTGTCCCCTCCCCTCCCCTTCTTTCAGTCTGCAAAGTGGGGTTTTACCGCTCGCTGCTCGAGTCTTTGGCCTGCAGTAAATGTCCACCACACAGTGTGGCCAGGCAGACAGGAGCCACCGCTTGCAGTTGTGAAGACGGATACTATAAGATTGACTCCGACCCTCCCAACATGGCCTGCACACGTGAGAATATAACGCCTTTTATATTTGCACATGCGTACTCGATGCATACGTGATTTTGTGATTCATGGTCACAGTTTTTGCCAATGTGATGTTTGGCATGTTTGTGATGTCCAGTTTGGTGTTATACTAGATTTAAATGTTTTTCTTCTTTTTACCCTTCTCCACCTCTCTCAGGTCCCCCCTCTGCTCCACGCAACGCCATCTCCAATGTCAACGAGACCAGCGTCTTCCTGGAGTGGTCCGTTCCCATGGAGACAGGTGGAAGGAAGGATGTTCGCTACAACATCCTGTGCAGACGGGTCCTGCCAGATGGAAGGGGCTTGGAAGAATGCGGCCCCAACGTGCGTTTTTTGCCACGCCGCGTCGGCCTGTCAAACACCTCCGTGATGGTGGCCGACCTGCAGTCGCACACCAACTACAGCTTCCTGCTGGAGGCTGTCAACGGGGTGTCAGAGCTGGCCAAAGACCACTCGAAGCAGTATGTGTCACTTAATGTGACAACCAATCAGGCAGGTATGTTGCGCCAGATCTGTCACAACTGTCAATACTTGCTTTTTCTTGCCAATCACAGCCTCCCCATGAGTTCTCCAATCAGCACCACAGCTGTCCCGTTTTTTCCCCCTTCAGTATTCAAACTTGTTCTGAATTTCCCAGCAGAAATCATCACCGCAACAGATCAACCTGTGTGGCGGATTCCTGCCGCGAATATCACGGTTTGATAACAAAGACACCAGATGATCAAATTATCACAGTATTTGTCCAACAAATCTGTCGCTGTATTAATTTTCCCTGGTGCACCATCCCTGCCATGAATGAGGGAACGTTGCACAGTGGAAATCTTTTTCGCTTTTTGCTTTTGCATCCAGATTTGTCATTGAAAAAGCAGCTTGGTCCCCTAAATTAGGCGGTACATTTCATCAACAAGATTTGCAGGAATCGGTGGCATAATGAAAGCTCTTTATTTGGAGGCTGTTTGCGTATGGGCTGCCTTGTGTGGTAGCAGGTGTTTTCCTGCATGCCTATCAACAATGATGAATCAGACTGATGACACGCAAGTTTACATGATAATTTTAGGCTGTGCAGTACTATGATCAAGCACGAGCAAAAAAAAGAAAACTTCAGCTGGTGTAATGTTTTTCACTTGTAGCTTCTGGGAATATTTTATTATGTGTGATGCCGGAGCAGCTTAGAAAACTATAAAATATGTTAGAGCAAGGCACTAAACCAACACTAAAGTGAGCAGCGGCCAAGCATAAAAGACCACTCTAATATTGGACAATGAAAGAACCCAACTGCTCCCCGTAGCTGTAAATATTGGAAGCTTTGTTGGCTTACCTTTTTAAATGGAGATTAAAATTCATATCTGCTTTGGGAACCCATTTTTATGTTTACGGGAGGTATGTTCTTGGGTAGTTTATTTTATTTGCTTGTAATGAAATGGGTAGCACACAGCGTAATGAAATGAGAAAAATATGAGCTTAATGCTCTCCTTCCCAAGGCCTCCATCTGTAGGGAAAGCTGGAGGAAAAAACTGTTTTGAAGTAGGGTGTTTGTTCCTTTTTGTTGAGCAGATGGTTCATCAGCAGTCCAGTGATAGTAGGACGTAGTGGTAGTAGTAGCGGTGGTCGGACGGGTGCAGTAAGTGTGTGTATGGGAGAGAGGCAGGCAGACAGACAGACAGTGGTCTGACAGTGGAGAGTACTGACAGCCCTCTAACTGTGTTGTCACTGTGGCTGTCAGCACACAGAGTGGATTACATCAGACCACAGAACTCACATTCAGTTTATTGGTGTTGTAGGCTGGATTAAAGTTAGCCAGTCACTGGACCAAGTGGAGATTAGGGATTACGTTAGATTACACATGGCTGGCAGAGTCACAGACAAATAAAATGTGCTGCCCTTTGGCATGAAAGTGGTACAGGCGTGTTTTGGTTTCTGTTGATATTGGATAAATAGACTTGCTTTAACGTAGGATCGATGGAAGAAGCAGTCACCACGCAACGAATTTGAATTTACAGTAGAACTGCTACAGCCAGCAGTAAATCAAGTGCTGTGCAGGTGATAAACAGTAAGGCAGCACAAGTGCATGAGCGTAACACATAAAAACCAGTACATTAAAAAAATACAGGTACAGGAATGTTAATGATTAAAATAAAATAAATACAAAAATCTAAAAAAAATATTCAGTAAAACAGTTTCAGACTAAACTGAAATGATGGCCATTAAATCATACTGAATGAGAGGCTAAAGGTGTGTTTGAATTTTACATTACATTTAACATTTTCTGCATCTGAGAATGACTAATAGCAAGAGGAGACCGTAGTTGCTGGATTTACAGCAGTATGTTTGACTAACGAGTTTGCATTTGACTCATAAATTTAAAAAGGTGGGGAAATCATCAAAATGGACTCTAGTTTATGTACATTTTTTATTTGGAGAAAATAACACTGATAAATTGAAAATGTTATAATACATTTTGTTTAGTCAGGTTGTTGTTGTAGGAACCGTAATGGAGTAATTACACGATTGTAGATATTGTAATGCATCAATAAGCAGTAATGCATCAATTTATGGGAAAATGAAGTGGAGGCGTTGGAAGATTTTGAACCGCTGTACCAATAGTGACATCTAGCTCTTCCAAATATCATGTTACATGTGTGCTCACATGCAAATGCTTCAAGTACTTAGAGGGACCATTTACAGTTAACTCTACAGTAAATATCACCAAGTAAATAGTACAAAAATAGTTCCCCATTGAGGAGTTGCAACTGCAAGACTGCAGATATCTTAGCTTTGGTATTACTCATCTATTCAATTAACAAAAGGCACAGAGGCTTTGCCTATGGTTCTAAACCTTATACTAGATTCAGACTCATCAGTGCTTCAGACTATCACATGGAGACCACGTGTCTTCTTTTAAGTCAGTGTTCCTCCACTGCAAGGGGGCAGGGGGTCCAAATCTCCCCAGGGGTCACAAGATAAGTGGGATGATTCATAGGATAAAAAAAGAAGGAAACACCACCTCATTTGCTAATTTTTCAGAATTAAATTGAAAACCAGAAAATTGAATTTAAATGACATGGCCCAACAAATCTACGCCCTCCTACAGGTGCTGTGCGTAACAACTTTCAGACTATTGGACTTCTCACCACATCGGATATTGACGTCATGACCAGTGTGTGAAAAAATTATGCAAAGGGGTCCTCACCAATTCCATATGATGCGTTGGGGGTGAGAGCATGTTGTGTTGGATTTTCCAAGAAAAAAACATACTGAGTTACATACAAATCAGTGTACTGGCTGTTATAGACAACGAAGAAATTTGGGGAAGGTCTCATTTTTTAAGTTCCTGATCTGTTCACACATTGTCAGCAAAAAATGATTAAAAGAAGATTTTCTGCAGCAAGGTTACAACTCAAACCACTGCAGATCTTTGTGTCAAGTTACTTGCCGAAGTAATTACAATAATCATTTTAACAATAATCCCTTAGTTTGACTAACTGTGATCCTGCCTGGCCTCTGTATCACAGATGTAATTACCTTATTAGGACTTTAATCAACATTGTAAACGTCTGTTTGTTTGTGTTATACTCGTGTGTGACTGCAGGGTCTTGACTGCGCTTCTGCTTTTGAGGGCAAAAAGGCAAAACAAAAAACAAGACACCGAAACAAAAGTACTGAGAAACGGGGGCGACAGGGAGACTCAGACAGACAGAGCCAGAGAAAAAGAGTCGGAGGATCTGCCGTTTGATGTGTGGGAAGTGTCACACTCGATAAGGGATCCGTGAAATAGGTGATTTCACAGTGTCCCTGTGAAGCCCTGCTGAATAATAAAGTGTTGGTACTCGTGAGGAGGAAAGGCAGGAGGGAAGGAGGGAAGCGAGGGATGGAACAACAGGACGGAGGTAGAGATAGAGGGGACAAACTGTGGAGGAGAAGTGACGGGGAGGTTGTGATAAGGAGAGAAAAAGGTGAGATTGCGTGAGGCGGCGAAGAAGACGGGAAAGAAAAGGAAGAAGGAGTGTGGACGTTAACAGCTTGTACACATTCAAAAACACTCAGAGGTCTGGTGCAGCTTAACAATTTTAAAAACGCAAGTCATATATTTTGCACTGCTTTGATGTTGCCTTTCACACAAATGCATGGCTTTGATAAGGTAGGCAGCAAGAATCCACTATTAAGTTGAAGAAATTAATTTAAAAAAGCAAAAAAAAAAATAGACTTAACTGCAGAACTATTCCTGCAGCCCAGTGGTGTTTTTTTTTTTATTATTATTTTTTAGGTATCTGTTCATGCCCTGTGAATAAAACTGCAAAGTGGCTGTAGTAAATGTACCCTTCATTCTACGCAAGGAGCAAGTGTCATTCATGAACTTAAATAAAAAAAAACAAAGAAGCCTTGAAGCGTAATTTGGCCATTAATCATCAGTAATCACAGAAAATCCATGCTTTTGTTAGGCGATAAGCTTAAAGTTTGCATAGGCTGAGCATTAAATTAGTTTTTTCTGGTAGCTCAGCTCTGTTATGTCTTTATTTCTGGCCGTTTGTTTTTCATGTTGTTCACAGTGTGGGAGCGCTGCGTGGTAACAGTACTTTAAATGCTCCCATACATTGTTTTTCCTGTTGCTGGCTATTTATCAAATGAATCGTGATACAGTACCTTGTGGGTGGTGGATAAATAAAAAAAAAAAAATTAAGTGCACAGCCGGGTGCTCTGCCCATGTGTCTTACTTTTGTTTTGGCCATGGATCTAAAAGTAGTCGTCTCTCTGGAGAGTTTGCACTGAAACTGAAATGAATTGAGCTCGGAATAGGAGGGGATTAACTCAGTCAACTCCCAGTCGGCCGCATTTTCTCGCCTCGCCACGTCGCACCTTCCTCAGTAAACATCAACACATATGGCACCTCGTGATTTACAGGGTAGCCTCCATTTAAACATATTTTAGATGTAGTTTGCGCCAGAGATGCACAAACACAACACTTTGAAAAATCACTTTCACTGACTGCTGTGAACCAGGACTTGCAGCGCTTTGATGGATTTTATGGCAGATTCACAAAAACTGAATGCTGGATCTTATCTTTGCATTGATGATGGTTTTTACACAGCCATGCACTTCACACATGGAAATGGGGGTGATGCCAACTTACTTGAAAAGTAGAAAATTGTACATTTGTGAGTAGTTTAGCTCTAACTGATGAAATATATCAAAATGCAATGAAAAAGAACACCTTAAGAGACTCAGAATATCATTTGGTCACCATGTGTTCAGTTGGAGTCTCCAAATGTCCTTTTTGGAGAGCCGCCTGGAGCTTTTCATGGAAACCCACTGAATGGTCACATTTTGTGCTATCTTCTTCAAATCTGAGACAGGTGTTCGGTGACAGTGTTCAGTGACAGACCTTATTTATGCATATTGTCAGTGCGGTTCGGGAGCTGGAGCCATTTTCAAAATGGTGTGTTATTTTAGCCATTTTCACTCCCAAAAAGGGGTCAGGTGGAAGGGGTTAAAAAAAGACAGACAAGACATTTGGTAGATAACAGCAGAGAGGATATAGGAATGGAGAGTGGGTGGGAAAGAAGCTGGACATTGGGCACATGAAGGCAATGATTCTGATCTTTGTGTTAGGGAGCATCTTACTCTACATTTTGAATATAGCCCTGCTTCAAAACTGTGAATGTCATGGATCGCCATGAAGAGGAACATTTCAAACAGTTTTACACAAAAATGTTAAAAAAAAGAAAGAAAGAAAATGTTTTTTGTTACTTTACCCACATCTGCCATTTTTTACTTTTGACCATAAAAGAAAACTATTCAGTTTTGCTCTTTAAATGTTCTTCAATATGTGTTTTTGTAAATTCTATGCGTTTTTATTAGTCAGACAACAACAGAGAGATGGCAGGAAATAAGAAAGAGAGATGGAGAATGATACACACCAAAGGCCTTAAAGAACATTGGCAAGAAGGCACACTGTACCTTCAGTATTCCTCCTGTTATGAGTTTTATGAATGTAGGAGTTAATGAAATGTCACAGAGAGGAATACAGTACGTTGCGTGGCGGATCACTTCTAGGCTGCCAAACGACTGTCACTGTCGCCGATGTCTGAAAAAAGTGAGAATGGCATGAGATAGAGAGAGATAGAGCAGGTAGGTGGGCGATTATGTTGCAGACAAAACAGATGAGAGCAGCTTCGGTACTTTACAACCCTAAGAAAGCCATCTCTCTCTCTCTCTCTCTGTCTCCTGTCTCTCTCTCTCTCTGCCTCCTGTCTCTGCATCTCTCTCTCACTGTCTCCGAATTCTCCGAGGGTAGTTAAGGGATAATAAACCAGATAGTTGAGGGTGATATTGATTTTGGTGATGCTTCAGACAGATAGCGGTCTGAGAGGCTTATGTTCTGCGCTGCGATAACGCTGCTCCCATTCAAGGCCGGAGCTGTTACACTGGAGGGCTGCGCTCATCCACTGAACAGCTTTCTCGACCTTTTCTGACCTTTCTCTTCATGAAATCAAAGCCTCAGATTGTTGGGAAAAGAAAAAAAAAAAAACAGAAAATGGCATATAGGGATAAATGATGGCAAAATTCCAGGAGTGTACGTTCAATTGCGATCTCCACCGTACTGTAGGTGCTCATTAGCAGATGCAACACGCACTGGAAATGTTTAAACCACGAGGTGTGATTCCGCTGACTTCCCTGTTGCTAAAATGAAAGTGTTGCTGCAAACCCGTCTACACTCTTTCACCATGTCTCTCTCTCTCATATGTCATCTCTCACTTTTTTTTTTTTCCGTTTTTGCCAACCCGCCGCACGTCTTCGCCCTCTCACTCTCTTTCCATCACCTCCCCATTCTCAGCTATATCAGATTTTTTAGAACGCTTGTTTGTTTAGTCTCAGCCGCTGAGTCATGGCACTAAAAGGTGTCGCATTGTGCAGGAAGCCACCTCTGTCGACCAAAATGCTTCTTTGGGTGCTATATATGGACGGCGCTGTCTGTGCTGTTTTTTGCATTTGGTGAAAAGGGAACGTTGGAGATGAGGCGGAAGAGGCAGAAATGTTCAGGCGACTACATTTGGTCTGTGTTTATTTTGAGTGTGCTCCAAATATAAACACAATGAACTGTGCGTTAAATAAAAACAGCATGGAAACATTACATTTCATTACACAACAAGGAAAACTTTGCAACCTGTAATTTTCTTACTAATAGGAATGAACTGATGGAATATTTTCAGTGGTAATTGTTCTATATTATATTATTATTATATTATTAAATTTAAAAAAAGTTTTTTAGCTGCAGGACTTGCTCAGCTTTATATATATATATATATATATATATATATATATATATATATATATATATATATATATATATATATATATATATATATATATTTTATATCTGCAGTGTCCCCTCAGGTTTATTTATATAGAATCCCAAATCATACATTTGTATACCAGAGGGCTTTACAATTCGTACCCCCTCATATGACACCCTCTATTCAGCTCTTGATTAAATATAACACGGCAAGCTGCATCCATTTTTGGGGGATTTAAACTTAGATTGTGGTGTATTGTTACCCGTTAAGCTGCTTGGGAAAAGAAGCCCTTTCTCTCATCATCGCATCCCAGCGTTTCTACCATTTAAGCGTTGAGTGTGTGTGATTGGGTTTCTGGTTTCAGGCTTTTAAGATGTTACAGATAACACTTCTGTGCGACCATCCACTCAGGATACAGTTACTGTGTTTGTAGCGATGATTTATTCCCTGTGGAGTTCTGCTGAGGCTATTGAAACCTAAACAGTGTTTAGCATTTGCAGTCGGGGCTTACACACACACACACACACACATTGAGGATGTTGCCTGAGGGGGCATTTTGCCTGGTGAAAAGCTCTTTATGTGTCAGAGACTCTCCAACTGTCCCTCTGAGAGATGGGCCAACAGTTCAGGTTACAGTAGGATGGACAGATGATTGATTCAGACTCACACTCACTTGACTTCAGAACTTATGCAACAAATCACAAGCGAAACTGTAAAGTGCAAAGAGCCAAAAAAAAACAACAGAAAGAAAAACACCCTGAGACCGAAGAAAGTTCTCTTGTGGTAATGTTGCAACTTTGCATCTAATATTTCAGACATAAAGCAGTAATTGTTTTTATGAGCAATCTGAATGAGGGGACTAAAAAGAAAATTAAATAGTGTGTGTTCTAAATACACCTGTTTACTTTGTACTTTGTCTTTACATTAGAGCTGTTTGTGTGTCGTCTCCTTTGCAGACTGCCAGACTTGATGTACTGAAAGCTCTGTGCCAGATGTGTAGAGTCATAGTTGACTTAGCGGGCTCCTCTGCCAGCATCTACTGAATAACAAGATATAAAAGGAATAGTTTAATTAGGTGCTTCTTTCGCCAGATTGCAAACCTGTGCCAGGTTGCCAGACTGCGCCACATAACCTCAGAGGAGCTTTGGTTACTAACAAACTTCAATTTTAAAGAAAGAAACTCTGGGAAATCTATAAAACTGTGAAAAAATGGCAAAAATGTTTTTCTTCTTCACCCAGCATGACAGAAATATCACAACAGCACAGACAGCTGTACATTACTGAGTACCGGCTTTAACACGGTAAACCCCACCTCTCTCCTCGCCACCATCTTTAAAATCATTTTTGGTCTTTTTCTTGGGATTTTCTTCTTTGATGTTTCATCCTCTGTTTAATATTTCATTACGTACAACAATCGCAGCAAGCATTACAATTAGCTCTGCGCATGTAAACATCAAAGGACGAGGTGTCATCAAAAGAGGACTGTCTTATAGATGCTGATGGTACCCAGCAGACTTTACAGCCCTGGCACCATTTTTCTCGTGTTTAATCACTGTTCATTTAGGATGTTTGAATGTCACGTTAAACACTGGAATTCAAGAGATGCATCACATTAAACTGCTGGATTTGTACTGCTTAAGCAAATGAATTTTGTAAATGAATTGCTCTTTATGTCTTTGTGTGTGTGTGTGTGTGTGTGTGTATGTGTCTGTGTGTGTTGTGCAGCTCCGTCCCCAGTGAGTGTGGTGAGAAAAGGTATTACGGGGAAGAGCAGCATCGCCCTTTCTTGGGCAGAGCCTGACCGCCCCAACGGCATCATCCTGGAGTACGAAATCAAGTACTTTGAAAAGGTAAAAAGAAAAAAAAATCAGAATTATGTTTTGTTTTTGTTTTTTTGCTTCTTATACAGAGCTATGCGTCTCTGTCTACTAGCCTTCAGCTACTTGTGAGTATTTTTCTGAAGCTCATCTCATATAGATGTTGCCGAGTCACAAAGGAGCTGATTTTGCATACACTCTTATGCTTATGCTTAATTTATTTGATGTACAGTATACTGCATGTATGGCTGTGTATGAAATTATCTTGTTGAAAATGGGTCTTTTAAATATGTTTCATGCATTTGAGAATCTGATGATTCTTAAATGACCTCGACCGCCAATGCTTTATAACAGCATTGCACCATATATTTAATGTGTTATGTGCAGAAACTTGCAGACTAACAGAGATACAGTTGAATATACATTCAGTTTACCTTGAAGTATTTTTACAATGAAGTATAATTATTTTTTAACTAAAGCTTCCATTTTCATCAGGTCAGCTGAGAAAAACTTTACTTAAAAAAAAAAAAAAACTCTTTCAAGTGACAGCGCCGACCTGTGTTTTTTTTTTAAGTAGGACTTTGGTAGAGACAGCAATTTGATGCTTCTATTCAGAGAATTGTTCCTGTGCCCTTCCTCTTTTCTCTCTTTCTTCCTCTGATGTCTTCTTTTCTGTGAAGGTCAGAATAAAGGTATAAAGGAGAGCAGAGCGGGGTTTGTGGTCAGCGGTTAGCTAATGGCCTCTGGCTAATGGAGGGGGCATTTAGCTGTGTTTGAACCTGATGTGGTTACAGTTGGGAAGCTGATCCTGATACACACACACACACACACACACACACACAAACACACTTGCACACACTCAATCACACACACACACACACAGTACAGGTAGCTTAGTTTATAAATGTTCACAAGAATAGGAAATTGGAAAAAAAAAAGTGCGGGCAATTACTGTAACAACAAATAATCATCAAGGCTGCATGAATGTACAGAAGTCACATAACTGAATTACAATAATCCCCATTCTCCTTCTTCTACTGCAGGAGCAGGACTCCAGTTATACTATCATAAAATCCAAGGAGACAGAGATGGTGGTGGAAGGCTTGAAACCCTCCTCAGTCTACATCTTCCAGGTAAAACATCTTTAAATGCTCTGTAAAGGCATAATGATAATAAATAATAATAACTTTAGTGTAGTCTGAGATGAGAGCAACTGATTCAGCAATTCTTCGGTGAAAGTCAAGTATAATGTGTGAATCTATGTGAAAAAATGTTTTGATGTTTAATGTAGACGTGATATATTTGGACGTGATGCGTTACAGGTGCGAGCCAGGACCTCTGCGGGCTACGGCATTGTAGCATTTAGCCGACGCTTTGAATTCCAGACCAGCCCTTACTGTGAGTACAGCTCGGAGAGAGCGAGAGAGAGAGAGTGTGTGTGTGAGCGAGAGAGAGCAAGACACTACAGTGAAGTTCAACTTGTACGTGACTCGCACCTGCTCTTGGAGGCTGCACCAGCAACAGATGGCCAGGTGTGTTTTCTCCCGTGTGTCTAATCCCAACTCTTTTCTTTTGGCAGTAACTGCTACCAGTGAGCGTGCTCAAGCTTCCATAGTGGCGGTTTCCATCACACTGGGTCTGGTCCTACTGGCAGTAGTCGCTGGATTCCTGCTCAGTGGACGGTAAGATATAAATACACACCAGAAACACAGACGCAAGCATGTACATATCGATGGGTTTGCAGGTGTAAGCACATGCAGGTACGCACAGTGGTGTATATCCACACACGTTTCTCCTGTGAGAAGTGTATGATAGGATATCTGCAGGACATCGAATGCTACCAACAGTGCTGACAGAAAGGATTAATGTTGCATTATAAGAGTTGTATGTGATTGGGATTATATAAAAGGAACATGAGCAATCACATGCATGGCGGGTTTGCAGTCTGAGTTTGCACATTGCATGATGACACAACTTTGTTGACACTGTTTGCATCAACGGAATAATAACAAACCACATTTTACAAAGACAGGACACTGTCAAGTGGTTAGTCGAGGAAACATTTTGTCCACAAATTTCTGAAAGAGGAGGCTTCTCAGAGTGCGTGATTGAGATTTTATTTTTATTTCCAAGTAAATTAACAGCACAGTGGTCATGTGCTCTTCTGCATATGTGGATATCTGTTAGCTTAATCAGAGGGCATCCCTTGTCCTCCTCTGACCCGTTGCTGAGTAAAGCAGATGACAAATATCATATCAGATTTTTGACCCAGATATTTCTGTGTTGTTGAGGAGCTACGGGCTTATGTGATTAGATGCATGCCATGAGGTTAGAATTTTGTGATAAGTTTGGATTAAAGGTTTCATTTTATGATCTAGCTTTAGGGTCGATGCATACAAGCCAGCATGTCACAAATTAGCATTTAGCATAGTTCTCTGTGCTCAGTACATTATGCACTGCAGTAATGTTGTATCTGCACGCCTAAGGGCTTGTATGACCTTCACTTAACCTTGTCTTGTAATTGCTACAGACAATTTTCTGATATTGTTTTCACACATGCACAGCGTACACAAATGCTGCACAAAGCAAAGGAAGATACACACACTGGCAAGAGTAAACACATACAGTGGCTGAGACGACTCAGTCTCTTGTCCTCAAATGATTTAATGTCCCTCAAAGTCTGTTTCATGAAGTCTTGAACTTTTTTGTGCCTGATTTCATTTCCTTAACCACATTTCCCTGTGATATATATCTAATTAAGATAATTACTAGTTTGATATATCCAAATCCTTTCACTGAACCGTAATTAACAAAATTGAGGGCAGTTTTGCAAAACAGTCAGATTCAGAATGGCTTTGATATTCTGATGGTCTGTGCATCCACCCATCTCTTTATTGATGTATTTGTATTATTAACTCAACATCTATCCATGGATCTGTTAATTTTTTCATCCATACACACATTTTGTTGTTCCCTCATTCATAGAACTCACCATGGCTTTAACTATCAGGTCATCGTATCAGTTCATCCTTCCTCGATAATTCACTCACAGAGATGGTGAACATGTACTTATCTGACAGATTGATTGAATGAATAGACAGCGAGGGCGCTGGTGATGCTCAAGGATTAAAAAGCAAATCAGAAAGACACAGTGGGGATTTTGGTTTAGCCGAACGGGAATGAGAATCGGGGATCTTTCGTGTGGGGGAGGAGAGATGGAGGAATGCCAAATTTTCCGGTGATGGATTTGGGACACAAGCACCACAACCCCCTCCAACCACTGCATCCGCCTCCCCTTTCCCTCCTCCCGCATGACCCTCCAGACTATACACGCATGCAGAGACATCCAAACCCAGCACACATGTGTAGACACGCACACATACACACCGATGCATGCATGTATGCGTGGGTAAACACACACACCCACCCACACACACACACACACACATGCTGGAAGTTGAAGGGCAGGCTGGGCATTGAGCGTACTCAAACCCCTTGACTCAACAGATCCGGCAAACTAAACACCCTCAGGCAGACACGCATGTACAGAACAGATACACACACACACACACACACAGCCCCCCCCTCCCCTGTCTATCCAGCTGCCCATACCAAACCCTTCCAGGCAAGCCTGGCTGTCCTACAGAGAGCCGTGATGAGAAAGACTTGGACATGACCCCTGTGTGTGTTAGTGTGTTTTCGATGTGTTCACACACTTCGTCTTTTTGTCTCCAGCAACGATAAATTGAGGAGAACTCCATCTAAAACATTTCTTTGTCTTAGAAAAGTAAATTGGTCCACTTACCACACGATGTGCTAACTTGAGTGCGTGTCTGTGTGTGTTCTGTCGGTGTCATATGTTTGTGCATGTGTGTATGTGAACAGTATCTATCCTCCTGTTTAATCTGGGTTATCTGTGATTATCTCTGATGCTGCTTGTCTAAATATTGACATACAGAAGCTTTTAGCACACAGGCTCGTACCCACGTGGCAAGCAAATTAAAACAGGTTTTGGCCCATACGTCAGGGGGTTCACAGACATGCTTTCTCACATGGGCGAAAGAGAAAACGATGTGAAATGGCTGCAGACAAAAGTCAGTGACTTATAGAATTTAATATGTCCTTCTTCTTTCGGGCGACTGGATCGGAAATCTTTATGTTGCATGTGGCCTTTGTTGGAAAAAGCGCAAGACTGCACACTCCTCAGCCAAAAGTCAGAGTTGATCTGTTGACAAGGGCTTTCTTGGAAAATTATATTATTTGAAAACTGCAGTCCTTTGCTAATGTCTAAAAGGCTGGCAGTTTTCAGCATTTTCAGCAATATTTTTTGAAAACCTTGAAATGTATGTTACCAGGTCCTATGAGGAAATAAAAAAGAAGCTTATCCTGCACTTAGATCCAAGTGTGACCGTGCCCTGTTGGTCAGGATTTGCTTTTCAGTGTCTGACCCATTTTGCAGTATCTTTACTGTCTTCTCTCCGAGTGTAAATGCAGCTGCTTACTCTTTGTTTAGATCTCCAGTTGAGAAACTGCAAAGGGCATAGAGTATTGTACTAGAAATTGGAAATCTATGTAAATGAATTATATACAATCACTGCTAAATGACCCCTCCTTGAACCGCCACCTTACTGTGGTGGAGGGGTTTGTGTGCCCGAATGATCCTAGGAGCTATGTTGTCGAGGGGCATTACGCCCCTGGTAGGGTCTCCCATGGCAAACAGGTCCTAGGTGACGGGCCAGACTAAGAGCGGTTCACAAGCCCACCATGGATTAAAAGGAAGAACAAGGACCGTTACGTCGCCCGGATTGGCGTTACCGGGGCCCCACCCTGGAGCCAGGCCTGGGGTTGGGGCTCGCAGGCGAGCGCCTGGTGGCAGGGTCTTTGCCCACGGGACCCGGCCGGGCTCAGCCCGAAATAGGCGACGTGGGTCCGCCTTCCAGTAGGCTCACCACCCGCAGGAAGGTCCATGAGGGGCCGGTGCAATGTGGTTTGGGTAGCAGTCGTGGCGTGGGGGGCCTCGACCGACCCAATCCCTGGACCAAAACTCTGGCAATAGGGACATGGAATGTCACCTCGCTGGGGGGGAAGGAGCCTGAGCTTGTGCGGGAGGTTGAGAGGTACCGGCTAGAGAGATAGGTCGGGCTCACCTCCACGCATAGCTTGGGCTCTGGAACCCAGCTCCTTGAGAGGGGCTGGACCCTCCACTACTCTGGAGTTGCCCAGGGTGAGCGGCGGCGGGCTGGTGTGGGCTTGCTTATAGCTCCCCAGCTCAGCCGCCATGTGTTGGAGTTCACCCCGGTGGGCCAACGAGAGGGTCGCTTCCCTGCGCCTTCGGGTCGGGGGATAGGGGCTCTTGCTGTTGTTTGTGCATACGGGCCAAATGGGCGAACAGCAGTACAGAGTACCCGGCCTTCTTGGAGTCCCTGGGAGGGGTACTTGATAGTGCTCCGACTGGGGACTCCATTGTTCTACTGGGGGACTTCAACGCTCACGTGGGCAGCGACAGTGATACCTGGAGGGGCGTGATCGGGAGGAACGGCCTCCCCGATCTGAACCCGAGCGGTGTTCTGTTATTGGACTTCTGTGCTAGTCACGGTTTGTCCATAACGAACACCATGTTTGAGCATAAGGGTGTCCATCAGTGCACGTGGCACCAGGACACCCTAGGTCGGAGGTCGATGATCGACTTTGTTGACTTTGTTGTCGTTTCATCTGATCTCCGGCCGTATGTCTTGGACACTCGGGTAAAGAGAGGGGCTGAGCTGTCAACCGATCACCACCTGGTGGTGAGTTGGATCCGCTGGCAGAGGGAGGAAGTTGGACAGACCTGGCAGACCCAAACGTATTGTGAGGGTCTGTTGGGAACGTCTGGCCGAGCCCTCTGTCAGGGAGGTCTTCAACTCCCACCTCCGGAAGAGCTTCTCACAGATTCCGAGGGAGGCTGGGGACATTGAGTCCGAGTGGACCATGTTCTCTGCCTCCATTGTCGACGCGGCAGTTCGAAGTTGTGGACGCAAGGTCTCTGGTGCCTGTCGTGGCGGCAACCCCCGAACCCGGTGGTGGACACCGGAAGTAAGGGATGCTGTCAGGCTGAAGAAGGAGTCCTATCGGGCCATGTTGGCCTGTGGGACTCCTGACGCAGTTGACATGGGTACCGGCAGGCCAAGCAAGCCGCAGCCCGGACGGTCCTGGAGGCAAAAACTTTCGGGTCTGGGAGGAGTTCGGTGAGGCCATGGAGGAGGACTATCGGTCGGCCTCGAAGAGATTCTGGCAAACCGTCCGGCGCCTCAGCCTCAGAAGGGGGAAGCAGTACTCTGCCAACACTGTTTACAGTGCAGGTGGGGAGCTGTTGACCTCGACTGGGGACATTGTCGGACGGTGGAAGAAATACTTCGAGGATCTCCTCAATCCCACCGACTTGCCTTCCAGTGAGGAAGCGGAGGCTGGGGACTCTGAGGTGGACTCGTCCATCACCCAAGCCGAAGTCACTGAGGTAGTTCGCAAGCTCCCTCTGTGGCAAGGCGCCGGGGTGGATGAGATCCGCCCTGAGTACCTCAAGTCTCTGGATGTTGTGGGGCTGTCTTGGCTGACACGCCTCTGCAACATTGCATGGAGGTTGGGGACAGTGCCTCTGGAGTGGCAAACCAGGGGTGGTGGTCCCTCTTTTTAAAAAGGGGACCGGAGAGTGTGTTCCAACTACAGGGGGATCACACTTCTCAGCCTCCCCTGGGAAGGTCTACGCCAGGGTACTGGAGAGGAGAATTCGGCCGATAGTCGACCCTCGGATTCAGGAGGAACAATGCGGTTTTCGTCCCGGTCGTGGAACACTGGACCAGCTCTATACTCTCCGCAGGGTGCTTGAGGGTTTATGGGAGTTTGCCCAACCAGTCCACATGTGCTTTGTGGATCTGGAGAAGGCATTCGACCGTGTCCCTCAAGTGGTATTCTGTGGGGAGTGCTCCGTGAGTATGGGGTCCGGGGCCCTTTGCTAAGGGCTGTTCGGTCTCTGTACGACCGGAGCAGGAGCTTGGTTCGCATTGCCGGCAGTAAGTCAGACCTGTTCCCAGTACATGTTGGACTCCGGCAGGGCTGCCCTTTGTCACCGGTCCTGTTCATAATCTTTATGGACAGGATTTCTAGGCGTAGCCAGGGGCTGGGAGGGAGTCCGGTTTGGGAACCACAGGATTTCATCTCTGCTTTTTGCGGATGATGTTGTCCTGTTGGCTTCATCAAGCCAGGACCTTCAGCGTGTGCTGGAGCGGTTTGCAGCCGGGTGTGAAGTGTGAAGCGGCTGGGATGAGAATCAGCACCTCCAAATCCGAGGCCATGGTTCTCGACCGGAAAAGGGTGGCGTGCCCTCTCCGGGTGGGTGGAGAGGTCCTGCCTCAAGTGGAGGAGTTCAAGTATCTCGGGGTCTTGTTCACGAGTGAGGGAAAGATGGAGCGTGAGATTGACAGGCGGATTGATTGGTGCAGCGTCCCCAGCAGTTATGCGCGGTCGGTGTACCGGACCGTCGTGGTGAAGAAGGAGCTGAGCCGAAAGGCGAAGCTCTCGATTTACCGGTCAATCTACGTTCCCACCCTCACCTATGGTCATGAACTTTGGGTAATGACCGAAAGGACAAGATCGCGGATACAAGCGGCCGAAATGAGTTTCCTCCGCAGGGTGGCTGGGCGCTCCCTTAGAGATAGGGTGAGAAGCTCAGTCACTCGGGAGGAGCTCGGAGTAGAGCCGCTGCTCCTTCACATCGAGAGGAGTCAGCTGAGGTGGCTTGGGCATCTGTTTCGGATGCCCCCTGGACGCCTCCCTAGGGAGGTGTTCCAGGCATGTCCCACCGGGAGGAGGCCCCGGGGAAGACCCAGGACACGCTGGAGAGACTATGTCTCTCAGCTGGCCTGGGAACGCCTCGGGGTCCCCCCGGAAGAGCTGGAGGAAGTGTCTGGGGTGAGGGAAGTCTGGGCATCTCTGCTCAGACTGCTGCCTCCGCGACCCGGCCCCGGATAAAGCGGATGAAGATGGATGGATGGATGGCACTGCTAAATGATGCACCTGTACATAGAGCAGCTGCAGCTGAACAGCAGATACAAGTTATCTCTCAAACTGACCGTGATTAAACACAAATGCAGTGATCAAATTCATTAAAAGTCCTTTTCCATAAGGAGTTTCAGTTGTTTTGTCTACCTCAAGTAAATCATTAGTATTTGCAGTTTCTACAAGTTCGCTGTGGTATGACGTTAATCGGGATGTGTTTGTGTCTTCTCCCTCACAGGCGGTGTGGCTACAGCAAGGCAAAGCAAGATCCTGAGGAGGAGAAGATGCATTTTCACAATGGTCACAGTAAGCTAGGACATCCTTAACTCATTCTGTTTATGTGATGGTGTGTGTGTGTGTTGGCAAGTTGGCAAGTTCATTCAAAGTTTACACTACATGTACAGTTGAGGGTTCAGACAGCGGTCATGTCTGTATGAGTTTGTTCATCCCCGTAGCTCCTGCACACATGCGCGCATGTGTGTGTGTATTTGTGTGTGTGTTACCAGTACAGTTGACAATGTTTTGTACTCTGAGCTATTCTTTGAATGACACGGCTACAAGCCAGCTCCGTGGCCACCATGTTGGCAGAGGACGCACAGAGCTGTGACGATTTATAGGCTGTGACAGCTTAATATATTTGGCCACATTTTTGACATTGTTTCCTGCTATCCATCTGTTGGCATCAGAGCCAACCGTGATGGGTATATCAGCTCTGAAGAAGTCAGAAAAAAACGCTGCAGTGCCAGTGTGTTTGGTACACTGTCATATTGATTCATACCATGAAGAAAATATTAATGTTAAATTAATGTTAATTACTTATCATGCCCACAAAAGTGACTGAAAGAGTCTAGTTTTTTGGGATAATTAATGTTATAAACCATTGTATTTTGTTGTCTAGACAACCACAAAAGTAAAGTATTTTTAGTAGCAGGGACACCTTTGAAAAAGGTTTCAGCAGGTCAGGAACTAAATCACATCACCACACCAATATGATAATCCGGAAATAATTTTTATTAGGGGTCTAAAATATGGATAAAATATTCCGTTGCAGTATGGATTGTTTTATATATTTACTAATTCTAATATTCAATGCTATTTTAATGCTGACAACAGTGATGAAATGTACTGTAATAAAGCTAGCAGCATCTTCAGATATAGTGAGTGGAACCACTCATGCTAATACAGTATTATATATGCCAGCCGATACCAGCCTGAATACATGTTAATGACAGTAAATGACATCTAAATGGTAATGATGCGGCGTGTGTGTGTGTGTGTGTGTGTGTGTGTGTGTGTGTGTAGTAAAGTTCCCGGGGGTACGTACCTACATTGACCCCCTCACCTATGAAGATCCCAACCAGGCAGTGCATGAATTTGCCCAGGAGATTGACGTCTCCTTCATCTCCATAGAGAGGATCATCGGAGCCGGTGAGTCAACTCGGTGTGCCTGCCTGCCTGCATGTGTGTGTGTGTCTGCGCGTGTGTGAGTGTGTGCGTGTGTGTGAATCAGATACACTGATTCTTATTCTGGGCATCGGTTGGGGGCTGATTTGGCCAGAATAATGTATCACAGAATGCATTATTGTTCATTCTGAGGTGAACCTGCTCAGTCAAGCATGTGCAGGTGAAATATTCGACATCTTCTAATAGCTTCAATTCAAACAACACTGTGCAAAAACACACTCAATGTACAGTAATAACTAATGAGTCTAGCCTAATTGTAGCCTAACTGTGTCATGTTGTATAGAATTTAGCCATTTCCTCTTTATTTCCACAATAGTGCAGCACATTTTAAAGCTGTCACATCCATAATTGCGTGCCACTGTATAGAGGCACATTTACATACAATTAAGCCAATCACTGTGCTAGAAAGTGACAGTTCACTTGGCTTTAAATATGTTTGTGCTCTGCAGAAAAACATCTTGATTTGCAGCATTTATACGTCTCTAGCTGTGAAGCAGTGAAAAGGGCCCATCAGTATTGCTTTGGTTTCTTATCTGTTGCGTTGGTGGGTATTGCTCACATTTTGATGCATCGTGACACTGATCCCAAACCACATAAGAAATGGATTGGTGAGAGTGTTAAATAATATGGAAAGAAAGTCAGCTAAGGAGTATCTGAGGTAGTCCAAATCAACAATTAAAATATCTTATTAAATCTGTGTGGTTTTGTGTTTGCTGTTCTAATTGGATGCTATGGAGAGCTAATAAGTAGCAGCACCTGCAGTTTTATAGAAGGGCTCTCTTTATCCAAAGCACTTTTATATCCAATGTAGATTGGGTTTTCAAGTAAGGCAATTAAGCAACAGAACAACACAACAGTACAAAGTGAACTTTTAGATTTAGGTCACTATGAAAGATTTGTTTCACCGTTGGATAAGACTTTCGCAGGTCAAGGTGGGCTGAAATGTTGAGGCCCGTAGTCAAGCTCTGTCTCTGCCTCAGGGGAGTTTGGGGAGGTGTGCAGCGGACCGCTGAGGCTGCCTGGGAAAAGAGAGATCCAGGTTGCCATCAAGACCTTGAAAGCAGGCTACACGGAGCAGCAGAGACGTGACTTCCTGTGGGAGGCGTCAATCATGGGCCAGTTTAACCATCCGAACATCATCCACCTGGAGGGAGTGGTCACCAAGAGTGAGTCATCCATCTGTTCCTCAGTTGTGCTTTTGAAATGACCTTTTTCTGACCTTTTGCACACTAGATACCATTGGTTTCAGTGATACAGCAGCAACACAATGAAATTTAATGTTTAATGTACTTAAGAAAGCTCCATTATTGCAGTTCTGAACAGCTGCCAAGGAAGTGTCTGAAAAAGATACAAACATTACATCAGTCAGGTTCATTATTCAAGGTAACTATCTGCTGCAGTGCTTTTTGTTTTTTTCCATGGAGCATATTTTTCATCAACACACTAAACTCTCACTCAATATCTCCCCTGTCTAACCTACAGTCATTAAACCGTCATCTCCATATTCATGTTGGGGTATATACAGGGTATTGCACAAGTCAAATCTTTTCAATTTAAGACAAAGTATTCTCAAATTATCTGACTGTGTCAGAATTTTAATGTCAAATCCAGGCTTTAATTAACACGGGAACTGTGAGCTGCGATATCTCAATATGGGAACTGGGATGTAGTAGTACAGTTCATAATGATGAAAACAACAGTCTGCCAAAGTAGAACTGCACCTTGACTAGTCTCAGTGCATCCATATGGCCTTAGGCTGTGGATTGGCTGTATCTTTGTGATTATATCCTGTGATGTATATAAATTACATCATTTAATGTTTCTCAGTGTTGTAATTTTACAAATTGTTTGATATTCTGTATGTTTTAGAAAACCTAAAACACGAGTGCCCACTAGTTTATATCTTAATATCTCATTTTCTTTCTTATGAAATGTATCTTTGTCTTATTTATGTCATTTTTTGTATGTATTATGTATTAATGTATTATTGTTTTTGCAGTGAAGTATATTTTCATATTTTGCTTTTCAGGCAAGCCAGTGATGATAATCACTGAATACATGGAGAATGGCTCACTGGACACTTTCCTCAAGGTAAGAAAGAGGGGGACAAGGATGCATAAGATGTCATGGGGTCATGGGGGAGGATCTAAGGAGACGGAAGTGTAGGATTGTAAGATGATGGGGGCTGTACTGAAGTAAGTGGCAAATGGGCAGGGGTGGAGAGCCACTACTCTGTGATATGCCATATTGGAAGGACAATTATCACAGAGGTGGAAAAAGCATTTATTCTTTTGGAAAAGGAAAATGCATTCACAAGAGGTGTTTGTAATGGAGATACATCAGTGTGGGCAAAGAGGATCAGGTGGGGTGAAATGAGAATATGTCCACCAAAGCTATCATTATTCCGATTCAGTACCTCATCATTCTTCTCGTTCAAGCAGAAATTAACGAGAGAATGATGTGATGGTTATGAATGTTTGTGTAAAATGTAAGCATGGGCAGATTATACACTGACATCTTTCAAGGGGAAAACAAAGATACTAAGTTGTGTGCTCAGGTTGGCGATGAGTATTATTTCTCAATACCTTAGATAAAGCATTTAAGAAAGCACCAACAAGTAATGGTGAATAATCAGTGGATCTGAGTGTGTTTACATGGTGCAAATTTTAAAGTTGCTGCAAATTTTGCCCCGACTGTGAGACTGATCACTTTGCCAGAAAATTTGAAAGGCATCTGAGCACTCAGGGCTGGAATCATGTCTGCACTGTCTAGACAATTTGGACTTCACCGAGTGGAGAAGGTGAACTATAATGAAGAGGCAGGCTGGCAAATCTCTGAATTAAGTGATCTCTCTCCAGAGCACTTCAGTCTTTTCACTCGTTGCAATGGCAAGATGGTCAGTTGGCGGACTGGGCTAAAGCTCCTGCATGAAAAATAGGGTAAACTGCTGCAGCAGATGGCTAATGGAGAGATGAAAGGAATACGGTCAATACAACTGCAAGATGGCATATTTCAGGGCAGGAATTATGGAAATCTGGGAAGGGTGAGCATAGTGTGGTGGCGTTTGGAGAGGCAGGTATCCTTGAAAGGCGATGCAGACTGGAAAAGGCCTTTACCTGAACAAGATGTTCTCACGCAGACTTTGTGAAATGGGAGGATGCTGCGAGACAAAAGACAGAGGGAGGGCAGAGGTGATGTGCTACAGGGCTGTGGTCAGTGGAAAGTGCTGATGTGACCGTCCTGTGTGCCGTGGGGAGTAATCCTGGATGGCAAAAGGGGAGGCAGAGGAGGTGTGGGACCAGCAGGCGGAGCAGCATAGAGAACCCTGTGAAGTAATTACATGGATGGCTGGTGTACTGAGGCCTGTATAAATGACATGGCCGTGAGAGGAGCAGGAGCAGGGTCTGGGCTGGCTCCTGGATTAAGCGTCACAGCTATGGACAATGCACTATAAGGCTCATAACTCACATCTCTGGCTTAACATCTCATTTCACATGGAAGTGCAAAGTTCTGCAGCAGACGGATAGTTTACATTTGGATTGGAAGGAGCTGAAGCTTAAGCTAACAGTGAGAGCTGTCACTGGGAGAAAACTAAGAGCAATCCTGGTGGAGGGGTTTTTACATAGGAAGGGAAGTACTGCAATGTACTGTTTTCATCAGTATTTTATGAGAGCTAACATTTTCCTTTAACATTCAGCAGTCAGCCACATCCACATGTTATTTGGGAGCTGTGAATACACACAGTTGTATTGTATTGTACACATAAAGTTATTTCTGGTTTGCTCCAAACCTGCCAGCAGACAGGATGTTAATATTAAACAATTCTGCAGATACTTGGGTCATGTTCCATGGTAATGTCTATTAGCATTTATTGCTTACTTTTCAATTATTACAATATTTGTGTTGCACCAATAGCACAGTTATAGGTAAGGAAAGTTAATGGTTACAGTATGGCAAGTGAACTACTGATAAATTATGGTTAAGATTGCAACTACAACACTTGAAACACCTGGAATCAAAGATCAACAGATTTTAAACATCAAAATCTGTTTAATCTGCTGTTTTTCAGGGTACACATGCATATGTTGAATATGTTAGAATTTCTATTGTGTCAGTGAGGGTTGAGGACTACAAGTTTGAAGATGAACTAAATCTTGGGGTGTGGAGTTGAAAGAAGTGAGCTAACCAGACCTACCTAGGCAACATTAGCTGCTTTGAGCATACTACACCCAAATCTCTGACCAGATGTCTCTGGTTTGGCCGCGCTGATTGTAACACTTACTTTAAAATCACGAGTGCAGTGCCAAATCAGTTGAGCACTCTGCCCGCTCTTTCAAGGAGCTGCCTCCTGACCAGGGTGCGATGCTAGAGAGAAAGCACATTCTGTCCTTGGCAAAAACTTCCTTGCTTCGGTTATTGGAGGAGCTAATTATTAATATCGAGGGTATGGCGATTGGACAGTCCCACAAGAGAAGGTTAAGTCAGGGCTTGAAGAAGTGTTAGACGGGGAAAGTGGCCATGACTTGTTCGAGGGGGGGACACAGCTCAGCTGGTGTCTGTACCAAAGACTGATTTCATATAACATGGTGTGACTCTGGGCAGCAGGGTAGCAATGAGCTCCGGACAGGATTAGAGAAATCTTTAATCTTGGTTTGTGTCGGCCCATAGAGCAGGAGAGGGAGTGACAAGAACACACGTGGGAGCAATGACCTGAGGTGCAATATTGTAGAGGTGATTAGAGGAACATCAGATGGCTATCATCACTGCCATCAGAGCTAGGACATTGCAATCATTAGAAATAGATTATTTGCGATGACTGTTATGTAATATGAGAAGTGTACGTGAGAGTAGACTGCTTTAATGTGCTTAGCCTCAAAATGCTTCACTGACATAAAGCTGTGAGTTAAAGTTGGACGTGCAGAGTTGTGTCTACGTTGCTGTAGTGTAAGTTACAATAACTGGCTGAGGGGCAATCTTTCTATAAGGCAACTTTTAATGCTGAGCTATCGTTCTTTCATGTAGAGGTCATACATGCCTTCTCTCTTTTGCCTTTCAATGTTATTTTGTAAGTTGACCCACTTTTGCAGGATACATGCAGTAAAAAAAAAAAAACTATATGTACTGCACCACATTGTTTCACTGCATTTTTGCAGATCATTTTTAATGTCATGTGCATATATAATACACAATTATAATTCTGTGTAGACACTATATAAAAACACTGTACTCGGCAATATAACTGAAAGTGTGTATACATCATCCTGGGTTAACTGTGTTGATTCACAGTGTTTGACCGGCGGGCAGTTCATTAGGATTTTATCAGATGATGATTCTTCATGTGATATTATCCCTCCCATTTTTTCCACTCTTTTCTAAATGCTGTCTGTTCACTGTTCTTCTAAAATTTGAACAGTAGTTTAAGTGAAGAAACCAGAGGTAAATATTTTTTTTAAAAATGTGTTTTTCTTCTTTGTGTCTTTTCTTCAGAAAAATGATGGCCAGTTTACTGTAATCCAGCTGGTTGGTATGCTGCGTGGCATCGCCTCCGGCATGAGGTACACACACAAGTCCACACAAACACACAGTGTACTGCTGAACCCATCATTAGAGCACAGTATTCAAGGTTTTATCCCCTCCCTTGTGCTGATAAATGCAGATACCTGTCTGACATGGGCTACGTCCACCGTGATCTTGCTGCTCGAAACATCCTGGTCAACAGTAACCTCGTGTGTAAAGTGTCTGATTTTGGCCTGTCCCGAGTCCTGGAAGACGATCCGGAGGCTGCATACACCACACGGGTAAGACTGTGCATCTTTTATTTTATATTCAGATTTTATTTTATATTAATCAAGTCTCAAAGACATCCTAGAGCCTAAGATGACATCTTCAAATGTTTTGTTTGGCAGTTCAGAACCCAATTCAGATATATTCTTGACAATTTATAGTGATATGAAAACGATAAAGCAGCAAATTCTCACATTTAAAAACAGCAAATGTTTGGCACTTTTATTTCGAAAATGACTTAAACAATTCATCTTCTGCCGATCGACTAATCGATTAATGAAGTGTTTGTTGAAGCACTTGTGTGAGAGAGAAAGAGGAAGGGTAAACTAGAGACTGTTGTGTCTTTAAGGACATCACACACTGTTGTGTCTTTTAGGACATCACACACTGTTGTGTCTTTAAGGACATCACACACTGTTGTGTCTTTAAGGACATCCATATTTAATCCGGTGTGTATTTCTGTTTGTGCACAGCAGTTGTGGTATATCAAACTTTGGATTAAGTGGAAAACTGTCACACTAGAGTCTCACTCAGACCGAATACACACATACATGCACTTGCACACACACACACACACACACACAGGCAGCAGCAGCAGCAGCAGCAGCAGTGGGTTTTAAATTGAGCTGTGTGTCAGCCTGGCGTCCTGTCAGCCTGAGACGGGCTGCTTCCTGCAGGAGGAGGGCCAATTAGTACTCAGCTCAGTCTCCGCAACACTCAATTAGCACTGAGTCTTGCTGCCTTAGCGCCAAATATCCTGTCACTCACCTCTCATTGCCAGGCTACATCTCTTCTTGCTCGCTCTCTCTGTCTCTGGCTCGTCTGGCTCTCTTACCCTGACAGAGCAGTGAGAATAACATAATTCACACCCTTCAAATAATCAGACCCTGAGATATCCCGCTGCTGTGTTCATCAATACTGCATCAAGCTAATTTCACTACTCATCAGTGAAAACACATTTTCTTCTGGAACTCAGCAGTCATCCTGTGAACTTTTCTATCTTCGCAATGAAAGCGCGATAATGAAGATGAAGAAAACAAGTAGAGGAATCTCAGGCCCCCCGACAGTTAGGACGGGGAATTTGTAAAGGAAAGTGAAACTTGGTATCATGAATGTGTTTCTAAATTGGTATTCATTAGTGTAATTGTGGGGTGGACCACATGCGGTAGAAGTGTCTCAATTAAGGTCTGTTCTTGGTTCCCTCCTTTGTGAAACAAAACGCAAAACTTTTGAATGACTGCAGCTGTGTTTATACTCAGGAAGGTCATTTGTACAAGTGCGGCACTGAGCTGCTGTCGATGTAAACGTATCGGCCGTCATTTCCATCATAACAGGTGGAAAGTTACATTTTCTGAGCCTGGCTTGCTTCAAATCCCCTGCGATACTGGAATTATCTGGTAAATGTTGTGCTGTGTCTTGCATGTTGTCACAGGGCGGGAAGATTCCCATTCGCTGGACGGCTCCAGAGGCGATCGCGTACAGGAAGTTCACATCAGCCAGCGATGTGTGGAGCTACGGGATCGTCATGTGGGAAGTGATGTCATACGGAGAGAGGCCATACTGGGAGATGTCCAATCAAGATGTGAGTTTGACGTGGCATTCGTTGTGGAAATCACTTATGTGCATGCTGTGTGAATTCCGTTAGTCTGAACCTGTCTTGTTTTGAAGGATTCACCCCATGATGCAAAAGATAAAGTTTTGCTTTAATGACCTCAGAAACTGCAGCTGAGGAGTTGAAAATGCTGTTTTCTAAACATTGTGGTTGAGACCCAACATGGGATTGCTTCATATGTTGACTGGTCGTGATGCTCTCGATATAGAGTGTAGAAGTACGTCATTCTCAAAGAAATGACTTGACAGCTCACAAATTGCTATGGTCAGGCGGATTTCAGGACTTAAAAACAGGACAACTAACATCCTGAATACAATTCCATAAACTCAGGCAGTAACAACATCAAATCCCATATTTTTCTGTCTGTCATTTCAGTTCTCTTCCATTAGAGTAGAGCATGTTACCACGAGACTGCCTGCTTTGTTCCCCGGGAACTTCTGTGTAATAAAAACAGTAATGGAGACATTTAGGGAGAAAAAGGCGTGTAGGTGAAATGTCAGGGGGTTGAATGTGGGTTGAAATGGGGAAGTGCTGTGCGGGCAGGGAGAGAGTGAATAGCTTTAATGGAAACACAAAGAGAGACATTGTGTGGCGCAGAGAAAGGTGTGCGTAAGCAAAAGAGTGGAGCAGGTGAACACTCGTGGAGGTGCAGCGCTCAGCAGAAAAACGTGGCTGGGACAATAACGGGCTGTACACACACACTGTAGGCTTTCTGTACATCACCCATTAGCGCTTTAGGTTTTCAGACCACTCGTAAACAAACTGGAGCAATTTATTTCCTGATCATGACATTGTTTATGTCATTTTTGAAATATTTGGCCAAATGCAAAAAATTTGTAAAGCTTGTAAATGAGTGCGCCGTTGGTAGCTCCCCTCGGCAAGTGCCCAAATAATGTCTGTGCATCGGAGAGGAGGTAAGGAAAAGTGAGTCGGAGACTAAGAGGGTGATGAAAAGAGGAGGAGAGGGTGGCGCCTACATCGCAGCGCGGCCCGGAGGAGGTCATTTTAATGTGGAGAGCCGCAATCTCGCCATACTGGCGACGAGTGGGGAAAGCGGCGTTTGATTCAGGCGCCACACACGTGCGCTCGTTTCCACCCACCAGACACACACCGCACTCACACACACACACACACACAGGCAGCCTATGCACGCACAGCCCTCCTGTGACCCCTTCATCCCCTGCTTCAGACCCTTCCCTCCTCCTTGTGGTTATTAGGCTGTCTGTCTCAGAGAAGTCTGGAGATGGAGAGGAGAGGAGAGGAAGATGAGAGGAGAGGAAAGGGGAAGACGTTTGATGTTTAATTGAAAGCGTTATGCTGGATTTTCTCTGATCTGCGCAAGAAAGTGCAGCCTCTCACACTCTCTTTCTCTAAGCTCTCTCCCTCTGTTTCCCATTTCTACCCCTTTTCCCCCTCACTTCTCTCTCTCTCCCTCTCTCTCATCCTCTCCTTTGTCTCTCGAAAATGCAATCTCTGTCTGTACTCTTTCTTTGCCACTCGTCCTACCCTTCCCTTTCGTTCTCCCACCTCGGCCTCTCATTTTCTCCCTCTGATCTTCCCTGTCTGCCAGTCGGCTATGCGCAGCTCCTCTCCCTCACAGCGCGCTGCAATGGTTTGATGCCGCGCTTCTCTCTTACGCTTTGGTGCGTGGGTACGTGTGCTTTCATGCATGCGTGTGCATTGGCCTGCTATCACTGTCTGTCTTTTGTGTGGATTTGACACAAGTAAAGGCTGTCATGAACTCAACAAATCAATTCCCTCCAGTGTCTTGCACTGGCAGAACTAGGCTGAGAACTCCAGCCTGCTTTCCACTGCAGGGTCTAACGGAGAGAGCCAGGTTTATTTATTATTCATCTAACTCGATCCCCCCCCCCCCCCAACTTCCCTAAAAGAAAAAACATTTCTGTGATTCAGCGCAGCATCTTTTTACTTGCGGAAATGATTAACTGGGCTATGCAGAGTATCAAATGAACAAATAACGCTTTTATGATGTGCTTTGTTGATCCTCGCAGCGGGTTTTCATTTCTGCTCGCTAACTTGATGGAGGTTTGAGTTTGGGGTCAGGTAGAGAGCAGGAGCATCCCCGGAGCGGGTATCAGGATCGGGATCTTGCTCTGGAGACTGCAAGCAGCATTACTTTCTGCTGAAGTTTGCCGTGGTCCTGCTGTGAGAAAGCCATTGCATATTCAGTCGCTGAACCAGTTGGAAATGATCGATCGTCCTCTTCAGGCTTTTTTCCGTGCAGCACATGTTCTTGTGTTTGCCGTCTTTAGTTCCCTAGCCTTTTTTCTTGTCATCGCCTGTCTCTTTAAAGGTGATGGAACAGATTCTCAATCTCATGGTATGTGTTGAATTATCATATCATCTCATTACTCCGCAATTTGGTCATTATTGCTCACGGTGCTGACATAACTGTGTGACTTTGTCCCTAAAGCCCAGAATCTTTTGAACAAACAACAAATCTATTACTGTATTTTTATTAATCAAGCTTTAGAAACACTAAATGCCAGGTCTAATAGTGTGAGACTGCTCATGTAATATATAATAACATATAATATAATATAATTCAATATAATATTGCTGGGTAATGATGATCTTGTTTTAACCACTGTTAACTGGACGGGATGATGATAGTGATTCAGTGTTTTGCTGTCACTGATGAACATTACTTTATGTGAGTTTGTGTAGGGGGCCTTAGAGTGTGTTTTGTATGTATTTAAATTATTAATATGTATTATAATTATTAAATTATTATATATGTTTTACGTTCAAGTCTGTCTTTTACCCGGTTTACTTTCCACTCGGGAACAATAAGGTTGAAAGTTAAAGCTGAAATTGGAGCAGGCTTCAAGACATCTTTTCAGATGGGAGGCCTGAGACTTCCGTGGAGGGCGTTCACTGCTCTGGTTGGTCTCCATTCTGCCAACCTTAAACCTTTTGTACTGCCTGCCTCCTTTTCTCGGCTTCTAAATGAGTCATAAGTCATATGTTAGCATGTGTGATGTATTGTATCACTTTAGGGCTTTTCTGAAGAAACTGACCTCTGTCTGTCTTTCTCCATCCCTCTGTCTGTCTGCAGGTAATAAAGGCAGTAGAGGAAAGCTATAGGTTGCCAGGTCCCATGGACTGCCCTGAGGCTCTGTACCACCTAATGATGGACTGTTGGCAGCGAGAACGCAGCAACCGGCCCAAGTTTGATGAGATTGTCTGTCTATTAGACAAACTCATTCGTAACCCCAGCTCATTAAAAAAACTGGTCAACTCCTCGCATAGGTATGAATTCACAGTGAAAAAGTGTTGGCACAGAGTCATTTTAGGTCTATTGTAAAAACTTACTGATTTTAATTTTGACAACCTACACAAAAATGCATCTTTTTGGATTTAAGCAGTAGGTGGCCAACAGCTACACTGATACATGACCTGATATATGAAGATTTAAGATACATTATATTTTATTTTGAGCCTCTTTTTAAAAAAAATTTGAATGCATTCAGCCTGAATTAATTCTTACACCGTCTTCAAGTAAAACAGATAAATGTTTTTACAAATGCATTGTATTTTAATTAACCTATTCATGCTGAAGTGAATTAAAGCCCGCACAGCAAGCTAATAGACTCATCATCGTTCAGATGAAATGTAAATAGAGTCTTTATTGAAGTCGTGTGTAGCTGCATAATTAAATCAGGATGGACACAGTCACTAACTGCTGCATGCCAGCAAGGAAGACGAGAGAAATAAATGAAAGTGGCTCGATTTTCTTAAATCCACGCATTAGTGTGGATTGTATTCAGTGAGGTATCTTTTGATTATCGTAACATTTGAACATTCAGTTAGTTTTTCCCCACTATGCATATGCATTACATTAGTGTATAATGGCATGAAACGGCTATAAGTGCTCTGAAGCAGACATTTAGTCAGACCCCCTCATCTTCTTTGTGGAGATAATGAATTAATGTGAGATATTTTTGTTCTCCCCTCTCTTTCCCACATACCCACTCACAAACATGCACAGGAACACGCTTAATAAATGCACATTATAAAGCACATGCAATAACATATGACAGTTAGCCAGATTAAGGGGACGCCAACAGAGCCCTTGATCCACATGACACTCCTGTTCTTGCTTCAGCGTGGAGAATACTGTTAGCTAGCATGAACATTTTTGTTTGATAGCATGGAAAGCTCTATTTGTTAGCGAGAGGAGTGACCTGAATGATGAAGAGTTTTGAGTGGACAGTATTTTGCTGCATTGCATGAATCATAAATGGCATTATGAAGCCTCACTGCCTACTCCCAGGACTTTTAAGCTCAGCCATGGGATTAAAAATGCAGTTTATTGTACAGTTAATCCTGCTCCTAAACATGTATGATGATGATGATGATGATGTGAAACAGGGATGGTGCAAATGAAGTCTTTTAATCCACTTTTACACATCCTGACAACCATGCATATTGTCTGAAAGAATACATGCATCATCTTTAAGTTGACTCTCTTTTTCCTTTTCCTGTATCTCCATCTGCGTTACCAGGGTTTCCAACCTGTTAGTGGAGCATGCCAGTGTAGAAGGGGACTGCAGCACTCGGAGCCAGACCGTAGGAGAGTGGCTCGACTCCATCAAGATGGGCCGTTACACCGAGCTCTTCATGGAAGGAGGCTACTCTTCTCTGGAAACAGTGACTCAGATGACATCAGAGTAAGACCACATCCAAACAAGTACTAGATAGTTTTGTTTCTTTCATTAAAATTCTACATAGTTCTGCATTCCATTTATTAATAATATAGTAAGTTGTTAAAGAAAATCAAATTATTGTACAGTGCAGTTTTAATGATCAGCATTTGGAGAAACATTTTCACAAAGTGTTGTGAAGGTCAAAGCAAAATTGAAATGCAGGATAGAACTGAGAGTTTCTATATAAAGAGAGCTATAGAAAAACTGTAGGACTTACGAATGCATAATGCACAGACCATATTATAATTTTTAATTGCTATGATGGTATGTGCAATACAAGAGCCGAGCCTTAATTGATTATTGACTGGTTTTATACCCTTTGTGTAAGAAATATTTTTAAAAAATGAAGCACAGTCAATTTATAATGCTTGCTTAATATATTTGTTTATTTGTGAGCAGACTGCTTGATAAATAGGGGCCTGTTTGTGTGCTGTTTTTCAGGGATTTGCGAAGAGTAGGAGTGAACTTGGCTGGACATCAGAAAAAAATCATCACAAGTATTCAGGAGATGAGAGTCCATATGAACAACACCAACTCCACTGTAAACATCTGATGCATATGTACAGGCACGCACACATGCACATACACACATATAAACATACACACGATATATGGACCTAGTATGTCACAAAAAGACTCTTTTTGCTGTTGGACCTAGAGCGGCTTAGCACTTTCTACGAACAAGGACACCCATTATTTATGGATCTAAACTGAAGTATCCACATTTTTGTGGTTCTTATGTGTGGAGTTTGCTTGTGGTGTCATTTAGGATATTTGACATTGCAGCACTGAAGCCAAACTGAACTGAACTGAACTGAACTGAGTGGTGCTATATGAAGGAAAGATGATGGTGAACTGAACTGAAACCAAGTCAAGATGTTTCATTCTAATTTTTCCATTTGTGTGAATCTTGCGGTGTCTGATATCGCTGTGCACTGTTCGGATTCTCTCAGATCAAACATGAGAGCAACCAGCACTTTTTGGCTGTATCACAAATATGAGAGTTGCATTCAGCGGGTTCAAACTGAACTTTTTCAGCCTGTCTCAGGTGATCTGAACCCAGTGAATCTGAACAGTACTGACTTTTTCTCTGGCAGTTTTCTCTGCAAGTACAGTTCCATCACATGTCATTGAACTCAACACCATTCAGAGCAGGGTCAAACACGTAATGGACAAAGACCAGAATCTTCATTAATTGCAGACTTTATTTTGCCATGGTGATATGCTTTGGATTTTGTGGTTGGATTTTGTTGTAGATATTTTGGCAGGTCTTCATGTGACAAGACTACAATTGTCTTCTAGTTGTACAACTCACTGAAAGTTTCAGACTCGTATTCAGAATCATATACTTCATTATCTTCCGAAGCAGTGCAAGACAGGAGTGCATATTGTCCTCATTGTTGAAAGAGACTAAAACTTAAAATCCAGCAAAGTCCTTCTGGATCTGGCTTTGTCCAGAAGAGTTTAGGTCTATAAAAGGAAAGTGTGAGAAGTCTTTAAGCATTAGGAAACTGTTTTTCTGGCTGAATGTATAGCACTACACAGAACACAGCACTCTGTTGCGCATCAACCTGATATCTTTGGTATGTAAATCATGTCAAATAGGGAGAGAATGTGGCAATAGAACCATTCTGGTCCTTAAAAGCAGCTTCTGATTGAAGCTGCAGATTGTGTAAGAGATTCAGCTGCCTTCTGTCATTTTCTCTGAAAATCTGTCAGAATCTCCACTAAGAACTTAACAGGTTCTGACAGAACTCACTCAGCTATCATCCCCTAACCCATGCAGAATCTAATAGAAAATTGCCTCACATACTGGATATGTTACGCATGTTTCTGTTGAACATTCACTCAGATTTTTGTTGAACCTTCACGTAGGTTCTAGCAACAACATCAGACAGTCAAATCACTCACACAGCTTCACTTGGAGTCTAATGAAACGATTTACTGAGATTCTACTGGAACCTTTGTTCAGACACGAATGGATCCTTCAGCCAGACTCTCACATTCAATTTGATGGAAGTTTCATTCATGGAAAGTTCAGTCGCTCTGGGTGGAACATTTCTTCATATAACAATGGAACTGGCGCTGAGATTCTCATGGAAATGATCACCCAGACTCTAGTAGGACTGTTTACTGATATTCTAATGGAATCTTTGCTCTACTAGGATCCCAATGCAGCCTTCACTCAAGAGTGCACTCTGATTTTCATGGAGCCTTCACAACCTTCAGGTACTGCAGCAAACCCTCAGCAATCTATTCAGTTCACCAGAGTCTCTCTCCACCACATGTCTGCCACACCACAATAAACCTCACTCTTGCGGGACTGCTGAAAATAAGGAGGCAATATTGATCAGTTTGATAATCATTTATTTATTTATACTTGTTTAAAAAATGAGCAAAATGATGTAGGCAGTTTGTGTTTGATCCATAATACTCTCTCTTGGACTACTGAGCAGCTCTGCCTACATGTCTTTCATGTATATAATGTATTATATATTTAAAGCAGGGAGCATTGTTCTTCTGTCTACCATCATGTGGACAAGTTGGTATTGATCAAACATCTCAGAATAGTACACATTAGTAAATAGTGACAAATATTCTAAATCGGCATTCCTGCTACGAAGACCTGGGCCACTGTCAGGTGGGGGCAACCAGCACATTTGTCCTCATACAAGGGTGCCCTAAAGGGTATGCAGAATTATCAAATATTCATGTTATGTTGTTGGTGATTGTGTTTCATTTCAAGTTTTGGTGCAAGACCTAAAAATATTTTCAGCGGCCCTAAATGAGACAGCAATAAATACCCTGTTGTCTCTAAAAGCCAGAGGAGTGTGCAAGGGGATTGATATATGAACTTCTGCTACAGTTTAAAGGTATACAATGATGTCAATGATCAAGCCCTTGCTTTACTTCTCTTTGGTATGGTATGTTATACATTGCTACTCAGTGCTTTATTGCTAAAACTTGACCCTTTCACAGTTGTGTTCACCTAGGCAGGAACTGAATTCTAACAGTATATATATATATACATACATATATATATATACATATATATGTATCCTCTTTGCAGATGACAAGCTAATATTTTTCTTGGTTCTACACAGTGTACTGCTAGTGCTGTGGCGTAAGAGTGGAAACAAAATGAGATTGTAAAGCTAGTTTTATAAGAGGTGGTATTGACTGTATGAAAAGCATAGAAAAGCACACCGGAAGAATGTAAGGTTTTAAAGGGGTATTTCACTTTTTAAAGAACATATTTGGCTTTTAAACAATATAGATCTTTCTCTGAGTTCAAAAGTGTCAAAGTAAAAGGCCTCACTGGTGCTAGAAAGTAGCCTCATTTATGGTATTTAAGCTTTTCCACCTACTTTCACACCCAAGATCGTACTTCTTAAGTTGGTTTCATAAAAGAATGTGGGGAATGGTCACAATTATTATTCTGTATGGGTATATGTGTTTAAAAGTCAAAATGTTCAACCAAAGTGAAAGTCTGCTTGAAGGATAAATATCTGCATAGTCTATTTAGTCTACATTTATCACCTTTGAGGTTTGGCTCCAGCATGTACGTTTATATAATTTATTGTAGAGTTAATGGTGGAGAACATTAGGCATTTAGCAACATTAGATTTCTGGTTTTGTAGCCTTTCTTAAACAACAGTGTACTTTTTTTTATTTACGTAGGTCTTAGTATAGTCTTCAAAAATATACAAATTCTTTGGCAGTAAAATATGTATACTGCATGTAGACTATTGTGGCTATGCAGATCTTTAATTTAGCAGGGGGATGCATCATTTGGTGCATCAAATGGTGCACCATTTATATAAGACAATATAAGGTATGTACAGTGAACGTAACTGTGCTGGGTGCTTTTAATTTGCAGCCCAACATGTTTTCAATTAAAGATTCCTCAGTCATATGAATACCATAGGCATTAAATGGAGTTTCAGTGTTTGAGCCTACCTAAATTTCATCGTATTGGCTTTTTACACCACCATTTTCAACTTAATTTTCAACTTCAAACCTATGCCTGGGTCATGAACAATTGGTAAATAGTACACCCTTATAAGTGCCTCTCATCTTTCAAGCACCATTATTTCCCCCCCTGCCAAAATGCTATGCCCCAATTGTGCCCCAACTTTCTATGTATTTACTTTTTGCCAACGATATCTACAGGCAATAAGAAGAATGTCAGACAATGTGTATGTTGGAACTAATTTAATTTGCACTTTATGAGAAATCTGTTGCCCTTTTGTTTGACTAAAATTGTCTATAGGTAACTGACATTTTAGTGTCAAAGATTTTCTTCATGCTTTACTACATAATTACTATAGTTACTGTGTTCCCTTATACTGATTATATCACTACATATTCTCAGTGCTTCCCATGGTGTACAATTTAACAGTCAAGCACAAAGCATTGATAATGTGTTAAAAAACAAATCATATATATATATATATATATATATATGATCTAAAACATCTCTAAAACATCATTGATGTAGAGCACCACTTTCTTGTGTATGGCACATCGATACACCTTCAGAACGCACAGGGTTTGACAGAAAACTTTTAGGACAGTGAGCAAACGATGATTTTGTACAAAGGTCAATAGCACTAGCTCTTGATGTCAGCAAACATCAGTCAAACATTTTGTCTGAGTTTGTGGCATTTCAACATTACCACTGCTAAGTACAAAAGTGTGAAAACAGGTATTGATTTGTTATCATTGCAAACAACAATAAATATACAGTTCAGTAAGTGCTGCTGTGCAAAATATCGTCATTAACTCAAATTATTTATTCTCAGCACTTTTGCAATGGCATGATTTTATCCTGGCCATATCTTATTAAGCAGTTCGCATTTAACAGGAGGAAACAAAGCACAGCAAACCAGCAAAGACTAGATTTATTGATGTGTTGTTATTCTACACTGTCAGCTGGGACTCCATCAACCATGCAGTGAAGTGTTTATGCAGGAGCCAATTTTTTTTATGTCAAATTAAGTGACATAACACGTTTTGAGATAACATTTGAATTACCAGCACTGTTGTCTGCAATTGACTTTCAGAAGAAGGTAATCTAATTTCTTTCACAGCACTATACACAGATTTCCATAACAAGTTTTTGCAATTCATACACATTTGGAGTCTGTTGGAATTGGCTCTGTAATAAAAGCACTGCATAAACCTTTGAACAGGAGGTTTGACTGAATTCTAGCAAATGTACAAAAGCAATACATGATATTAATAGCAAAAAACAAAAAAATCATTTGCATACATAAAATGCATGGGGATATAAAAACCGTAAAAGATTGCACTAACATCATAATGGTTTTAAGACACTCTTTGAAAACCACAGACATAAAGCAGAGAAGTGGGTGGGGTATGTCTGGGCCAAGGTCCTGTAGTAACAGTCCTAATATTTTCCTGTAGACAATTACTATTTTTGACAAGCCTGAACTGAGTTCACATCTCTAGCTGACATCTTTGTCATGGCCAGTGAGGCGTGTAACTATTGTATTATTTTGTGCCATTGACATACTACATTGTTTTTCAAAGGTTGGGTTGAAATATTCACAGCCTGTATAATGGTATTGAAGACTCCAGTGTTTCTGTGTTGGGGAAATGGGAGTATTGATATTTTTGCTAAAGGTAAACTTTCAAATGGAAATTTTCAGCAGGAAAAATACTTCTGTTATCAATGGCCTGCCCACTTCACACCTGTATCGTTAACTTCTCAGGAAGTGGAAAATAGGTACATTTATTGGGTCATGACACATTTGATCGAAGGGGAAAATGGATAACTGGATAACTGTTTTGTGATTCTTTGAAAGCACAGTGAAAATACTTAGCGATTGATGTGCTATTGGTTTGTCTTTTAGACTGTCATGTATTATGTTTGTGTTGATGTTTTTGTAGTGTGTTAAATTCAAATTCTATATTTTTGCAATAAAACATTTGGAAAAAAAATCAACTCTTGAGGTATCTTTTCATTGTCTCCCAGTGCCACTGCATGACAGGGCCATAGGGTGGGGTTTTATTGATTGTTGCTTTACTTTATGTGTACAGCACTGGCACTAACAGGATCTAATTTATGACATTCAGCCATTTTAAGCCATATTACATGACACCACTTTGATCCAGACTGAAATATTTCAACAATTATTGGATGGATCTCCATTAAAATTTTACAGCCCATGCATGTTTTGAGTTTACCTCATGGAAAGTGGAAAACTGGGAAATCCAAACACAATTTTTAGCAATGATAAATAGGACACGTTCAGAACATATTTCAGGTGGTAATTAAATGTTTTATGGATGCAGCTGTGTGCGTTGTAGTTTCTCACTGTTCTGCTGCTCATCCTCACCAGTTAATTAGACCACGCTACAGGCTGTGAACTTTATTGTAATGCACTTGTTTAGGATTTGTGATCTCTTTTTGTCTGTGTTTATATCCCTTGTTGGTTTCTATGTAATGAGATATTTTAGCCAAAGAATGTAATTGCTGAAAGATGTTTCCCAGCAATGCAATTAGACATGGTTTATTGGTTGAGATACCGATTGTCAGGGTAACAAGGGAGCTAGTTAGCCGTTTTTCTCTTTGTCTAGATCGAGACTGGGAGGCAGGGAGGGAGGGGGGAGATAGAGGGAGACAGATGGATAAATGAACAGAGAGACAGTTTTTGATCTGTGAAGCAAATCAAATACTGGCCAAGCAGAGAAAGTCACCCGAAATAACGCGGTCCCAATCCACGTTCTCAGCTGTTTGGTGAAAGTTATTGTCACTGTCGCATCGTGGCTGACAACACAATCCAGCAGAATACAGTTCAACACCGGGTTATGGTGATAATGAGCTGCGAGGCTCTACAAAATGCATGATATTTTAAAACCTGATGATGCAAGACCTGGCAATGATGTGCCTGTCAGATGCATTAGCTGCTGATGTCAGCAGCTCGCTCTATTGTGTGACCACTCCCGCACAAAAGAGCAGAATATATGAAAGCCTTGCTAACAATTAGCATATTATAAAAGACTAGAATATCTGATTTTATTTACCAAATCATGCGCCGAATGTGGGGGAAGGGTCACTCTGAAGTATTGCTACATTAAAACCCTACAACAGGTTTCATAAATAGAAAATGATTTGCTTAATCTCCTTAGCAGTACATAAAGGAATCCTTAATTCACACACCTTTTCATGACTTTTGCGATAACCTTGAATCATGTGTGAAGGTGACGCTTAGGTCTTACAGTGCTACAGTAGTTTATATGTAAATATCAGCACCAAATGGCTGTGTGATTGTGTGTGTGTGTGTGTGTGTGTTATGATGTCAAATCAAACCGAGGTGATCTCTGGGGAAATACACAGCCCGCAGTGGCTCAAGGTGATTACTACACTCACACACACATAAAGTCTATGAAGGTGAAATTAGCCATCACACCATCAGCGCGGCTATTACCAAAACCTCTGTATCAGCGGCTTGGAGAAAAGAGCTTCAGGGTGTGTGAGTGTGTGTGTGTGTGCTGGGATTGCAATGGGGCCGTATTCCCACTGGTGCTGACTGGGAATGGATGGACGGGTTTCTCGCTTTGGGCAAGCCCGGCTATCTCTCTGTATGTATGCATGTCTTCACATACCTGCCTGCCTCCTCTGCCTCTCTCTGTTTTGAGGGGCTCTGTCTGCCTGGCTGCTACATGCCTGTACATCTCCATATCTGCATGACATTCTGTCTGTGGCTCTATTAGGCCTCCCCGTCTGGCTTTCTGTTTGCATCTCTGTTCCAGTCTGCCGCGCTTTACTGTCTCGCTGTCTATTAGAGCGCCACTGTGTCAGTCTGCAGTCAGGTGTCCCAGGGCACGATAAAGTAATTTTCTATTGAAGAGGTGTCAGTGGTCGAGGCGTCCCAAGGGTCATTTGAAAATCATTGCAGAGATGCCTCTTTAATCATTATGAATGACCTTCAGTAGAACATTAGCTGTCAGTTTAGGCGCGATCGTGTGGGTGTCTGTGAATCTATGGGTTTCAGTGTTAAGTATGTCAGACTGTAGGCATGTCAGTGGGTATACGAACGCATTCCTCTGCACTGTGTGTGCATCTACATCTGTACCTTACATTTCTGTGTTTGATGATTAATTTAGGGGGCTGACATTTTACACAATGTGTTTGTCTAAAGAAAAAACGTTATAGTAATACTCCTGCAGGAAAGTTGGTGGCACTGTTATTTTGAAGCACACTTGACCAAGTCTTTTAAAAATGCACTCTCACAACTTGCAGGGAAATTAGACTTTGCTGGGATACAGTCATCTCACACTCATGGATTTTTCCAGGAAAGACTCATTCGTTGAGTTGAAGCAGTGACTGCTTGTGAATCTATTGGACTGAGAATTCTTTCCCATTATTTAGATTACTGTAAAATAGTGCCCATTTGAAGAATTGTGCATTAAAATCTCAATTACAGCACAGATCAGTGACATGCAATGTTTGTTTTCTTTCACTTTTAAATGATTGTTACGCCGGCACAAGGTAGGTAGACCGTGAATACAGTCAACAATCTGCCAATAAGACAGGGGAAACGCAGACAATATATACACATGAGGTAATGGGGAACAGGTGGAAACAATCAGGGCGGGGCAGACAATCACACAGGCATGGGAAACACACAAGGGCAGGAAGTTAAGGGACCTGAAACGAGAGGAGAGTTAGGAATTTCAGAAATAAAACAGATAAGCACAGCCACAACAGGAAACAGAAACATGACAGACAGACATGACAACTTAACAGACATGACGAGACATCACAATGATATTATGGGAAATGGGATGTTTTTTTTTTCATAAATGTAATTTACAAAGTGAAATACCAGCAATGGTTCAACTGTGTTTGCATGGCATGCTCACTGAAGCATATCATCAGTGAATGAGAAAATGAAACAAGTTTCTCAGTGTGATATTGAGTCAGAACAGTCCATTCACTATCTCATTGCATTAGAAATAATGTGAGTTTGGGTGAGTTTTAGGAGATATCATCCTTCATTACCACTTGTAAAATGTAACAAAAAAAAAGTATTTTCCTTGCATGTCCAGGTCCTGGCCTCCTAGTTGTCAAAATGTAATTTTTTTTAAATCACTTCTCATACAGATGCTAGCTCAAGGTGCATATGGCCAGATAAAGCTGCACGCCTCCGTGTAGCAGCCACTCTCAACACCCAACTGGAGGTCTGACCCCGGCCAAATAAGTTGCTGGTAAATAGCCTTATCCATTCTGCTACTGATCTGAGAAGCCTGCCATGAGAGGGCTGTGTGATGTCAAGTGGCTGGCAAGGACATTCACACATGCAGCGTGCACACACACACACACACACACACACACACACACACACACACACAGAAACCTTGACAGCGGTAGCAGTCTGGCAGGTCTTTGTGTAGCGCTGGAGATAACTCAACACACACATTGGCTCTCTCTCCCTCTCTCTCTTGCCCACAGTATCTGTCTCCTTCATACAACGGCAGCCAGAGGGAGGGACGTATTTGTCACTTGCCCAGATGTTTTTCCAAGGTCCTTTATTCGAAGCAGTCAATCATATGAGCAGAAATGTCCCTAATGTGAAGTCCCTTTGGTGCAATGGCTCTATGTGTGTGTGTTTAAGTGTGTGTGTGTGTGTGTGTGTGTGTGTGCATCCATGCATGTGTGCATGTGTGTGGAAGGTCAGTCAAGGTGAGATGAAAGTGCAGTTAACCCGAGACACAGGAAGGTACCATATTTATTACAACCACAATACATCGCCCACGCCACGCACACATATACAGTTTCTATTTCTCTGGTCTATTGAGGTCTGCCACTCTGGCACACACATAAACAGATTTTAAGTGACTTGGCTGGGCGCACAGTCTTTGTTCCTGTTTTCTCTATAAAAACGAAATCACGCATCTATCTCGGACGCAGTTTGATTCATGAGTCTCTGGCATGCTACCAGGTTGCACGTTAAGTGATGAAATCCTCTGCAATGACTTTATGAAAATGCTTTGAAAAATACATCATAATTATTGCTAATACATCAGATCTAAAAAAATAAAAAAAAACACATAAATAAACTCTGATCATTTGGTAGGCAGAGCAGTAATCAGAAAAGTAACATGCTGAATATTTTCTTTCATCATCCAGTCTGTCCACTTATCCTTTGTCAACCAAGAACATAAACACTTTGATAAACAGGGTTTTGGCCACCTCTCTAGTCTTTGACCTAGATATCTATGTATGTGGCCCCAAAAAAATGCATGTAAAAATTCTCATAAAAAATACTTTGAAATCTTTATGAACTCCCACAACCTTTTTTGCATAAGCCGGTGCTTGATATGCAAATAACACACTTTTAGCTGGTGACACCGGTGTTTCCACAGCATGGACGAACTAACAAAAAGGTTAAAAGAAAAAACCTGAATGTGAACATTCAGTGAGAACTCAGAGAGATGGAGCCATGCGGCCGTGACATTACCCATTTGTGCATAAAAGAATCACATAAGAGAAGTGCCAAAAAAGAGCAGCAGAAACTAAGTAGAAAGGTGAAAAGGGATTTGAAGAGTTGCACGTCAAACCTTGCATGGTGTGCGCTGCCACATTTGGAGGTTGTTAGCCCCCCCCCCCTCAACCTTGCTCCATAATGAAGAGGTGCTGCCTGCCCACTGAGCTGTCTCGTCTGATAATTATTTTGACATTACCCACTGAGAGCTGGAAGGGAATTATCCTGCATCTGCTTGCCATACATTCTCCATAATCAGCCTCGCCATGCATGGGTACATGTGTGCATCCGAGAGGGACAACACGTGTTTGTGTGTGTGTGTGTATGTGCAGCAGTGTGGGGGATAGCATGTTACGAATGGACTACAGTCACTGTACTTTTTGTTATAAAGGTGCATGATTCAGATTCAGTTACCGATCAACTCATGACACTCAATATACACGTTTGCAGACTTAATTTGTATGAAGAAAGGCTAAAAGTTACTCACTGCTTCTGCCGCTGTTATAACATATATTAAACATTAGCCAAGCACATTATTTCATGATGTGATGCAGACATAATGCAGTGATTAGAGTCACTAATTAATCCCATATAATGTCTAGTATCAGTGCGGGGGTTCAGCAGTTGTCCCTCCTGTTGTATTAAACACAGTTCCACCTGACATGTACACATTTGTGCATAATAAGTCCATTTGACACACCTAAAAAAAAGTTGGAGATAAAACAGGAACAGTACTGCACATCAGCAATGTTTGTCTCACGCTGGATGCAGGATCTTGTGAGCAGAAGAATGCAATAAATCACCATACAAATGGCTGGGCTTTAAGGCTTCATTAGAGATGTTTTCGCTCTTCTTTATTTATTTTTTTTTCCTTTATCTTTTTTAGATTCACTGCAACGCCGCCGCTTCCACCCGCAAAGCTACATAACACTGTTTATTAACCTTGTGATGTCTCTTGCAGCTGTGGCGCCTGCACAGTGCACCCACTCGACCGTCTTTGGTTTGTGAGGGTAAAACAGTTTTTTGTTTGTTTTTTTTTTCCTCTTGTAGATATTTTGATTAATTTGATCTATCAATCTTTGGGGTTTGAAATTTGCATAAATATGTTCAGTTAATTTAAGTGGAGCGTAATTAGGTTAGTTTTTGTTCATTACAATCCAGTTAGTTCAGTGTGATTCATTTTAATTCAGATCAAATGAGCACATAATCAGTATTATTATTATTACCTTTGAAAAAAAATGTTCAATCAAGTCACAATAGAGTACAGAAATGTAAGGCAGCAATTCCATATGTTGTACATGAAAATGCATTCTTCTAGTAATATTAGGAAAACCAGGATCACCACTTTCTGTAGTACATGATGAAAATTTGTGGTTTTCTTCAGATATGTATAAACTGGAGTTAATAGCTGTGAGAATGCCTCGGTGTCTGTGAGAAGCATCCCATTTATCTTAATATTCCCTGTGCTCTGCATAGACAAACTAATGACTGCAATGCATCACCTGGATATTGTATTTCAATAAAAAGTGTGTGTCTGTGTATGTGTGTGTCTGTGTCTGTGTCTCTGTGTGTGTGTGTGTGTGTGTGTGTGTGTGTGTGTGTGTGTGTGTGTGTGTGTGTATTGTTGCATGTGTAACAATTTCTCAGTCAGCCTCCCTGTATGTCTGTTGTGCATTTGCAATTTGTGTTTTAGTCAGTGCCACACGTGTGTAATGCATCATACATGCGTAATGAAGAGGCTGTCAGTTCAACCCTGTCTCCTTGGAATCCCATGTAATGCATTTAAATTGTGAGATACGTTCACCGGCCAATGCACGTTAATTTCCCATAATATGACACTCAAGTGGCACGCGAAAAAGTGAATGTGTGGAGGAAGATGAGCATACAAAGTGAGTCTTTGTATGCTTATAACACTTCAGGTCCAGGTTTGTGTTTCATTTTACACTTCAACTTAGCATTGATTTTTTTAGGAATTAATTCACCTACATCACAAAAAAAAATAAATAAATAAAAACTTTTTTCAGTCTTGTGAAGACATGTAGATACTTTCCGTGTTTAGTGCACATGTTTTGAGATATCCAGAACTCTTGTCTGCCACCACAGCATTTCTGTGTCAATAAATGTTTATTTATGCTGTTCATACTGGACAGTCTTAAAAATAGTGCTATTAAAAATGTCAACTGCTAGGTCTGTGGATTATCCTGATAGGTACACTTTCTGGTTAGTTTTGCAGATGTAGTGTTTCAATAATTACATCATTCTTTTGGGATGGCAGCAAAAAACTTAAGGACAAATATTTTACAGCCTGTGCAAATGAAGTATCTGGATGACTAGCAGTAAACTTACCCTATTAAAGAGTATTCCCCTGTTTCTTTTTGGCATTGCATTTCTTAGTCACTCATGGGCGGCTTCTTTTAAGGACTGAAATGCAGTAGAACCAGAGGTATCATTTTTATCACATTCTTCTTCCAACAAAGAATAGTGCCTTCATTACCCACAATGCAACTCAACCACAATCAGAGAAGAGATGTGGGTTACAGAGGCCTGGTAAACTCACTTCCTACTAATTGCACACACCCGACACATTTTTTCATTTTCAAACTTTTACTTTTTGTCCCCAGCTGATGCTGACTCAAGCGACATCACTTGAGGTCATTTATCAGATCTCATGCAGCTCCCTCAGAAGCCACAAAAGACTTTATACAACTTTTTTTTTCCACATATGCAGTAGTATTCCCCAAGGTCTGTAAACAGACTTTGATGTGTAAAACTGGTGTTCCACTTTAAGCATGACAGTAATCTTTTCACAAATCTTATGTTAGTGCTCAACTTCAAATTATCTCAGTGACTTTAGCTGCCACAAGATAAAAGGCAAATTTCTTAAATACCTTAACAATAGTAAAGTCGCCTCAAGCAGATTTTAGTAATGTAAGAAAAGGGAAAGTGTTAACAGTTAGTTTGCAGGTGTGTTGAAAGTTGAAAGATTTCGCTGATATGGTTGGAAGAGAACATACCTCCAGTGGAAAAATGTATTTAGCCGATACAAAAAAGTTGCATATGAGCATAAATCTCCAAGAAACGGCTCTTCAGCCTGACCTTTGCTTCAACACTAGTGCTCAGTGCAGTGTGTAATAAGTCATTATTAAGTCATGTTTCTAAAATGACTATTGATTTTGTCCTGCAGCGAGAACGAGCTGCCAGGGGCCCCAACAAAATGCACAGACAGAGTTATAAGTGAAGTTTCCATAAGGACGATCCCGGCAGACGATCGGTTATCATCCGCAGCCGATGATGAATCACTTCGCTGTACTCTGATCACTTTGTGCTTTTTCCCTTAGTGATACACCCCTCGAGATATTTTCCTCTTATTTTGTACTCCCCCTGTCAGAAAAATCAATGAATGTTTGAATGCCTTTGAATGGATGATTTGTCTGAATGGATAAGGAGCGACTGAATGATGTATGAGGTTAAGACGGGTACACACAATTTGAATGTCTTGCTGCTTTTCAGCATCTGTCTGAAATGGGGAGGGGGTGAGGATTCTTGTCTGCTTGACCTCATTTGGAGCAGTGTCTGTTTCCGTCTCATGTTGTTGCATTTTACTGCAGTCCATTTTTTAATATGGTTATTAAATACAGGCATGTATATCTGTGTGGATGTGTGTGTGTGTGTGTATGTGAACCCATTTAGCTCAGTGTCAGACCTTTTGAAAGTGTATGTCGTAATACATTCAAGTCCATTAATGCCTGAGAATGAAACAGAATCCGAAAGAGGACGCACACACATACATGCGCATGCACACACGCACCCGCATTGTATGCTTTTACACACACACACACACATACAGAGTGCTGTATGTCTCTGATAGCTTCTATTATCTAGGTCTCCCTCCTGGCTGCACATCAAACATGGATGAGCTCCAACCATAAAAGGCTCCATTTTCCTTTGATTTATACAAGGAATAAAAATCGGAAAGGTGAAAAGTCCAAACCATGCATATTTTATCAGCTCGCTGACACCAAAGGCAAGACGGAACAAATTTTAACATAGAGCAAAACTTAAAATAGACCATGATAGGACCAAATACAGGAGCTGCAACGGTGAACCTCCTGACCTCGCTGGCCAAAAGTCGCCTAACCCGATCCTGTCTCAACAACAACGCATCTATAACAGCTCACAGGGGTGCGTTTTAAGCATTTCACAAGCAAGTTCAACTTCACTTGATTAATTATTCAAATTATGACGCACTACTTCTAATTCTTTTTCAGATTTTGAGTAAACATGGTCTCGCTTTTGACTGTTTAACAGGGGAATAAACACATAAACGCCAGACAGCAGTGTAAACATGAGGTTTTTATGTGAGGTTCCAATGTGTCTTGACACCACGGAGATGGAGAGGACAGATTCTGCGGTAGGATCGAAAAAAAAAAGGCAGGCAGTCCTCGTGGGCCCTGTTCGTCTTATTCCCTGTTAAAAGACTGTGGTGATTACAGATCAGTACTCTGGCAATGAGAGGCTTTATCTATGTGTCCCCACGGTGTTTCCACTAATAGTTCCTATGGCAGCCAGGGTGGGGGCTGGGTGGTGTGTGTGTGTGTGTGTGTGTGCTGGCCAACCATTGATGGGTAGGTGAAATAATGAATTGCTACAGTAGCTGTAGCTTAGCACTTTAAGGAGTCCCTCAGCAATCTGGGAATTTGACAGTGATTCAAAATTAGGATGAATATGTGTTCAAAATGTACTCTCAACAGTTAATTATATCAATATTATATTATATGAAATGCACATAAATTTGCATTGTACCCTTTGCAAAGTGACTTGCCTATATATATAAATAGCCACAAATATGTATTTTTGTCAGATACTGTCACAATAGAATTACCATGACACTTTTTTTTGCAGTTTTTACATCCTAAGGAAATAAATATAATTTGTTTTCCATGGACAAGACTCCTAATGAGATTAAAGCTATATTTATACATTTACAAAATTGTATATATGTTGGGTGATAATAATAATAATAATAATAATAATAATAATAATAATAATAATAATAATAATAATAATAATTGGGTATAATAATTCATATCACAAATCTCCCTGTCCAATTCATAGAGTTTTAGGTGCACAGATACCGCTGACATGCTGTACTACAACACGCTTGCAGACACGGCACCTCACCTCTCTTTTCGTTAGCTCATCCCCAGTCTTATCCGCCCATTCTCCCCAAAGTTACAACCATCCATCTGTACTGTACATCCATCTGCACCCCCTCCCTCCACCACTCCATTTCTATTCATAAATTGCTCCATACATAGCCCCACTCCCATCCCCACTTTCCCTCCCTGCCTCGCCTCATCCTTCCTTCCTGCCCCCTCGTGTTCCCACTCCCCATTTTCTCCCCTTCCCCTTTTCTCCATCCATCCATCCTGTCTGAATAATGCAGTGGCCACGCAGCTGCACCGCCATTGTCCCTGCTCCAATGTTAATGTTGTGTCCTTGTCAAAATTATTGGGTCACTATCATCCATCACAGCTAATCATTGTCATACAGATACACGGACAAACAAAACACATTAAGGAGAACAAAGGCACACACATGTAGAGAACAAAGGCGCACATGGAGCAGAGAGACACGTTGCGGTTTATGACGCTCGTGTTAAATGAAATGATGCACTTCCAAAAGAAAAACACAGCAGGCGCTTTATTTTTAGCGGCGAAACAGACGCCACATGCGAAATATCAAGTGGATATGAGGATAAAAATATGTTTTTCGAGTGTGAGTCTTCTTTGCGAAACTTAACAAGAGCATAAAGTATTTTCAGCATGATTTAAAGATGCACGTCACATTTTTTTTCTGTGTGGCCAGTGGCAGGCAAATTTCCCAAATGGTTGTTACTGCAGTGAATTTGGAGGCTGTACAGCAACAATCAGCAGAGCATGCTTTCAGTTTTGGTTTTATTGTCTCAGGTTTTGACATATCTCACACTGAAACATCAGAAACACCCCAACAGGAAGGCAGAGACAGGAAATGGATTTTTTGTTTGTTTTTCTGTGCGGCTTGAATCGTTATTTAGAACATTTCATTCAAAAACCCTGATTGCAATTCTTCACCCCCAGGTCAGTTTTCTTCTTACTGGGGTTGGAGGCAGACTTTTCACAACACCAGCAGAGAAAAAACACAACTATACACTACATTTGCTGTCCACCGTTGTATGTGTATGTAACCTATGCTACTACAACAATTCACAATTTACTGACCAGTGACTAAACTACTGAATGTATATTTGTTAGAGAGGAATGAATACGTGGGAAAAGACTAAAGATTTCAAATACATCCCAGAACTACCTCCATGTTCACTCCTCACTGAATTTAATAACAACACACACGATCATCTAGTCTCCACTGGATGTTATTTTTTAACAAAGGAAGGGGCTCAGAATAGCCGCTGGTTTCATAAACACTAATAATCACTTTTAGTGAATTTTGCTCCCACTTCCACAGTGATTACCGGCAGGTCGCTCATTATAATGTGTTTTTGCTTCACTGCATGCAGTGAGGACCTTGTGTCTGCTCTCACCAAGACTCACTCAGAGCCATCAAGAGCAGTTTGTAAAAATATAAAAATCGGCCCTGTTGTTGTTGCATTACTTCGAGTTGTTGTTGTCACAGTTTAATTTGTGGTGAAGGTCATGTCCTTTCGAGATGTGCTCCTCCCTTTTGGTTTTGATCACTTCTGTGTTTTGGCTGGAGAGAAGGCGTGTGATGGAGGATGGGTCCTTTGCGGGATTATTTCTTTGATTGTCATCAAAGAAACACTTTTCAGAGAAGGACTCAGTGTATGGATTTGGACAGCTGCACTGAGGAATCTGTGGCTGAAGGATGGGGTCTAATGTGGATTAGGTTAAACAGACCCATTAAAACATGAAAGGTTGTTGATGGCCGATGTGGGAGTATCAGACATCTCCTCTTAGAGACCGGGAGCTTTAGAGTATTGGGCCCTGCGTGTGTGCGTGTGTGTGTGCGTGGGTGTGTGCTGCAAATTAATCGATAGTGATGAGAGCAGGCTGGTTTCTATTACCTATTTAATTATCCTCCATCAAACAAACATGATAGCACCTTGAGATCACTTAGGCCGCACACACACACCTGAGACACACACACACTTTTACACACACCTTTACACACACACTGCAGGCAGAGAGAGGGAGAGAGAGAGAGAGAGAGAGAGAGAGAGAGTATACAAGAGCACATGGTCACTTTTCCTTTATGCTATCATAGAAAATAAAAAGAGAATCAAGGTCACAAAAGCAGAGAGACACCGACGCTTTCACAAAAGAGCAGAGATAGCAATTTCTTTAATTAACCCTGTACTCTGAACTTTGAGCGGAGAGCAGACAGTAAAAAGAAAGTAACAAATGAAGCCAATTAGGTAAGATAGCAGCATTTAATTTCTCTCATTTAATTCCGCACTAATGACTAATTTAAACTCTGCTTAAGCAAATGCGTGTGTGTTTGTGGCGTGTGCCACCACTGACCTCATGTCACCAGGTGTCAGTTCAAGCGCCACGAGGCATTAAAGCTGCGTTTGTTGTCTGTCAGAGCAAGAGAGCAGCAGCTGTCTGCTGTCGCCGTCTGACCGGGCACAAATGATAGAGACTTTCTGGTTGAAATCAAAATATTTATCCCGATGGTGACTCGTCACCACCAAACCAAAACAAGCCATGTGGATACCGCAGCTGGGAAAGAGCAACATGGCCACCGTCAGCGTCTGACAGACAGCTGTGAGAAGTGTGTGTGTGTGTGTGTCTGATTAGGCTGAGTGCCTGTCCTCTCTCTCTCTCTCTCTCTCTCCATTTCTCTCTCTGGCATGATTACATAACAGGAGATCTGCAGTGTGTGTACAGTATTTGCATGTAATTGAGCACAAGTTTGTGAATTGCGTGACTCAGTGCGTACGTGTGACCCAGAAACGTCCAACAGTCTCTCATGGCATCATTAGGGCAAAAAAACGAAAGCTCAGAATCTATAACCTTCAAATTATCACCCGCATCACTCACTGCTGTGTGTGTGTGTGTGTGTGTGTGTGTGAATGTCTTTTTACTGCAGTTTTTCATGTCTTGTATCCCTTTTTTTTGTCTTTGCCTCTCTCTCTCTCTCTCTCTCAGTAATTTTCTCAAACTGTGATTCACATTTCAATTTTTATTCCTCAATTCATAACCATTAAAAGATACTACAGCTGTATGTTATGGCCATTACTTTAAATTATTTCCGTCTTAAATTTGTTTCTTACAAGTCATTTTTATAGATTACGGCTGTACATGCTACAAGGTCAGTGTCGCATGGCATCATTCGACACCTACTGCGCACATCTGTCATACAAACAGGAGGAGAAGTCAAGTTGCTGGAATGGAGCAAACTGGGGATCAAATGTTGCTTTTCAGGAGAGTTGGCAGGAAAATTGGAAAAGTGACGCCTCCGAGTCCTCCAAAGTCCTCCAAATTAAATGTCAAAATACGGTGCTTGAAGTATTTATGATCTAACACTGCTGTAGTTAGGTTTATGGAAACATCATGGTTTGGGTTAAAATGTCACTAAGGTTAGAGGACCTGCAGCGCCATGGTTACAGCAATAACCACTCGGCTAAGGTCAGGGAACAGCTGCGGGTGTGGTTAGAAGAAACCAACAGTAGTCATGAGGAGGAAACTGGAAGCAAAGAGTGGTTTCCCATGTTAAAATCAAAATTGCAAGAATTCACTCCGACTGTGGACCTTTTGGCTCTGAAACAATATCACACTTCCTTTTTAGCTCCTGACAGAGTCATAGTAATTCTTTTGGCCACTAGAGGGCTTTATCACTTGAACATGAACATATATATTTTGGGGGGATTTTCTGAAATGAATGATGCTGTCCCTTGTCTTTGGAGGACAGTCTCCTCATAATGCCATCAGTGTGAGTTGGCCTCGGGTCGCCACTTTGCCACGAGGAGAAGCTCATTAGGGGTGGGAATGAGCGATGTAACAAACTGCACCGTTGCTGCAGTTGGTAGGTAGCGAAACGCTGCACCACAGTCGCAGGATTCATCCAAAGTTGAAGCGGAGCAGGGATTTGGCAGAAGTCCTCCAACTCCCGAGGTGAAGGGACACAGAGAGGTCAAAAGTAAAGTAACGTTTATGACTGATGCATGTAAGCGTGTTGTCATCATCAGGGTCATCACCATCCAAAACTGACCTCCTGATCGAAAACTTTATTTTTGTACTGAAGATTCAACTAGGAGAGTTTCATACCTGCCTGAGCTTTAAACACGCACTAGTGCCAGTCACCTAACATGGTCTCTGCAAAAAAAAAAGAACAGAACTTTCACTCCTGGAAGTCTACAGGAGATGCCTGAAATAACCCCTCCTCTTTTGCAACTCCATAATAGAGATAAGGAAGGCAGTGCAGGGGAGTTATCAGTTCCAGGTCCTACACACAGGACCACTGCAGCATTCCCCCTACCTCTCTCTCACTCGCCCTTCACTCTTTTTCTTTTTTCTCCTTTCCTGCGTCCCGCCTCATCACCTCTCTTTCCCTCTTCCCACTCCTCTGGCGTTCTCTCATCTTCTTTCTCCCCCCCCCCCGCTGCATCCCCACCTCTCTCTACCTCTCTTCCCCTCCTCCCCACATGTCTGTCTGTTCGAAACTGGAGCAACGTCTTAATCGAGGCTCAAACTGCAGACGTGACGGGAATTTCTAAGCAAGCCCGGCTCTGCAGTACAGACACAACACACACACACACACACATACAGAGAGAGAGAGAGAAAGAAACACACACACACATTCTGCTTGGCAGCCAATGCCAGTAACAGCCTGCGATCCAGCGCCAAAGGAATAACTGCATGTTGATGAGCTGGCGGCTCTACGTGTGTGTGTATGTGTGTGTGTGTGTGTGTGTGTGTGTTTGTGATGAGCTGGTGGCCGTCAGAACCACTTACACAGATAGAGGGATATCTCTTTTATGTGTTCAGGGGAAAGAGGGGGATTATGGCGCATTAAAAACCATCTCCATGAGGGACAAACTAAGACAGGAACAAGGAAGTGTGCCCGAGATTCTCTTTGTGTGTGTGTGTGTGTGTGTGTGTGCATATAGGCAGCATTAGGAGAACAATGCAGATGATTTACATGGAGCTGAGCCTTGCTTTCTCCTCCTCCTCATCCTCCTCCTCTTCATCCTCCTCCTCCTCCTCATCCTTCCTCTGTTTTCCTTACCTTTCATTCTCCTCCTCCTCACTTATATCCTGCCGTCACTTTGGGGAGTTCATCCAAAGGTGAACTCCTGACAAAAAAAAAACAAAAAAAAAACACATCTTATCCCCTCCAAAAAAGTCATACATTCTCTTTATGTGTCAAAATATTGACCTTGACACCAGCCCTGACACAATATCCCAGAGCAGCAAAGCGCTGTGTTTGCCAGTCCAGGTTTCATCATCCATCCTTGTTTCTTTTTTTTTTTTTTTTTGAGAAAAGAGATTGAATATGTTGAAACGAAGACTGTGCCTCGTGTATGTTGTTGTTGTTGTTGCTGTTGTCCTACTTCTCTGCACACTCCTCCATATCAAAATTTTCTGTACCATTTCTGGATAAATAGATAGAAAAAAAACTGGCAGATGAAAGATCCAAACTCTCATTAACAGGTGAATAAAATATTCAGCTCAGTTACAGCACGTTATCAGCATACAAGGCCAGCCAAGTGTTCATTCAGAATAAGTCCTCTGCACAGCATATTTTTTACATTTTTCTTTCATTGGAAGCAGTGTGAAAGCATGAAACAGGTGCTTTATTATTTTTTGTAGTTTTATGCAGATGCATCCAAGCCTGAGAGACGTGACTGGAACAGCAGACTGTATAGTTGGTAACTTACAATCACTTCATGCATAATAGCGTTAATATGGTTGTTCTGTTCAAAACTTTTGATCAAAACTATCTGGGTCACAGATGTAAAAACAGGAGCAATGGAAAGTGCAAATTAACGGCACAGTCACAGTATTAATTAGAATCTCTGAATAACCGTGGGCAGCAATAGGTGGGATACTTTTTTCAGGCGTGAGCTAATTTTGTCTTCTGTTAAACCAGGATGACAACTAGTGGCAAAGTGCTGAGATAGCAGGAAAAGTTGCTGGGCTTTGGAGGATCTTCTTGCGGATTCATGTTTGTAAAAAGGGAAATGCCGCCATCTAGTGGAGACATGTGGGAACGACAGAGGAGAATCAGAGAATACTACAGGACATGTGGACATATAAAGTTTAGAGTCTCATGCTGGGGTATTTAACAGCATCTTCTTCCATCCAAGGAAATCAAAAGACTAAATTTCCACTGAAGAGGCTGTCTCTCATGGACATGTAGCTTGTGGTCAAAATAGTGTTCACCTAATTTCCATTCTAATAAGATAAAAAGATTAAAAAAAAAAACATTCCTTTATTAATAAGATTATTCACTGAGATTTTTTACAGTTTTTACAGACTTTTCCATTTACTTGTTTCTTCAGGTCAGAGGAATACAATGACTAACATTTTAGTATCATTCATCTTTGACATTTTAAATCAATTTAGAAATTGTGTAGATTTACATAATGCATGTGTACATGTGAAGTATTATATATTGTATGTATTGTAAATTTTTCTTTCATGCCAAAATAAAAGAACACATATTTTTAACTCAGTTTAAACACATTTATTGATTATGTTCAGTTACAAACATCTAAAACCACACACGCTCAACACTTGTATAAAAGACATTTAGTTGACATTATTACAACATGTAGATGAGTCCATGTTTTTAGGTTTGTCCTGTGAGCTGTTGTCTGTCTCTGTGTGTGAACACACACTCTGCTGCGTTCTCTCCTCCGAGCTCCTCTGGATAGTCAGCTCTCTCTCAGCCTCCTCAACACTGGGAGCTTTGGCCGCCTGGATGTGGAGCTTCCCGTCTGGATCCAGGTAGCAGGTGACGGCTTGAGGGTTCAGCCCTTCAGGCAGATCCAGCTCCTGTCTGAACTCCTGCCGTCTGTAAGAGTAGGAGCCTTTCCCGTCCTCCTGCTTCTTCTCTGTCTTCCCGCTGACTCTCAGCTTCCTGCCCACCTGCCTGACAGACAGCTCCTCTGGAGAAAAGCCTCGAGTGTCCAGGGTCAGGCCAAAGTGCTGCCCCTCTTTGTCCAGCTGGTAGGAGAGCGGTTGCAGGGCCACGCTGCTTTGGAAAGGCTCCGTCTGCTCCAGGATGTTGCGTTGAAGTTTGTCCATCAGCTCCAGACTGCTGCGGAGCTCCTGTAGGTTTCTGTGCAGTAGATCCTGCTGGTAGAGCAGAGGTTTGACCTCTGGCCACAGACTGCGTACAGGCCAGTACAAGTCCATGAATGGACTGAGGGCAGACTGGAATCCATGAGAGCACAGCATCTTCACTGTGTGTTTAGTGTTGAGTCCTCTTGTTGTGAGATCACACTCTGTCAGAGTGAGTCTTCTCTTCTGTCTTGCTGCTGTTGCTTTCTGTCTGAGCAGTGGGACTGTCCCAGCTTTTATTTTGGAGCTAGAGGAGCTCCAGAGTCTTCAGGTCCTAATAATTGGCAGCAAAAAAAAGTAAACTCAGAGTAGTGGTAGTAGTAGTATTTGATGCTGTGTAGTGCAGCATTGGCATGTGGTTTGTAATTAAATTTCACTATAATTACATCAGAATTTAGTTCACCATGCCTCCATAGTCTCCATTTCCTCATTAGTGTTCAGCAGCTCTGTGCTTTGCTTCCTGTGGTCCTTGGACTTATCTTCTTCTGCAACCACATTACTCTGAAGCCACTGTCTGCCTATTAGTGCCAAAATCAATGCTAGAGACCAGACGAGAGCAGGCATTAATGGAATAAAGAAAAGAGAAGAGATGCATGCAGTTTTTAGGATATTTCGTCTTTGTAATTGAAAATTTGCAGTTAAATATCTAATGTAGTGTTTTAGATGTATTCAGTGTGGGAACACAGTCATACTCAGTGTCTTATCTGTCTCCTGTTCTTGTTGGTGTTTTTCTGGAACAGCTTTCACCTCTCCCTGGAGGAGACCCATCTCCCGAGGTCTCATTTCCCATTACCTCTTTTTTCTCCAGCAATTGTTGAGTAAATGAAGACATAATTTCTTTTTTTAACGTGACTTTTCCTGGCTTCGATAAATGCAAAACACATTCATTTCCTGGTTTTCTTTCATTTCTAGTACATACAATCAATGCATTAAATGTTATCAACAGTCTAATGTTTTTCCCTAACACAATATGCCTGCAGGAATTGCACAGCCCTGGGTGTGTTCTGTGGAAATAGACAAATATCTAGTTGCAAAGATGGAATTTCACCACCCACATGCAAAGCAGTGTACATCTACTGTTACCATGACTGAAGTGGAATATCAAACAATATCCAATATCTTTTTTTTAATGCTGCACACACAGCTGGTGATTTAATTAGTGGATTGTAGCATGATGCAGCCACCTGGCTGACTGGATACAATTTACAAAGATCAGACAATAAATGCCTTTAGTAAATATTCACTTAAGCAAGCAATATGGAGGTTTTAACTGGTTATGAAACAGTTTCAATTTAATAATGATGCCTCTATATGACCTACATAGATAAACTCGACCAACAGCAAGAACATTTGCCTTTTCTATTTGTTTCTAATAGTTAATGTCTTCCAAGGGGTCAGATTTTTCAGACTAAAGACAGACTGAAATAAAGTTTTTTAAGCAACTAACTGAAGGTCCATCGCTCCTTGCAGCGGAGAGTAACCTACTGTTAGGTGAAACAAGACCGCCGTTGTCTACAAGGACTATCAAAATCAGCACAAAATGAAAACTGAGCTGCTTTAAATTTGATCACTTTTGGCTTATGAGCTGTATAATACTTCATTTTGGCTAATTCTGTCTGCATCGTCAAAGAGATATTGTGATGGTTTTTATCCTATTTTTATGTGTTGCTGCAACCAAAATAGAATATGATCATAACACCATAAACAAAATGAATAAACAAGGATATTCAGTACAACTGTGTTTATAGAGACAAACATTTATTTACCCTTGAACATCACACGTTGTTTGTTGCAATTCTTGAGGACGGTAACAAATAGTATTCCTGTTGGTCATGTTCATCTCCAATAACACCCGACTTAAAAATGAAATCTTTCAATAAATATTAAGGCAGTCAACATCATCTGTCATATCTGTCATATTCAAATTTTGTCCATAAGAGATGAAGGGAAAACCAATCATTGTGGAATTTTTCATCCATCCATCCATCCATCCATCCATTTTCTTTTCTGTACCGCTTATCCTGCCTCACAGGGTCACGGGGTGCTGGAGCTTACCCAGCTGTCATTGGGCGCTAAAGGCGGGGCACACCCCTGGACTGGTCGCCAGTCAGTCACAGGGACATTGTGGAGTTTTGTCTTTAGTAATTATGTGTGAAAAACACATAATATTAATTGTTATTATTTAAACATTTGATAACATAATTCAATTGCAACCTCCATGACCACTGTCAAAGTCTCATGACAAATAATCACTTATAATTATTTTCAGCTTCGGTCAGGATCAGTTCCATTTTAAATATTAAATATTTTAAAGTGGATGTGAGACATCTTGAAATAAACTCTTAGTTGGTACTGCTGATAGATATAGAATTAATGCGAGAGAAATACAAATTAATTCATGTTCACCAGTAAAGATGTCACAGTGATATCTAAAGTACTCTCTTCAAACTTTATGAAACATTATGTACTGTAAGGTATTATAGTTTCTTCATAAGGTAGTAAAATAAAACTTTTAAGTTGAAAGGGTATCATTGTTTGTGCCCTTATTGTGTAATGCCCTCATTATGAAAGTACCCATTGAGGTAGATCAGACTCCTCCTCAGTATTTCGTGACTCTTTGGAGGAATGGTACATTGCATGTGACCTTCATAGGGTACCGCCTGGTTGAAATGAAGATGCAGTCACAGTCAATGTATGCTTTCAAATGAGTGTGGCGGTAGCATTCGTCCTTTGCTTAGTGAATCCCATTTGGCAGGCAAATGAGCCTCAGCATTGACCTGACAGATTCTGGAGCTGGCTCCATAGGGTCAGCATCTCCTTGGGACTCCGTCTGTGAACGAGCAGAACGGATTTGTAAGCGCAGGGTTTGCCCCGGTCTGTTGAGGGGAGATCGAATGTTAAGAAACCTGGGTGGTGGCTTGGGGAGAGCCCGAGTCTGTGCAGGCACATGCCCAGATACACGTCATCTATTGGGAAAAGGCGCACCCTCTCAGACACCTCTTTCAATCGTAAGGCGAGTGAGCCAGAGTACACCACCCCTCCTCCACCGGCGTACGCTGGGTACGCGCCTTTATAGAAACCCACTGGTATGTAGTACTTTGTGGATGGCTCACGGTTCGGCATTGCGTTACTGATTACGTCCCCCACAAACAAATTCATGTGGGTTTCATTTGTGTAGGGTCTCCACAGGTTGTACTCCTCCCACTGCTTGTGCAGGTAGTCCACGAGGGCATCTGTTCGGACAAAGACATCATCATCCCCTTTGAAGACAAAGATGGCAGTGGGGCAGTACTCCTGGAACCAATGCCAGAACAGCAGGTCCTTTAGGGTCAGGTTAAAGAAAGTGTCTCTGAAATCCCACTGCAGGATGTCCCCGTATTTCTGGTTCTCAAGCTCCAGGAGGTTTTCGAGGTCTGGGTGAGGGCCAGTACTTGAGTCCTGCCTCCCGAGCAGAAAGACTGTGCGCACCAACTCACCTTTTTTGGTGGATTCCCCCTTCACCAGACCGCTACGTCCCCACGTTTCACGGATGGCCTGTCTGTTTTCAAAGTTTCCCATTTGAGATTTGATGGCCATGAGGAGCATGGGAGAATCCATATCATGGCTACTATCGTTCTTCCTACATACACTAGGCTGATTGATCAGAAGGGGATACTCCCTGCAGTGCATAGACAAGATAAATGCCCTCATTTGTTCTGGCAGGCTGTTTAAGTCCTTCATACGAGGGACTGAACACTTGTGTGACATACAGTCAGAAACGCATTCATCCTCGATTTCTGACAAAGGCATTGCTTTGGGCTCCCTTGTCACCCCACTGGTGTTTCCTCGCAGGATTGGATTGTGTTGACGGTCCCAGGCGTGCTGCAGCTGGTTCCACAGAGCGCTGTCCTCCAGACGAAGGTTCCAGAAAGGACCGAGCGGGTGCGAGGCATGCGTGGCGGAGTTGGAAGAAATCCCCGGGGCAATGTAGTGGACGGTTATTTTTGGCGGAGCGTAGGAGATGGTGACGAATATGGACACTACGATGTAAACCAGGAGGTGGCCGGTCATCATGCACGGCAGCAGGCACATGCACAGCAGTCTCCCGTTGCATTTGCAGCATCTGCCCATTGCCTGCTGTGGACTAATCAGACACACACCTGCACACACACAAAATTACACATAAGTATAGAATTTCTCTTAGAATTACAACACAGAAAACATTTATCTTTCCCTCCCTCTCTGAACTCAGAGCGAAGCAGTGGCATTTGTCTACCTAGGAGATTTTTATAGCTAACACTGCAGGCAACCCTCCGGAGTTTATGTCTCCTTGGTGATGGTCCAGTGAGGATTACTTTCTGTTCTGTCTAAACAGTCAAAGCATCATCCAGTATCTACCTGCCTGTAGACACACAGCCCCTGTAGACACAGTGTGGACCATGTAATATGCAACAAAGTGGATCAACTCCCTGTTTCCTTGGCTCTTAAAAAATGGGTAAACACTGTCACATTGTTTTTCCCTTGGACACTGGAGGAGTATTTGATTAAGGCTTTGAATGTCCTATCTATTTATTTTATTTTCTTCTGACAACAGCACTGCAAATCTGTTAAACTGTGTATTTTCACTGCATGTAACAAACTGACTGTTACACTAGGGTAATAGCCTAAAGCCAACATACTGTTTTTATTGGCTAGACAGAATAAACTTGTAATAATTTGCTGTGGAGTCTACTGCCAGTCATTCTAGCCGCTGTTTGCCAGGCCCTCACTAATTCAAGCAAAGCATCAAAGACGAAGCTTCAATCACTTACAAGTGTGTGAACTTCTTCGGGTTGGTTTTGCCGACCGAGACCACAGACACAGTGACTTGTGACGTCCACTTCACGGTTTAGTCTTTTCATCCGGCTTCTTTGACGGGCTGGTCACAACGCGGCGGGTCCGCGACGCACCACAAACAGGAGCATCCCTCTCTCCACACCACGGCTCTTCTCGTTACTCGGCGATAAGCGCAGCCGAGCAACACGTCCCCAGGTGACTTGCGCGCACGGAGCATGCGTCACCTGCAGCGTGCGACGGGGACGGACTCACTGACTGTTTGACACACAGCCCCGCAGGGAGACTCCTGATTTGCGTGCATGTGATCGTGTCTGCGCATTTGCATGATGTGGCCGTCACCGCAACTTGAGCTCAAAGTGATTAGTGTGTAATATTTGGGTAAATACACACACAGCAAAAAGTACTTAGAAAACCTGATAACCCATACTGTGCATTTAGGAAGGAGTCACCTTTTATAGCCCACATTTGTATGAGATTTGAGTGAATGCATAAATAAATCTGATTAATAAATGGCAAAAATTATGCATGCTTGGACTAAATTTAAAATATATATATGTAAATTAAATATGTATGTTAAAACACAGATGATGACAGTTTTGAAAAGGGAAGCATTCACGTAAGCGCTGTTCTATTTCAATCTTCTTTCACTGACATTTGCATTTTTCCGATCATATTTCACCGGCGAGCTCCAGCATTATGTAATTGGAAAAGGACAATCAAGGTACCTGCTGATAAACATCGCCGACATACCTCCATACGTAACAGCGTCTGACGGAAGCGACGTGGAGCCAATGGGAGGCGCGTCTGGCAACAGGTTATCGGCTGAACCCGGAGGCAGCCAGCCAATGGTGGACGCGCGGAGGCGGGACCACCGGTGGCGTCTGCGCCGCCGTCTCTGTTTTTGCGTGAAAGCGATACATGTTCGGTTGAGCTTTGAATGAGGGGGCCACCATCGTTCCGGCGGCTCGGAGCTGGAAAAAAGCACAATGTCTAAAGTCTCTCCGGCTTTAAAATGAGCAGGCGGCCGCCTCTGACAGCGACGTGAGTGAGCGCTCGGCGTCCCTTCACCTCCTCGGCGGGTAAGCGCGAACTGAAACAATGAAGCCCGTTGAATCCGTCAGCGGCAACAACAGAGACATGCAACAGACCTGTTTATTTGTCTGTGACACAAAGTAGCGAGCATGCTAGCGGATTTTTTTGTACTCTTTGTTTTTTTTTTTTGGAGGCGAGGGCAAGGAGGACAAGAGGAGGAGAAGGAGGAGAGGAAAGGGGGGGGGCTATCAGTCATTTCGAGACAAAAGAAATCAGAATATTTTCTCCCGTGTCAGTGGATCTCAGCAGATGACACCCAGCTGTGGAAACATGTCGCTTTTTCTCTCTCGCGGCTTGTCAAAGTCTAACATCCGCTGGCTGTTTAGTCTGAGCCGCTGTTCGTAGCTTTAGCTTATTCTTCAAACCGTGTATGTATGTATGTATGTATGTGTGTGTGTGTGTGTGTGTGTGTGTGTGTGTGTGTGTGTCGAAGAAGAAGTAACCCAAACAAGACAGTTTCTCACCCCAAAACATGACAAATAAAATCGGACAAAGACTAAATAACGTTGCTTGTGTCTGCCCACAAGGCCCCCGGTAGCCGCGGTCAGCACTCCGAGGAGACATTAAGCATTGTGGCCACATCAGCACGTTTTGTGCTTTTTGTTCCTTACATTAAGACTTTATGTTCAGTTTCAAAGGTCCTGCTCCCCACCCCCTCCGTCCCTCCTTTCCTCCTTTCCTCCTTTCCTCCTCCTCCTCCTCCTCCTCCTCCACCAGCAGAGGGTTTTTGTTGATGTGGGAGTTTATTATGCCTTCTCCTTTGTGTATCAGCCTTCAGCAGAGGGAATCCTAAATTCGAGTGATCCTTTTATTTGGCTAAAATAATGACTTTTAAAGGGACCAGCCCAGCCCATTAGACCCGCACACAAGCCTGATCCCTGCTGCAGTTATTTATGTGGTGGCCCCAGTGGATAGCTGGGATGTTTGGACAATGTGGAGCGCCCCGCAGGTACTGAGATTAAGACCGTGGTTAATTATTTTCCGGAATGGTTTGCCTCCTCCTGAAAGCCATTCATACTCTTGCACCATTACTAGTAAGCAGTCCAAGGGTTAAGCCTGTGAAATTAATTCTTAGAAGGAGCTTGGACTTTCAGAGTAGCCTACCGGAGGACAGTTATCCTTTCCTCTCCTGGCAGCCGAGCGGTCCGCATGGCCGAGTGCTCGTACCTGTATGTAGGTCTCACTGATCGATACCCTGCTGCATTCGTCTGCAGGCAGGAGAGGGGTTTCTCTTTTCAGGGGATTGTATTTAAGAGTATTTAAATGTGATTTGATAATTATATTAGAGTATTCTCTGAAGATCCTCTCTGGATTTCCTTCTGTCTGGGCATGTGTGCTTCCTCATTAGGCTGGAAAATGGATTTTGGCAATGAAGTGAGAGCTATAATATAGGATACGGTTACATGTGCGAGTCAGAGCTCATGTAATCGCCCAGAACAATGTGTTTAGTGTGCGTCATGGCTGCTGAATTCCACATTTCGCCGGCTGTTTTCAGCGTCGTTCCCCGTCCGAAACCAATCCCGTAACACCGACCTGCTCACCTGTCAGTGTAGCTGAAAGGATCTGTGAAAGCTAAAAGGTTTGTAGTTGGTTTGATCGGGTCAGCATGTTTTACCTGACATGCCTTTAAAACCCTGCTCCAGAGCTGTGTTTAACACAGTCTGTCTCGCTCAGCTTTTGTATGAGGGTTTCATTAATAGGATAGGTTATGGGATTACAACAGGATCAGTATAGATATTGACATAGATTTGTCACCTCAGGTTTGACTTTCTCTCCTCTTTGTAAAACAAAAGACGCTTGAACATGATATTAAAGTCTGGACTGCCTTGAATTAGTTTTAAAATGTTGGCCAAACAAAGACAAGACGTGATAAGATCGTCCACAGTTTCAGAGTAAAATTTCTAATTGTGCAGATTTACAAGGTCTGAAATACTTTGAAAGAAAATTGTGCATAGCAACAGCTGCATGAACCCAGAACACCCCTTTGTCACAAGGACTATACTAAAAACACACTTTTGTAAACAAATGAGCTCACTTCAGCCATCATAGTAGTTTACAGAAATTTAGAAGAAACTAGAACTTTATTCATTTAACACTGGTCTGACATTTAAACAAAGCACATTACCAAAATGATTATTATGTTCGAGAGCGTCATACTACGTAAAGTGTATTAATACGTGTCATGTATAAATTTGTTGTTCAGATTCTGACAGTATGAAAGCAGTTGTTGGCCACTATTAGTCAAGTGGCTGACACATCACACACAAATAGGCCTCTGTGTTAAAGAATATAATTGCATTTGAGTGTTTTTTCGTTAATATAATCGAATAAAAAAAAGCACCAGACAGTATTGCACAATCCGCATGCTGTAGCAGAGTGTGCATCGGCAGCAGAGTGCATTCATCAGAAGTTGACCAACAGAGTGCAGAATATGAAACAGAATCAGTTAATGCTTTAAAACAGAGTGTAGGGTGTGTATTGCTGTGACTGCCGGTCTGGATCATGTATACAGTGCTGTACATGCTGAGAGCGTTGGCAGCAGGGGGAGGTTTCATAGATTAGATGGGGGAAAAAATCACTAATCATGATGTGTGGGCATAATTGATGATGTTAAGAAACTGTTATGCAATGAGTTGTTAGTCAAATTTTTCGCCTTCTGAACTGTCTCGCTCTATGCTGATGTGTTTTCATCTCTTTCCTCCCCTCTGTTTCTTAGGTTTCTTCCTGACTTCCTCTCCGCTCCCTATGCTGTGTGCTTGCCCTCTAATATTTCCCAAGACTTCTCAAAACTAATGCCTTAGTTGGCATTAATTGAAAAATCCATACATATATTTAAAAAAAAATCTCCAATTGGAATCCAGACAACAACCCATCACCCGTATCACCCTCCATCCCCTCTCCCTTTTTTTCGTTTCCTTCATCACACTCCAGAGTGGCATCAAAACACAGTTAGGACACACAAACACACACGTAAATACACAGGCCACCATGTCCTCCATCCTTCCCTTCACTCCCCCGGTGGTGAAGCGCCTCCTCGGCTGGAAGAAAACCCCAGCAGGGAGTGGAGGAGCTGGGGGAGGAATCGGAGGTGTTGGGGAGCAGAACGGGGGAGGACAGGAGGAAAAGTGGTGTGAGAAAGCCGTGAAGAGCTTGGTGAAGAAGCTGAAGAAGACCGGGCAGCTGGACGAGCTCGAGAAAGCCATCAGCACGCAGAACAGCAACACAAAGTGTGTCACCATACCCAGGTGAGATGAGAATACACACACACACACACACAACCACTCTCACTGTCCCTCTTACTCTCATCCTGTATTTCTGTGTCTATCTGTGTCTGTCCTATACCTGCTTAAACACACTCACAAAACATGGTCATTGCCATAGGGAATCCTAACAATTATAATTACTCATACACATGGTCCTGGACATACTACACACACCAACACATGTATATTATCATACTGAGGTAAGGCAGACAGATGTATTTTTTTCACATTTGAGAATCTGGAATTGGCAAATGTGCCACATTTTTGTTTGATAAAAGTCCTCTATGATTAATCATTTATTCAAACAAGTGGATTAATTGATGATATTGTTTCAAACATTTCAAGTTGTGCTCACGTTTACACAAACTCACATCCGCAGTCCCCATGCACTGGCATACCACAATACCACTAATACACTTTAGCAAGGCGAGGTGTGTCAGCACACATGAAAGTAAAAAGGAGGGTAACGGGCACCCACAAGTTTGCAGCTTGAAGTCTCCGTTGTGCAACAACAGGTTCACTTCCCCATTATGTTGTTCCATAGGTTAACAAGGCAGCAGAAGTGAAACCCGATTGGAGGAAACAGATGTCCAACACATGATGCCAAACAAACTTTCTTTGCATTGAGCTTCATCAAATGTCATTTAACTATATGCAGAAAATGTACCACTGTGTTTATGTTCTGTGTAGCGTTAATGGTTCTCCCTATTCTCAAGTGTGATCGCGCCCATGCTGTTGGGGTTTTTTCGCAGGTACAAAATTCTGAACCACCTAACCTGTTGCGTTTCATCTCATTACATTGATTAGATAGGTTGACATAGCCTGTTAAAAGGTGCTACTTAGATTAAGATCAGAGGAAGCTAATCGAAAGAAATTAAATGACTTGAGAGCTAATCATAGATGCTGGCAGCTGGTGAGGGCGTTGTTTTTAGACATTATTGTATTCAAATGCAGATGAGTAGCACTTCAAAAACATCAGGATCTGTGTTTGTTTAGCTAACTCAGTTTTTTATAAAAAATGTTCGTTTAGTGTAATAAACATCCACTGCTTCAAGGGAATACATCTTGTGTGAGCTGCTGCTGTGTCTAACTGACAGCACACATTTATAGAACCCCCTAAAGAAGCACGGGTGCGTTCAGATCGGTAGTCAACATCGGCCACTCCACTCAGCGAAGCACTTGGTTCTAAGGACATGCTGGTGCATTGGTGCACTTCTACTTTGAAATAATATTTCATTACAAAAAAATGGGAAAGCACGCATTTACCAGGCAGACACATTATGTAGTAAACAAAATATTCAAGTAAGGAAACAAAGAAAGGAGGCAGTCTGAATGGCTGATGACAGGTTAGCTTGGTATTATATGTTTGCCCCAGGCTTTATTGCACCCCCCCTCCCCCAGTCACACAGACTGTGTGTAGGTTGAAGAGGTTGTGCATTCTTAACAGAACAACGGAAGCCTAAGACTTGAGACACAGTGGTAGAAAGAAAAATAATGAAAATATTAATATTAAACTAAATACAAGCACAGCAATGCTCAAGGCACGATGTGTGATAAGAAATTGTGTAGATGTGAAGAGCCTCCTCTTATCACCTTAGTCTTTGTGAAGGTTCTCAGGGAGCAAAGCCACAGCAAAATAAAGCTACTTTCACCAGTTATATCTGCACACACTCTCAAAATGCCTTGACCTCAGATCACTTCATTTTTTTCAGGATAAAGACATTTGACAGATGTTAAACTAAACTTTAACTGTGTCAGTCTGAGAGAACCTTTGTGCACCCTGCAGACACTTAGCCAGGATGGTTACAGGTCATGTGTCCTCTTGTATAGATTTCTTCTGTGTCGCACGAGTACATGAGCCAAGTCACCAGACCAGGTGAAACCTTATCATGACAAAGGTGGCAAAGTCAGGGGAGCCCCATGAGGAGCATGCGATTAACCTCAATCAATCCACTGAGCACAAGAAACAAGAAAGGGGAGACAACTAGACTGCTCTGTGAAGATTTTATGAGCTTCCCTTCTCAAATTTTCTATGTAATCTACCCACTCTCTTCTTTTTCTCTCTCAGTCTCCTTAAATTATAAACTATCAATAATAGAACTTGCCGGTGCAGAGGCCACGCCCATGTCAGCCACAAATCAGCTGACCTGGAGCTGATGTGGAGTCAGTATCCTACTCAAAGACTCTTCAACAGGGCAGCATTGAATGGTGATCGCTGCTTTGCTTCCTCTGGTTAATTTCTGACAGACAGGAGCAAATGTGGGAATCAACACTTCATTCATTCTTGGTATTACGATGTCATCTACATAAATCTGGTATGCGTTTGTCCAGACAACAATCAGACATCGTATTTACATTTGTAGCATTATTATTGACCTCCAGGTGAGAAGCTGGAGAGGGTTACAATGAAAATAAACATGGCAGGGTTTGCAGGGATTGCGCTTGTTGACTTTTCCTTTGTCACAGAAGGGTTCATCTTTCATGAGTCTTGTAATATCAGTCGGTGATGTTCCTGGTGGGTGGATAGTTTCTCAGCAATGCACTCTGTACGGATCGTTGGCAGATCTAATCATGTTGCGGTCTTAATGCATGCTGTGGAGATTTACACCTCGCATCGACAGTCCGCCTGATACAGTATGTCTTAATATCAAATTTATAGACCAGTGTTGTAATCAGTGCTGGCTCAGGTCAGTGCAGTTCAGTGGAGCAACTCATCAGAGCCGCCTGCACTGAGAGTGTGAAGTGTGAAGCAGCACAGCGCGTGAAAGCTTAAACCCATAAATAACAACACAGAGAGGAGTCTGCAGCATATATCGCTACATATATGTGGTGATGGCCTCATTGTTGAGGAAATAGTGGGAGTTAAAGAAGTGTTTTAAAAATAAAAAGTGGGTATAAATGTGAAACAGGATAGTAAGTTCAGAAGTAGACCCACGTGAGCGTGATGCCAGGCTTCTCTCTGTTTCTTCACTCTGAGGAATGTAGGCGAGATAGTAGCTTCTGAAGTGGTACTGATAAGGTGACGGTGGTTCCTGTTAGACATTTACATGAATACTCGCTGCTGTCTTCAGTCTCAGAGGAAGGCATTTAGATTACTTTATCTGAGAACTTCATGGTTAGGACTGTAAAACATTCAACTCAACTCTTTCAACTCAACAATGAGTCAATCACCTACATGATTGCCTTTAAGTTAGCTGCTTTTTCTGTCCTGTGTCTATCAGATGGTAAAAACTGGAAATTGTAAGTTTAGACAGATGTATGCCCTTCCCATGTCTGTGGCTTGGTTGAACTAGCTACATGTTAATGGCAGCCCTGCAATGGAATCTCAGTGCTCAGTAGTTTTTGGTAGATAGCGCTCCATGCCTGTGATGCATAGCTTGTAGCTCACTCCCCTTTGATTACAGAGCAGTGACTATGAGATAAATTGCTGTGGCTCTTGTAGTTGTCGTTTTAAAATTTGTGCTGGAGGACTGGTCAGGAGATAGCAGGTGTAGGGCTTTGCAGATTTCGGTTTGAGCAGAAGCATGGGGAAATGTGGCAGAGGAAGAGTGCAACCCAAACCTGCTAATACTACAGACACTTAGCCAGGATGGTTACAGGTCATGTGTCCTCTTGTATAGATTTCTCCTGTGTCGCACGACTAGGTACAAGAGCCAAGTCACCAGACCAGGTGAGAGTGCAACAGCCCAAGTGTGTGCAGAGATAGCAGGCATGGGTAGGCATGACAGTAATGTAGATCACCCCAGGAAGAGATAATGGTTTCATGTTTTTTAAAATGCTATATGTCGTGTGTGGGTGAAAATGCCTTTGTGGTGGCTTGCAAGTAATCCGGTGTAACGGATACCTCTTCAATTTAGAAGAACAGCTTTTTAGCGTTAATCCAGAGTGACTTAAAGGTGGATGAGGATCAAGAGTCTTGCTCCTAAAGAGGCCTCTTGACAGACACACACTGTAGGGATTGTACTGGTGACCTTTTTAAGTGGGAAAGGAAGACGGCAAGACATTAGCTGTGTCTGGAGATAGTCTACATGGGGCTCGTAGTTGCAGAAGGCTTTGAGTTGGCTGATAAGTTTGGAGATAGCAGGTCTTGTACAGACCGGTCTGGCAATTACTTTACTCTCATCAGAGAGCAGAATCTGCTCTCCTCTAAGACGCTGAGATGAGAAATCATCTGTTCTTTAGAGAGCAAATCAGCAACAAGTGTGATGTGTGCTTTCTGCAGTCATACACACACTTTGCATTTGTATACACACATTTGTGTTGTATCTGTTTTTTTTTTGTTGTCACGTCTTGACACATTTTGTGCGGTCATTCACATATCATTGTCGCGTAGATGCCTATATTTCCTGTTTGACATCACATCACACTTCTCATGTCCTAGAAATAATACCAAGAAATATGAATTATGTGTCATATATTATTTGCAATCAGACATTGCAGGAGCTTATATAACCTTTACAAACATATAAAAAGGGCAGACATGTACTCTTTTCCCTGTCTGAGTACTATCAAGGGGAGGCTGTCACTTTTTCTAAAAATCGAGGTTGAACTAATTTGCAATAACACAGGATTCATTGGAATGAATTCAAATCATGCCTCCGCCAGCAGGTGAGTCCACAGATTAGTTATCGTTTTAGGGTAAATCTTGCTCTGAAAGGGCTTTGTTCAAGTCGACAAACAGCCATATCTTAGTTAGTTACTCTGCCATCTACGGTGCAGAACCCAAAATACTTCCGCACACTGCTTCTCTGATGCTTTGGTGTCATGATTGTCCACTCAGGTTGGCTTTGTTTGCAGGTGTCCTCCATTTTAAAAAGCGAACAACAATACCATTACAAGCTTAGTTTTCTCATAGATCAATAGGACATGCAACTGTTCAAGCTGAATTTTTAGAGCACGTTCTGCTGGATCACAAACTACTCAAAGTCTTAACTTACAGATGGTAAGCATGTTAAAGTTTGAATATGACCTTTCCACCCCCAACGTTCCCCTTCTTGATTAAAAAGTGACAGCCATAGATCACGTGTGACCCTGAAAGAGGAATCTGAAGATAATTTCATCTGGTGTAACCTTTCATCTAAAGGTTTTCACAGGCAGCCAGAATTCAATTCTGCCTGCCACCTGCATCACGTATTTGCACCACATCGCTGTCAGTCCAGTGTGGATTTGTCACATGATCACCTGTCATCCAGTCAGTGTCTCTTATTGACATGTGTGTGGTTGGATCTTCGTGCCAATAAGAGACCAAGTGTACATGTTTGTGGTTTCATCCTACTTATTTGGAAGGAAACGCCTCATGTTTACCATCTTTTTGCTTTTATTTTGATCCTTTTTGCACTTGTCCTGTCTTTGTGTGTGTATGTGTGTGCATGTCTTTTGTGTGTGTTTGTTTGTGTGTGTGTGTAGTAATTGCTCAGATCTATGGGGTCTAGGCTCAGGCCACACGATAGAGCTGTGGGACTCGACAGGCATGTACGGCTACCCTGACCACAGCAGGTGAATATGCTCGCACGCACTCAAACACACAAGTCCACAATCGCTGTAACACCTCTCCATCTCTTATGTAGTAAAAACGGCGATGCCCACATGATGCTTTCAGTGTTCATCTGTCTTTCTGTAATCCACTGTATCACTACACACTGGCTTGTGTGACCCTTTCTGTTCACTAAGACCATCATGGCTTTGAGACTATCTGCAATTGCCTCTCATAATCCAATCTTATCATTGCCAATAGTGTTCTAATGCTTTATATAATGGAGGCAATAAGGAAATAAGTGAGCTGTATTTTAATGAAAACGTGCATGTATCAAGTGGAGCTGTAAAAGCCAAAATCTGTTGCACAACATGACTCAGGTTCACTGCTTGTGCTATCAGATTAGGCGACTGATAACATTGATTACTCATCAATATCATTTTTTATGTTATTAAGTTAATCTAAAAAGCTCAAGGTTTGATTTACAAATGTGCAGAAAAGATAAATGTGTTGTTTGGTGTTTGTAAGGTGCTAGTTTCAGAGTTGTAGCTTCAGAGATCCCTCAGATTATTAAAAAAAAAAAAAGGTCTTTCGAAGTGTGCTGAGAAGCACCTAAAAAACATAAGCAGTGTTGCAAACTCCACTGTTTGGCGAGTAAGTAGCCTCTCTCACTCCTGTTTGTTTTTACCTGCCTCGATACACACAACCAAACCAGAAACTAAAGAAAACACCAACACCTTTAAGCACCTCTCACAGTTTTAAAGTCTTCTGTCCAGAGTTGGGCACATCGGTGAGCTGTTAGCGATCCTGTCTCCCGACCTCTTTCAGGTCACTGGACGGGCGTCTCCAGGTGTCCCATCGTAAGGGCCTGCCCCACGTCATCTACTGCCGCCTGTGGAGATGGCCCGACCTTCACAGCCACCACGAGCTGAGGGCCATCGACGCCTGCCAGTACGCCTTCAACCTCAAAAAGGATGAAGTGTGTGTCAATCCCTACCATTACCAGAGAGTGGAGACGCCTGGTAATGATCCTTAATGAATTGTGTGTGTGTGTGTGTGTGCGCGCGCAATGTGCGTGCTGCTGCTGGCTATGATCTTCAAGGTGCCCTCCAATAAGTGTATAATCACAGTAGTCATGGCAACTGAAACTGTTTTATAGGTTTATTATTACTTATAGTTTTCCTGATTTGTGCAGTGGAAACCAGTTGAGATGTGTTTTGTGTTTGTGTGTGTGTATAAGAAGCAGAATGTTATAAAATCACAGTGGAAAAAAGGTGTGTGATTTATGCCATGTTAATTTGTCATCACATCACATTTGTCAGTAAACCTTCCTTTTCTCCGCAGTGCTGCCTCCGGTGTTGGTGCCACGGCACACAGAGATTCTGACAGAGCTTCCTCCTCTAGACGACTTTACAAACTCCATCCCTGAAAACACCAACTTCCCCGCAGGCATAGACCCTCCTAATAACTATATACCAGGTCTGTATGCATGGAAGGAAGTAAAACCTCTTTTCATTTCTTTCATTCACTTCCTATGTTAGTTACCATACAATCCAACCAGATTTGTTTTCAGTTGAAAGTTCGCAAACATAACCTTTATGCTGACTTACAAGAACACACAAAGACCTCACACTTCCTCACTATGTACAACAGTGCATTGTTTAAAATGTGTTCGTATTCATGTTTGTCTGTTTTTTTTTTTTTTTTTTTTAACAGAGACTCCCCCGCCTGGCTATATCAGTGAAGATGGAGAGACCAGCGACCAGCAGATGAATCAAAGTATGGAAACAGGTAGATTAGTCGAGTGTCATGTTAGTGCACATGCAACTGTGTATCTCACTGACTGGAAAATCCTCTTCTGTGAGGATCAGAAGATCGGTTTTGACGACTTAATTTATTTTCCTGTGCTGACAAATGTTCATTTCAGCAGTAAACATAAACACCACAAATGTCAGTAACATTAAACAGCATCATCAAATACAATACAGATTACAAAAATATGCTTTGTGATGGCTTTTTGTTTTCCTTCCAGGCTCACCAGCAGAAATGTCACCAAGCACCCTGTCACCTGTCAGTCATGGCCTGGGTAAGACTGCTGTGTTTGTCTTTCTTTATCAGTTTGTTTGCAAGTCAGTATATAGCTCTTGAAAGTTAAAGAAAATGGTGGGAAATTGTTTAATTTATTGTAGAACCAAGGTGGGTCTAATAGTGGAAACATTAAAAATTGACAGAAATTTGTCTAGAATTAAGGCGTAGAGAACTTTCAACCATAAAAAAACAACGTGTCCTCCTTGATTTGCTTTTCAGACCTTCAGCCGGTCACCTACAGCGAACCAGCTTTCTGGTGCTCAATAGCCTACTATGAGCTAAACCAGCGGGTCGGGGAGACGTTCCACGCCTCACAGCCATCTTTGACAGTCGATGGCTTCACCGACCCCTCCAACTCCGAACGCTTCTGTCTAGGACTTCTCAGCAACGTTAACAGGAACGCAACTGTGGAAATGACAAGGAGACATATAGGTACAAGCATGCGCACTTCTACACACAGATATGTACAGTGATTAGTACGTTGTTAACATCATATATCAGTACATTGATTTGTTTGAGCAGGGAAATATAGTCATTTTCCTGATTTCCGCATTTTCCTTTCCCTCCATTTTCACACTCTGCAGGTCGTGGTGTGAGGTTGTATTACATCGGAGGGGAGGTGTTCGCCGAGTGCCTCAGCGACAGTGCCATTTTTGTCCAGAGTCCCAACTGCAACCAACGATATGGCTGGCACCCTGCAACAGTCTGCAAGATACCACCAGGTTTATACTCATAAGTCATGCTTCTTCCTCTTCCTGTTGAGTCAGATGAATGCTACAAAGCTGCACAACACATGCACAGCAGTCTCTTTTCTGGTTTGCCTGTAAAGATGTATTTGCAGTGTTGACACGTGTTGTAAAAATACAGACTGAGCTGCCACTAAAATTTGGCAGCTTAGATGAAGAACAAGAATAGTATGTATGACCAAACAAAACTCTTTAACTGTTGATATATAGTGGTGTGATGAAAATAGTCCGGACTGAACCATAGAACTTTTTTTTTTTTTTCACCTCATATTGATCAAATGAAGCTTGAGGAAGAGCACTAATGCCCTCCACAATGTGACAGTTCTTCTCTCCGACTTGCACCCACACACACTGACTCATCTGTACCCATGTAAGTTTGAACATTTCATTCCTGGCCAAATGAGCAGTGTGAACAGTATCATTACTGAGGCACAGAATCGCACAGAAAAGAAACGGGGGACATTCGGGGGTCAGACTTGTCAGCCGCATGGAGAATAATCACCAACACACAGTACACCCACTCCTCACAATTTCACTTGGTGCCTGAAGTTTGCTGTTTGTAGTTTGAAATCTAAAAAGCAAAGTCTTTGGTTTTGAAAAAAAAAGTACATTATTGAGAAGTAACTCCAATATTTCCATAATATTCAGATTTACCAGACTTAACCAGGAATAGAACAAAATGGAAGTTTGCCCATTTCCACGCCCTCAGTGTTTTCACACATCCTCCTCTAACGAGATGGAGAAAGGTATTCTATATCTGAGTGAATTCTCACCTGTTTTTCTTTTTTGTGTCTTTTGTAGGCTGTAACCTGAAGATTTTTAACAACCAGGAGTTTGCTGCACTGCTGGCCCAGTCAGTCAATCAGGGGTTTGAGGCAGTCTACCAACTAACCAGGATGTGCACCATCAGAATGAGCTTTGTCAAGGGCTGGGGAGCAGAGTACAGGTATGTCGTAGCTGCATAGTCAGACCAGAGAGTGGCACAGTCAGGTTTGTTCATGTCACGCTGGCTACAGCTTGTTATGGCTAATTCTGTGGCAAAACTGATATGAAGAGAACAGCTCTGTTATTTTTCATTTGGCCGAACAGTATTGTATACAACTCGCTGGTCTGACGCAGTTAATATGATATCGCTTCTTCCAGTTTGGACACCCTCCAGGTCAAATTTATTTAACTCCTGTGTGTGAATCCACTGCTTGTAGGGGGAGGGGGTGCACTTCAGCTATGATATGCTCAAGACTGTCCGAGGTTTGCTTGCAGATCAAAAGGACAGTGAAAGTCTAATTTTTTAAAACCACAATATTTAAGGCTGAGCTCACAGTGGTCTGGCTCGGGTCCAGCAAAGCCTGCAGACTCTCCAAATACTTTTTGGTATATATAGCAGCCCATCTACCCTGAGCCCTGACTTAGAAGCTGATGTCAGATGCCCTTAGATTTTGAATCATTACATCCTGTTTACAGGTAAAACTTAACATGATAAAACCTGAACCTTTTTATTTAGCAAGAAATCAAGTATATGGAACCTCAGTTAAAATAGATGCGTTTCTCCTTTGTCTCGTCTCCCCCACTTTGTAATTAAGGATGTGAATGTGGGTAATAATAATCTAGGGGGTAATAATGTACAATATGAAAACAAGTTTGTTAAAAGGTTTGTGTGAGGTTGAGCATGCTATCATCTGCACAGCGTGTATATAATCTCTATTATATTCCTCTTGTTGTAAAATGTCAGAGGTTACAGGGCATTTGTCCGTATCTCTCTGTCTCTGTGGCCCTCCAACCATCCATCCAGCAAACATCTGCTCTGCTCCTGGCTCTGCTTTGTGTTGTGCCCTCCCAGGAGCCAGACAGCAGTGTTTGTGGGGGTGTTTTGGCTTGTCCTCACTGGCCAGGGTTAAGCCACTGTGTAGCCTGTCTGGTTAACAGTCAGTGTCTCCGCTGTCTGTAGAGGCCGGGCCAAGCCTGGCAGGAGCTCAGAGTAGTCAGCTGTGTTTGATCATCTGGTCAGACCTGGGCAGCGCAAGATCCCATTCACTTTTTATTTATTTGTTGTAAATCACTTTAAGAACAGAGATCTACTGTACTCCCATTTAACAACACTGCTGCTATTGCATCTTCTCATACGAGGCTACTGCTGTCTCTATTAAGTATTTTATTAATGTGTATCAATTTGAATCAGAATGCACATGCATCCTGTCAAATCTTTAATGTACAATAACTTGGATAAGATTGAGTATGAATACTTCTTTGTCTATTACATTAGCACTGAAAGAAATCTATAAATACTACTATTTGTGATTAACATTATAATCAATATATAAAACACTTTGATCCTTTTTTTCCCCCTACAGACGTCAGACAGTAACCAGCACCCCCTGCTGGATTGAGCTGCATCTCAATGGCCCCCTCCAGTGGTTGGATAAGGTGCTGACCCAGATGGGTTCACCCTCAGTGCGCTGCTCCAGTATGTCCTAAACGGGGTTCTTCTGCTGCCTACGCAAAGTCAGCATTTGACCAGTATGTCGTTAGGGAAACCACCATGCAGTCTTAAAACTGATGTACTAACAACATTATGGAAACACAACAAAAACAAAAAAAGGATTACACAATGGACCTGGAGGATGGGAGAATCACATCACTGATGGACAATAGTGGAATGTTAACAGTGATGTCAGAGTTGGCGAAATAACTTTTGGCTCTGTTGGATTTACGTTGACATTCCAGTAATCATGGACCTAATGACTGAAGTCACCCTGCAATATTGAAATAATAGGAGAGTGATGTCATAATGGACCAGGCTGCTTATGTTTTTGGTATTTGGACTGTGGCTGTGATCCAAAAACACAACTGCCCTGTTTAAGCGTGTGACCCTCTATTTACCGGACAGTCTCTCCAACCACTAGTCCTCCTTGCCACTTCACTACCTGCCTGCCACAGCACAACTTTTGATTCAAGATTTCCATTTAGACAAGGTTGACTAACAGTAGTACTGCCACTCCAGGCTTATGTTCAACCAAAGTCGGCGTCTGGACAAGATTTTTTTTTCTTGGTTTTAGGTGACCAAACTTCTATTCCATTTTTAATCTGAGATTTCCACTGTTCCTGCTTTCCACAGAATCAGTCCTGTGATCATAATCGCAGACCTGACTATGCTGGGCAGATGGTGTTCAGCTCTTAAAGGGGTAGAACAAGCTGATGTCTGTGATTAATATTACAAACCCGGTCTTCAGATATTCACACAGACACACATACTTTAAACAAAGACAGACCTTTGCAGTTCATTGCTAGTTTTAACAACTTTTACTTTGACGTAATGACAAATCATTTCCTCTGTGTGTGTATTTAATGTTGATCGGCCTGAATCATCTGCGAGTGCGCAGTAGGGCAGATGTTTCGCGTGTGGATCAGAGCTGTAAGAAGTTCATTTGTTGTTCTGTGAGGAGTTTTTACCTTAAGGTGGGGTCAGTGGCCAACCGGCACAGATAACTGGAATGAGTAAACTAAGAAACTCTTAGCGCCAGGGCGTACGACATGTCACTCCACTGGAACCTCACACAGGCATAAAGGCAAAAGGACTTAGCCACGGTTAACAGTTTGCCCCCTCTCTTTATTTTTAGGCCCAACACTTTGCACTGTCTCTGTCCCCGTCCTGCATGCTCTTGCTCCCTCTCTTATATTCTCTTCATTAACTTTAACAATGATATCATCTTGCCTATGAAGGAGAATTGTATGTTGGACTAGGAGATGTGCAGGATTTGGATTCAGAATAAATGCAGTCTAAGAGTCTAAGCCTCAAAGTCGCCCCCTGCTGTCTAACAGGCAAAGTTATAAACACCCATAACTTGCGTTTCGCTGATGTGGACGTTGTGCGAGTCTCTTATATCTCGTATGCTGCGACTGATGCACAGTTTCCCCGGTCTCGACATTTTAGTGATAGGAAGAGGAAGGTAGACGTCCTGTGGTGTGGGACTTTAAATAATTGCTTTTATTCTGTACTTGCACTGGCCCAAATTATGCACCCTTGATGTTGCTACAAGAAAGTTGCCTTTGATGTAAAATACAGCAAGATATGCTTTGAAATGTACAGATAGGAATGTTGAAAAGCCCAATTGAAGTTAAGACAAGTACAAAAAAATCTTCCATATATTTTAGAATGTTCACTGTAAAGATTTTTCCTTATTTTGTCTAAATGGAGCATTCATTTGATTTATAATGAGGTTTCTTGCCCTTATCTAAAAGCCAGCTGGTACCTACATCGGTATTTTAGAGTCCAAATCTTTTCAACTCAAAGTATTTAAGCTTTTTAAGTATTTGAGGAGCTAGTTATACTGCACAGCTATTATTTTCTTTACACATTCTTTTAGCTACATTTTTGTATTTTCATGTATTTTTTTATATATGGATATATTTAAATTCTTCAAAGCTTTCTTCCTTTTTATTAGAATTCAGTATATTTTTAGAATATGCCCTCTGTTTGAAATGATCACAGCTTGATGATGATGATTTATGAAGTATGTAGCATAGGATGTAACATCTTCACATAATTTTCCATTGACCACTGACTGAGGGGCCAAGTCACTATAAACACCATCCTCTTTTGTTCAAAACCTGATTTGGCTGCTATAGTGGTAAAAGTGGTGGGTGGATTTTCAAATCTATTAGCTGTTATAGTTGTTGAAAAAGGTAGTTTCTTGCCTTACTGTTACTCATTTTTCATCTCTGTGGGTGTGACCCAAATTATGATAGTCCCAAAGACCGAATGCATGTATTTACAGTATGTCCTGTACACTGCAGATCCACTGTGTCATCAACCTGATTGCTGATGAAAACCTAATAGCTCCAGTTTTCCTGTATTGAATTATATTGGCTTTAATTGAAACTTGCCATGGTCCTTTTGGGGTTTGGCTAGTTGCAAATTGTTAGTAGCAAATCGAGATACATTCTTTTTAAAAAACATTTTTCAGTATGTGGTCATTAAAACTTAAGATGTTCAGATATTAGGGATATTAGGATTTAATCCAGCAGCTGGACAATACAGTATTATTCTTCAAAGCAGATGGTATTCATTTTTAAAGCTCTGACTTTGGAAGGTGCATTTGTTGAATTCTGTCTTACTTTAGCAACATAGGACATTCCTGTTTGCAGTGTAAAAGCTGCCAATATCAGCTCTGCAGATGTTTAATTGTCATAACACTTTCTGTATATGGTTGTACATTGTTAATGTACAGCAAGTGTGTTCACATGCACATGTGACATCATGATATTATATCCTGATCAAGGCTTCTTGTCCTCAAGTGTATTTCTCACAGATGTAACCACAAAGCAAAATGTTATCACCAAAAAATGGGATTACAAGTGGGACCTGTGAAAAATACGTAAATCACCCTCTGGATTTTGCATACTTCAGATTCAAGATAACTTGTTTGACACAAACCTGATGAGTTGCACAGTAATGCAGGTCTGTATGTAAACACAGTGACACTTTCTATTTGAGTACTCACTGGTGCAACATGTGGGGGAAATGTACATTTGAAGATTTGTTGTGGAACACCAAATGACTGTTTAATAAAGGTTTTATTCACCACTTAATGACTGAGACAAGAAGTCCAGAGATCCTGATGTTTGATCTGTCATTTGGCTCACACTTGATAGATGACATCCGCCCCCACAGGGTGGTGTGCTTCAGCACTTGGACCAAACCAAAAGGTCTACACTTTTGAAAAATTGTCTTGCGGGAGAACCTAATTTTGTGTTGGTTTGACCACTGCAACTCATGAACTATGTTTTTTTTTGTTTTGTTTAGGAAAACCATTTTCTTCATTCATCAAGCATTTCCCTGGGTCAGATCTTTATAGTACTCACTTGTAACCAGACTGAATACAACCAAATGCAGTGATGTTTATCTATCTGTATGTGTATCTGCCTGTCCACCTGTCTGTACTGTCTTTTCGCTGGTCTTTCTTTTTTTCTTTTTCCTCTTCCATTTATTAGGAGAAAACGTTGACTGGATTTTGCCAAGGTCATTACTCATGCTAGAATGAAACTCTAGTGTTTCCTAAGGTTGTTGTATCATTGCTAAGCCACATGTATGTTCTATGCAGTGACATGAAATAGTTTGGACTGTACACTCAGACATTTTCCCATCAAGAAATGCACATCGAGCATTCTCTGATGGCTAGATGACGTCTTATATATCATATTGGCAGGGTCCAGCAAAAGCCTTTGTACCTACTTTTTTTTCCCCCTCCTTTTAATGAGTGCCACCCAATGCCGTACTCCAAAACCAACCAGCTTTTCTCACTTCTCGAGAAGCCTGTTTTGGAGATGGAAGATGAGACCAAATGAGGTTTCATGTAGGCTACATCTACACATTTTTGAGGGCTCACATTCCTATTTACAGACATTTTTGTTTTCTTTCTTATTGTGATGACAATTGTGTATCCCCAAACAAGCCTCTTTCAAATTCCCAAGAAGGTGGCTTTTTGGAGAAAGTGAATCTTCTACATGTCACCAGTGATGTTATTGTATAGTTGTACTTTTATTTTACCATACATACTGTTCCTTTTTTTTCCCCCCTTGCTATCCACAGCATATTCCATTAGACGACAACAAGCAGTTAGGATTTCTGTCTTCTTCAAACACTGATGATGATTCTTCATAGGCTTTCCAACTATTCTGCATATACAGAAAACTTCTTACAGTGTACACTAATAAAGCTGTTTTAATTCAACTCCAAACTGCGTCATGTGTTGCACGTCCGACACTCAAACCTCAAACAGTCGTTTGGCTGAGTGATATAAAAATAACAGCAAAAAAATGAATAGTTAATGTGAAAATATTGTAGTCTTTAGCTTTTAATTTACTTTTGAAACGATTATTTATATCTACCAATGGTGGCTGGCAGTGGGCGGGGCTTATCACTTAATTGGCCAGCAGCAAGCAGGTGTGTCAGGAAGGTGAAGCTACTTTTGGCGGTATTTTAGAAATTTTAGCTAGCTGAGAGTCTTGGCTACAAAAGTGGCTGTCTTCTAATTGTAAAGAGCTGTGTTTTTAAAAAAACAAATGGCTCAAAATTATATATATATATATATATATATATATATATATTTTTTTTTTTAATCCTCAGACCGAGTCTAAGAAAAAGTTAAACGAGCATAACATTTAGGTGAGCTGCTAGCCTGCTGGGGTCCTGGCAGCCGCTAAAGCTAATATATGAGGTAAGTCTCAAAACAAACCCACTGTGCACAACTCATTTTAATCCACGTAAACAACATGTAAAAGCATATAAAACACATATATATAAAAGCATATAGTTTATGTTCAGAAATAGACACACTGACAGATTAGAGCAGGCTACCTTTCAGACTGTGTTAGCATGTTTGTCTTTATGGTAAATTAGATTTGTACCAGTAATAACTCACAAATAACGTAAAATGATACTACTTTCCTTTAAAAAATAAAATACATGAGATTAAAAATTAAAACAACAATAGCAAAAAAACACACTAATACACAAAGTTTGTGCCTCTCATGGATGTATCAGATATTACATGTTTTTTCATTAAACTGTGTCTGCATAGTGGAATCACTTATCAGGGCCTCATTTACAATCATATGATAAACAGCACTAAAATAGAAATCCTTGCTTTGTTGAATAGACACATTCTGACCGAGCCTTCTCGTTTTATATCTAAAAAAGAAGACCTGACCTAGTTAAATACATAGTTAAATGCTATCTATACATCCATGAAACAACAGGCAGTACTGTGTGAGTGGTGGTAGATGTAGTGCACTTCAAAAGTCTGTAGAGGGAGGTAGAAGCACATTAATGAAAGACCTCTGAGCGTGAGGCTGTGTATTCATTAAGTTGACCGCCTTAAAAATGTAGGGAATGATCGTACTCCTAATTTAAGTATTCTAAATGATTATTAATCTGTGGATGTGTTTTTATTAAGAGCTTTTTTTTATACAGTTGTAACATACATGTTTACAATTAAACCACAAAGTTAGTTGTCACCCACATGAAAGCCACGACACTATTCGTATCATTCCTTTTTCTTTTTTTTTTTTAAACCACACAGTATCACATGTGAATGTGGTATCGTTTTTTCTTCTTTTTTTTTCAAGGAATGTATGTCTCCTTTTGCATCAAGATCCTTCAGTTCTGACACTGGTGAGCATTTGAGAAATCATCACCTGGATTTAAAGTAGGTTAGGTTTTATATTTTGGTTTGTATTTGGTTTTCAGAGTTGTTGTTGTTTTTTTTTTCATAAAACGTAGAAATCACATTTCAAAGTAGATTCAGCAAAGATACGTGAATCCAATAAATCCAGTCTTGCTGTATTTTCACCTCAGAGACTCACAATTATGTTTCCATTTTCCCTCTGCACACACACACACACACACACACACACAGACAGAGACATTAGATCACAACCTTGAAACAGTAATTGATGAATGACAAATAAATAAAACGTTAATTTCTCCCCTGAATTATTTAGATTTGCTTACTGTCAGTGAGTGAAACCTCTAACCCCTCCCCTCTGTGCACAGTGCAGCAGGCTACTTAGTGAAATGACGGCCTCACAGTTAAACATCCCAGAGACATTAAAACGCATTAAAAACCTTTGCAGTTAAAAGGTTTGGTGGACCTGGAGGGAACAGTCTGAGACTGAAGAGACTGTATCTGTGTATTGCTGTTGTTTGTTTATTAATCAGGAACGAACATATTAGTTGACTTCATCATGATGTAAGTATACCAGATTTAGTAAAATGGCTCATTTTCATCTGCAGTCCCTGGATCAGTGGATTTCATGTTCTGCTCATCTGTTTGGATGTGCTCCTGCATTTACATGTTTTAGGCATATGTTTTGTTTGTATTTCCATGGACAAAGACTTAGCACCTACTGGGTCTTCCCATTTGCATCTGTATTAATGCACATATTGACATGTGTGTGCAAAGTGTGTTTTTGCCTTCCAGAGTGAGTACTCTTTCTAAGTGACCCGCTTGTGCTCCATTACCAGAGCATCATTAAGCTGTTGTTGTTGATGCACGCTCTCCTTCCTTATGGTTTGGCCTTGGATCTCATCCCTTCCCAAGAGCCCTATTACAGTACAGAGCAGTAAGCATTTCCCAAACAAATTAATACCATATCCTGAGTGTACCTAAACTTTCTGGAAGTGTAATATAGACTGGTAATGGTGGCAGTCATTTTTATCTCTTGTGGTATCAGAACGGATTTCAGTTTATGTTTATGTTTCTGAATGGTTTATAGACACAAGCACGTTAATTCCTGTGACTGTGGCGTCTGCTTTATGGGCTGGATATCGAGCGGACGTGCTGTAACCATGCTGTCTCTTGCAGCGGCTGCAAATGCAAAATGTTTTCCAATAACTATGAGAGTAATTCAGCCTGGTAAATTACAGTCAGCAGCGTATATGTATTGCAACAGTGAGCTTACATCATCCTGTTAGTCTACAGCATGTTATGGATTTCATATGAACTCGAGGTTGGCTGGTCCAGGAGAGTGATGGCAGCTTCAAATTTCTGTGCTCGTAAGCGTCTGTTCCTGAAGGAGAGAATTTTTCTGTCAATATCATATCACATTAAGAGTAGATTATCAGAGTGTAATTATAGGATTTCATTGGTTTCTGTGTTGAAAACATGAGACTGCAACATTTCCAGACAATACATTCTTGGGATTACTGTTATTAACAATACAATTTTTCTGTATTATACATTAAAACCCACAGTTTTGTACACAAACATTTTTTTTTCTGAGACTTATATCCACTTTAGTTTTGCAGTCCTGTTTATATTTTATCGGACATTTCAATAGAAACAGATTTGAATCCATTCTTTATCTGATTTATAATGTGTGTCTATTATCTGTTGTATCCATCTCTCTATGTGTTAAATTTCTGTTAATATGTCAATGATAAAAACCCTAGCTGTCACACACAGGGGTGGATTTTTAAAAACACATTTAACTCTACCTGTCAGCCATCTTCGATTCCTGTTGACATAGCAATAAAGGTCCTGACATAGGACCTGAGCGCTGACCCCAGACTGTCATCTATCATTAATATGACTTTTGTTTCTGACGTTGTTTTTGTGCCGTCTGACGTCCTGGGGTAAGGTTCCTCCCAGGGTTCCTTACATTTCACCTACCTGACCCCTTGATTCTAAACCTTAGACATGGTGTGTGTGTGTGTTTCTGTCCTGGACAAACCCTCTTTACGTCCTAGCTTTGGGTCTTAGAAAGGCACTTTGTGTGTATGTGAGTGTTTGGGGGCCATAGGAGCTGAAGAGGGGTAATCATGTATAAGTTATGTCAACTAATTAAGACTGGGCTCTAACCTATGGCTGACCCCAGGGAAATAACAATGCACCATCTAAAAGCCTTTGTACCAGTGTAACTGTGGCCTCTTGGCCACACTAGAGTGTTGGATGTCCTGTGTGTGTGTGTTCTGGCTGGCTGGTAGTGCAGGGCTACCTTGATCTGGTAACTGGAGCACGAGGAGAGAAGAAACGAGAGAGCGAAGAGAAAAGGACAGCAAGAGAGTGAAGGAGAAAAGAAAAGAAAGTGCCTCTTCAGTGAAAGAAAGTAAGAGAGGCAGAAGCCTAGCCCATGTAATTAGGCCTAAATGAGTTTTCCACTGACTCAGTGGGTTGTGGCGATGCAGCGCTGGGACAAGAGCAAAGATAGACAGTCAGAGAGTGGAGGAAAAGAAAGTGGAGGTCAGGGAGTCATCGAGTCAGGGAGTCGAGGCAGAGCTGCTGGGAGCTGTAAATGTAGGCCTCCTCTGTATGAGGAGAGGGGGTGCAGTAAGGGATGGGATACTGGAAATGTAGGCCTCCTCTGGTCAAGGTTTTTCAGGGGAGATGCACTATACGACTTTTATTACTGTTGTTGCTTTAGGGCTGTGCAAACAAAGATTTTATGTGAATTCAATATCTATCTTAGCAGTGTGTCACTATGTGGAGCTGTATTGGAGAAAAGCTACATAATTCTATTAATTAAAGGCCCTTTACACCCATGGTACATGGTAAGTCTTCTCAAGGCTGTGTGTGCACTATATACTACATACCGTCATTTTTTTATTCAAAAAAAGCCGTCAAAATTTTTTTATTCAAAATAAAATTTGTTTGGAAACTTTGTAGAACAACAACTCAAAAAGCAAGTGGGACAGGAAAGAAGTGTGTGTGGAGGCTGACATCAGCATTCCACACGTTGAAAATGAAACAATTGTATAAAACACTTGCATTAGCAAAGTCAAGCACTAATGTTGGCTGATGCCTGGTTCGCCTGGTTCGCAATCTGTGTTGCCTAAGACTCAAAAGGTATGAGATGTGACTGAAGTCAGATATTTAACATCAAACTCAGGTTCTGTTAAGTTCTTATTATATTCAGTCTGTAGGGGAACTATGTGTTATTTTGTCCAGCTGGTAATATTTGTCTGATATCCAGCTGCTCTCTATTCTTGATAGATTCCTTTCCCAAGAATGAAGAAAGCAAAGAGCATAGAGTGTTGACATCAGTGCTATTGTGTTACACCTATCAGCATTACATTTGGTGTCATTTCATTGTGGCACAAGGCAACTCCAGACAAAGTCATGTTGACACTGACAGATATTAAGTGGACAAAAGAGAGACAGAAAAGGACAAAAAAAAGTAAAAAGGTAAAAGCTGCACCCCTTAATGTCTCTCCTTCTGTCCTCAAAAGCACATTTAATGTACATTAAAAAAATATTGGGTCTGGTGGATTAAAAACATCTCAATACCTTGTACAGTGCTGCTTGCATGCTGGTCTTTGGATTGGAAAAGATCATTGATCCTCTGGCTTGTTTTTAAAATGCTTGCAAACCATGCTCCTGAGACTCATCGTAAAATGTTAAAGGACCATACTCAATGGCTTAGGCCTGTAGGTGTCACTGTTAAAGCCATTAAGTAAACCACAACTAGTCCACTTTAGTATCATTCAGCTGGTGTACAGTCCCAAATGGACGACATGAACCGACTAACCTCAAACATGTAATGCTAATGGCCCCATTGTTCTGGCATCATTGGTCGGAAAAGAAGTAGTTTGAGATCAGTTTGTCATTAATCAATTTGAGAAGTGGAGTCCAAACAATTTTTCATTCCTATTGGTCACCTGTGAGTTCTACATTATCCCAAAACTGATTCAGCCAACCACAGGCCATTAAGATGAACCAGCAGGAAGTATGTTTGTGGTTGACATGATGTCACTGTTACCCGTTCGTGACCTGCACTTGTATTGGGTTCAAAAGGTCACTGGATAACAGCAACCAACCAACTGGTCGTTAGGGAGATGGGGCCACAAAGGAAGTCGTACAGTGGTAAATTTGTACTTTGTGTCAGCTCACTAAGTAGATAGGTATTAATCGAAATATGGAAATACTTGCAAAACCTGAATACAGATTTTTGTCATAGGTGCTCCCCCAGTCTAATCATACAGTTTTACTGTGGTGTTTTTTTTTTCATAGCAGACATATGACTTGTACAGTTTGGCTGAGACACCCATAGTCACTCAGTGACTGAAGTAGAACAATAACGCTTTAATGTATGAGTAATTCAGAGCATTGAAAGTGTTAAAAATAGCATGAATATATTGTTGAATGTATTAAATCAAAGTGATGGAAATATGCTTTATGCTTAGTTTGCATACACTTTGTATGACGGGCACAGGGATTTTGCGACCTGCCTTTTATTTGTTTGTGATGTCCATAACCTCTCTACCAGTTTTTATTTGAGAAAATACAGTAAGCTAATGATACTCATGGCAAATGTTATCACAAGTTGAATCAAGATACATTTCGGCCATTGCAGAATCATAAAATCTTGTTTACAAGACTTTTGTCATGATCGAGACAGTTTTTTCAGAGTGTCAGCTGATACATTCATTTCTGTGACATGCTGTAAAGCAGTTTGCATGTATGTGTATGTGTGCGAATCAATTGTCTTTTCTCCTCCATCTGTATATCATTGTGTTCTTCATTGTCTAAAATCTACAGTATGTTTTCATGTCTGATCTTGTTGCTCTTAGCTATGAGATACTGCAGCATGCCTACACACGTATATTCACACCTTTCCTTTCTTATCATCACACACACCTCCACCCCCCTATTATCCCTCCCCTCCTTCCCCCTACATGTGCTACATGCCGGGGTGTGTGTGGGGTTATGAAAACAGTTAGGCTTAATAATTGATGTTCTGCATTTCAATCAATTTCACCACAGTGTTAGGCTAATTAAGGTTAGCTCCATCCTCCCAGGGGCTGTGTGTGTGTGTGTGTGTGTGCTGTAGCGCATGCATGTGTGTGAGTGTAAATGTGTAAAAGAGAGTGTGTGTGTGAGACCATATGTGTGCGTTTTCCTGCTCCTGAGGGCTCCACGCTCCATTTTATATCTCAGAATACATGGGAATTCTCTATTTCAGGAACAAGAGATGAGAGAGATTCAGTCTCTTTCTTTCTCACTCTTTCTCTCTTTCTCTTCCTTTCTCTCCCTCATTCTCCTTCTTGCTCTCTCGCTCTATTCCTCCCCTCTCTCCCTCCCCAGGCAGGATCCTAAATGCAATTAACACAGCCGCTTTACTGCCTGCTAATTATTAACACACACGAGCATGCACACACCCACACACACACACACACACACACACATGCACACACACACACACACACACACACACACACACACACACACACACACACACACAGGAAATTATTATTTTATGCTGGACTAATTTAAAGTTCATTGACGATTGTTTTAATTAATTAAATAAGAAAAGTACACACTTTAAAAAATGTCTGGCTGCCAGGCGGGCACTGCAGGCGTTTGCATATGAAGGTAATAATTATCCTGTGTGTGTGTGTGAGTGTGTGTACTTGCATGTGTGTGTGTGTTTGTGGTACCTCACCTACAACATCATTTTTGTGTGTGTATCTGTGTTTGTGTGCATAGTTCACCCAGCCATACAATCTTAAGGTGTGTAGGGTGTGTGTGTGTGTGTGTGTGTGTGTGTGTAATGACTCTTTAAACCCTCTCTGCCAGTATTTAACATTAAGAGGAATAACTAAAGAGTCCAATTAAGAAGCAAAGACTGCTTTATGTGCTGCAAATTTGTTTCCATTACCCATCCACGGGTGGGCCATGCTTCCCAGTGGAGGCTGGACCTCACCTACTGTAGATCAGTTTAATTTGTTTCTCTATCCATGATAAATTTACTAAATGCCAAGTGCAAATAGTTACATGCTGAGCCTGTTTAGAGGTGCTAGGTTAACCTCTGCACATGGTAGCATTAGCGCTGTTTTACACTAGTAAAACTCGAATATATTAATCATATCACATGGTTTAGTCGCAGACAGATGTCAACTCCTAGTTAGGTGTACCTTTTATAATGGTTACTTTTCTTTGTGCCTCTTGTTTTATTCATTTTTTTTAGGTTTTGTTGATTCAAAATGTGTTTGATGTAATGTTATTATCTATCTTTCTGTGCTAGACCTTTTTTACAGAGGCCGCTTTGTTCTCCAGGGGAATATCATATAGTGTTATTGCTCTGATGATCTTTTTCACAGATATTTTGACATGTCACATGAAAAGAACAATCATAGATAATAACATTGATCCAGATACTGTGCATGCAGAGTCTCTGTCACACTGCCATGGCTATCTAGGAAGAAAAAAGGACTCTGCTTTACCTATGACTGCAGTGAGAAAGGCCTACTGGTCTTTCCTGTATAGAAAGAGATTGTTTTTTTTTTGTTATGGAGATTATAAACACAAGTGAGATGGATGAGTTTGTGAGTATATTGTGTGGCATTAGTTCTGCCCTTTTGTATTTACAATGCCTTACAAATATATTTGGGAGAATGTAATGTGGGGTAACCCACAATGATGACCACTAAGTGCTCATAAGGTCCAAAAGTTAAATCAGCACAATATTCATTAGATACAGAAGTAATATAGTATTTAAATGTTGCTGAATAGATTGACACTGTTTCACATGTCGGTTTAGGTTTGGCATCCAGGTCAATTGGGGCCTAAAATGTAAGCTCGGGATACCAACTTGATTTATGCCACACTATGTGGGTAAACTCTGTTCTACAAATAAAAAGCTCGGCTATGCTCTCATGATGTTGGTTCTAAGCTTACTGATCACCAATAACTGTCCAAGGGGGTTATTTCTGTATTTTAGAATTCTCTTGATCCAAATCTTTCAAAACACTAAAAACATTTTTATCTCAAAAAGGATAAGAACACATGATATTTGCTGTTTTAGCATGCGCTGGCTATATAAACACAAATTTAGAGTATATCTGCACTGAACAAAAGACAGACACAGAGCTAAGAAGACAAAGACATATCCTGTAGTGCTGTTCTTGTGTTTGAAGAGTGCATGGAGCCCACGTTTGTCCATAAGTAGCTGGACACCAGGTGTGTTTGTTTAATGATGTCAAAGGAATAGGAAAAAAGGAGAACGAACAAAAGGGACAGAAAGACTTTAATATAACTAAAAGATGAAAGAGAGCAAGAGAATGAACAGTGATCTCATATGAACATGTGTGTACTTGCATGTGGTGGACTCAGGTGTTAAAGTACACTCCTATTACATTTAGAAGTTGTCAGACACAAGACCGGAGACACAGAGCCACCGTCCTCCCACCTCAAGACCTCTTCTCGTCCGCTCATATCATTTCATGCTCTTTCATTAACTCCTCTTGTCTTTTTTTAATCCCCTTAGCTCCCACCTCACCATGTTCCCTTTTGTGTCAGCCTCTCCTACTTGATATATGCAATATAAGTAATTAGAATAAATTCTATAGCTTTATTTGTGACACAATATTTTGCCTGAGTTCACTCACAAGTTTGTTATCAATATGTGATGGAATTCTTGGACAAAGCAATCCACCTTGTTGTCAAGCACTTAATATTTCAATAGTCTTGTAGATTGAAAGTGACACTTTGATATATGTCAATCGTGTTCATAGTAGGTAGAAAAAGAGTTTGGTGGTAGGGAAAATATTTGTTAATATTTTACTGATTCATAGGAGAAATTTGACGTTAGTAAAGCAGCTGCCACGTTTTGCCAGTTAAAAATCAAAAGCACAGACTAATGACGGGCCAAACGAGTAGCGCATTCATCTAGTCTAATGTTGGACTGTTTCATGTGTATATCTCGGCAAATGAGAGAGATTTGATGAATCAGTTAACAACTGTGATAGTCTTACTGCATTTGTATTATATTGAAATGATGATGGGTGAACTTATACAGTATGATACAGTCTTACTGCCCAATAAAAAACTGAAAAATATAAGTTTTATAAAAAATTTGCGTGAGCCCACACAGGAAGCTTCTGTTGTCCTTCCTCTCTTTCTTTCTGAATTATTTCTTTCTTACTTTCCCTGTTCTGTTTGTCCATCTGATTTTACCATTTCCCTCTCATCAGATCTCCATTTTGCAACTGTATTTCCTGTTAATTCACCTCTTATTTGCTCATTTCTCTGTCACTAAACACAGACGCACTGCAGCAGAGAGACATGGGGTCTGAGGGTGGGGGTAAGACCTCAGGCCCGAGGGCACAGAGCCATATTGGGAGGTTTTTTGTTCCTCTGTTATTCTCCTCTGGTAAGCCCACCTTTTATGTGTGTGTGTGTGTGTGTGTGTGTGTGTTCGAATGAATGCATGAATATGTGAAAGTGACACATATGGTAGTGTATTTGTGCACATGCTTGTGTGCATTTGTGTGAATGAGTGTGTGTGTGTGTGCGTGTATGTGTGTCTGTCTGTGTGTGTGAATGGAGGCCCCTGGCCAGGCCATACGTTATTGATGCTCCTGCCTCGGGGTACGTCGTCGGGGAAATGGATGTGTGCGTGGATGTGTGCTTGTGTATGTTTGTGTGTATGTACAGGGGGTCATGTTGTGTCGTCAAACGGCGGCTGGTGAAAGATGGCCGGCACTGATATGATCAGTCATCTGTTGATCAAGATGTACTGCTGCCGCCTCGTCGCAGTTTCTCTCTTTGAATTTCACCGTTAACTCGCTCTCTTTCACTTCTGTCTCTCTCTTTCTCACTCTTTGTCTCTTTCTCTGTCTTTGTCTCCCTCCCCATGTCTCTTTCCATTTGTCTTTGAATTTCACTCTTGCTTTTTTTTTCTTTTCATCTTTTCATTTTCAGTGCAACGTACTGTAAGTACATTTGGCTTTTTTCAAAGCTGCAATAAAGTAAGACATAATGTTTAACCCTTCTGTTATTCTGCGGGTGAATTGAACAAAAGAGTTGTCTCATATTAATTTTTCAACATCACTCCATAAAACAAAAAAAAATAAAAATGTAAAATAAAAATTTTAAAACAAATCAATGCCATGTAAAACGGTTGTATTTTATATGTGGGTCTTTCCAGTGTACATTAAAAAAAGTTTTAACATGCATTTTTTTTTTTATGAAAAACGACTGAATTATCCTCATTGAACCATGATCTGTGAAACTGACCTAGGAACATCATTGCTGTTCCTGAGAAACAAACATAACAGGAGGGTTAAATAGAGAAATAGTAGAATAAAGAATTATTGAAAAAAATGTGAAAGATCTTCTATAATTAACTTGAAGAAAACATCTTCAAGTTAATTATAGAAATACTGCAAAGGGAGAAAAGTACAAATAAAATACTCAACTAACACTCTTGTTTTTTTTCTCCCACTCTTTCTACATGTCTGCTGTTTCTCTTTCTTGCAGTTTCTTCTTTTTTCTCCTCTTATGTCTATTGTTTTTCTCTAGGTTTGCTTTTCAGTCTGTTCGCCATGTTATCTGTGTTGTAACTTCCTATGTTGTAGCTCCTTTCCTCTTGCCCTCTCTGTCCTTTTTTCTTTGTCCTCTTATCTTTCTTTGTTTGTTTTTGTATGTGCTCTGTGCACATTGCTTTTTCTCTTCATCTGTGTTATTTGCTTGTATGTTTCACTCTCACTGCATTTCTCTGTTTTCTGATCCCTCTGTCACTCACGGTAACACAGTCTGGGTATTGTCTCGTGTGTCTGATGTGACTTTGTGGTTTGACAGTATTGATGTCCATGTGTGTTGTGTGTCTTTATACTCCCCCCACCCCCCCCCTTACGTCGCTCAATATCATTCTCCTCCTCCTCCTCTTTCCTCTCATGCCTCTGTCTATTTCACCCTAGTATTTCTCTTCCTTTCATTAAAGTGTCATATTACATGTACACGCATACGCTCAGACATACAGCCAGGAAACAGTAAGCGTACTCGGTAACTCTGACAACTCTGTTACATGTTGTTACATACACACACATGGTCATGGACATTAAGACACATACACATACTGTACTGAGAGAGAGAGACACGTACACACACACACACAGACACACACACACATTATGCGGTATGTAATGTGCTTTAGAAACAGTGGTTAACTGTAAAACACCAGTCTAAAGTGCTGTGCTCTGCATGGTGAATAGCTAATGGGCTTCAGAGAGTTGGGTTTTTTAACCTTAAGGCGCTGTTGTTTTCTGTGGTTAAAAGATAATGGGGTTTTACTGTGTGGTTAAAGTGTGTGTGTGTGTGTGTGTGTGTGTAAAAGCAGTGGTTTCATTTAAAATTCAAAAATATTAAACATTTACATGCTATTACCAAATAAACACATTTGTAAAGTATTACATAAAATTTAATACTGCAGATTGATTGTTATGGAGTTAAGCTTTTCGTTAAAGTTCTTATTTAGAAATGAACAAATAAGCACAGACTTAAAATGAGTTTCTTTCTACTGTTTTGCAGTTTTTGAGGATTATGAGTTACTTGTTACATAATGCCTGCAAATGTGTGAGAGTGTGTGTAGTAAATAAGCCCCCTGTCTTGTCTCAAAGGGAGTCATCTGTATTGAATTTGTTATGGAAGGTCAAAATTTGCAGTTAATCTTCATCAAGAGGCAGCATGGTGGATTATTGGTTACTGTCTTTGGTCCTGGCTGCTAACCCTGATGCATCAGGCCTTTCTGTGTGAGTTTGCTTCCCCTTGAATGAATGTGTTTCAAATGTGACCTCTCCAAGGTGCTTCCCTGCCTCTCTCCCAGTGCACAGGGATATGCACTAGCCCCACCGAACAAGTGCTCATTTACTGCTCACCTTGTAATACACAATCAGTTGTTTTCTTAACAGTGAGCATTGAATTAAAATTTTGGACATACTGTAATTCTCACTGACAGGTAGAGAGCAGGTCAGTGGTCTTTCTCTCATCTTTAAAATGGAATCTATAAAAAAGGAGTGCATTTCACTGTAGGATAGTTACCAGAAAGTAGTGTGCAGGTTAGAGACAACACTTATTTTTGTCCATTATGAAATTGGGACACTATAGAATCAGTACATTTACACACTCAGACACGTAAACTAGTAGAGGGTAAATATAGAGTGATTTCAGACACGGCTCATACGTAAAAACCATTGTGACAGTCCCACACATTTGTCGTCACTATGGTATGATCTGTAAACAGTCAGGGCAAACATACAGTCTACAGTATAAAGCTGATGGTAAATATAAGAGAAAATCATGGTATTAAAAATGCCGTAAAATGAATTAAAAAGAGCTTGGTACTTTGCCTCCTTCAGTTTCCCGCACCTGTATGAGCTGTTTTAAATAAACAGTTAAGTCAGTTCAAAAACTGATAGTTGTCTCATTTCCTCTGTAGTGATACTGTCAGCCTTTTTGGGTTAAAGCTGTGCTTATTTGCTTTTGTAAACCACATTTGTGCCTCAGAGAACTTAATCTCAAGCGGTACAACTGAATAGATGTATGTAAGAGATATACCAATACATACTGTTATTTATCAATGTGTATGGCCATTCTGTATATTTACACTTAACATTAGTGCGTGTGTGTGTGTGTCTGTGCGCATGGAGGGTATACTGGCACTATTAGGCATATGTCTTCTTAAATCACTTACCCCTGTGTTGTTGTTTTCTGTGGGAAACACATAATGTCTTTACAATGTGTGGTTAGAGTTGAGACCAGCACAGTTCAATGTGCACTGACCCCAACTGATACATAATGCAACAGCACTGACCACACTGATGTATTAGTGGACTAAATGAGTGTATTAATGGTGCTCAATGCAGGGAGGGAGGTAGGCACTAAGAGGCCTGAAAAGTGCTTTAAATGAAGGTGTGGAACAGTGATTGACTATGATTGGGTGAGTGTTTGTGTGTGTTTTTAAGGGAAAGTACTGCAATGCTAAATCAGATTGCAGCAATCCTGCATCCATCAGAGGCAAAATAATATGACTTCACCAATTGTTCTTATTGCTTAACATGATACGACTGTGGGTTTGGCAGCAAATGAAAGCATAATTTGAATCTTTGTTATTGTTGCAAATGGTTGTGGGCTATTTTTCCTCCAATATGGCACCATGTACAGTAACGGGTGATGTCACAGTCAGATAAGAATAGTGAATGGTGTTCAACTAAAAGTTATTGTTGGTTTTATTCTGTAAGAGGTAACATTAATGTTCTTGAGTACAACTTTACAGCTTGAATATGTGTGTTGCATTCGTCTTACCTTAGGTGCCTGTTTCATGAGAGGCAGTATATCAGGAGAGTATATATGGGGCTATGTGTGTGTGTGTGTCTGTCTGTTATCCTGACATGTCTGTTGGCTTCATGTCATTGTATTTGTCCCCTAGACGAGTAACATTATCTACAACTGTCTTTCTCCATCCCATTTCCCTCCTTTCCTTTGTTTCTTTCTTACTTCCTCGAATCCTCTTCCCCTCCCTTCTTACCATCCTGCATCCCCAATATCTGATCATTCATACATCTTTCATCTCTTTCTGTCTTTAGCTCTCCCTTAGTTCTTCAGTGTCTGGCAGTTCCGAGTTGTAAACAACTGTCATATCTGGGCTTCTTAAATAGCCTTCACAGTTTACACACACACACACACACACACACACAAGCATATCTCATCAATGTTTCAGAGGGAGGGCTAAATATCAGCTAGCTATACCCCATACCTAGTCCTCACTTATTTACATCCGGCTGCCCCCGCGCCACTGAAACCTCAACAGCAACATCAATGATTCATCAGCCAATGTTTTAGCAAAATGCATGCCTCCTCTGTCGATACAGAGAAGGAGAGGAGGGAAAGAGGAGGAGGAAGGAAATGGTGGAAGGAAGGAAAAAAGTTGAGGAGATATAGCAGATGGAGGAGAGAGGAGAGATGGAAGGATGATGGTAGAGGAGATAATATGTGGAAAACAGGATGTAGTGAGGAGGAGAGAGAGGGAGCGATGAGAGGTGAGAGATGAGAAAGTGAATGTGGGATGGGAGGATAAAGTGGATTTGAGGAAGACCTGCAAACAGTGAGGAGAAGGGAGGGACATGAGAAATGAGAATCAAGTCAAGGAGTACATGAGGAAAGGATAGCAGGAAATAGTGTGGGAGAGAAGTAATGGAAAAAGGAAAAAAATAAGAGGGAACTGACAGAAGGGAGGAAGGAAAAAAAAGGAGGAGGACGTGAACGATCAAGGAGAATGTGGCTGAGGAAAGGGATAGAAGAATCTTGAAGGGTTGGCAGAAAAGCAGAAGAAAAGGGAGGAGAGGAAAGATGGAGAGATGAGGAATGGAGCAAAAAATTTCAAGGAGAAGAAGAAAGAATTTCAAAGAGAGAAAAGCCAAGGGAAAAGGTGAAAAAGGGTCAAAAGGACTAAAAAAGAGAATTAAGAAATGTGTAATTAGAGGAGAAAAGCGCAAATGAGGGAAAGGTGACAAAAAGGTGGAAAAAGTAGAGAAAGTGAGAAAAGAAACAAGATGAAGGGAAGGAGGATGGATAGGATAGATGGAGAAAATGTGGACAAAGCAGCGGAAGACAAAAAAAGTGAGAAGAGGAGCAATTTTTCTTTCTTTTCAGTGTCCAACACTTGATCCCTCTTTTACGAATGAAATATGTTTTTTTTATCTTATTTTTGTCAGAAATCAATGACATTCTGCAGACACACACAGACAGAGGAGTCTGATATGTCTTTTACTCTTTAGATTTCAGTACAACATGAGCCCACTTTCCCCCTGGGGCTGTCACAGACATTTACACATTGATTTTAAAAATGTACCTGTGTTTTGAGGTTGTGGTATGTGTGGTTTTGTGGTGTACAGTTACATAAGACACAAGACGGAAAGTACTCAGCCACCACAGTATTCAGCATATAGGAAAACACTGTGACCGCTTGTCTTTGATTATATTTCTAGTCCACTTCCTCTTTTTTTCCTCAGTCTATTATTCAAAAACAACTAGCATTAGAGGGACTGATTTATTTGCCATTTGAAAAAGCTAGAATAAGTTTGCACCTTTCGTATTAAAGTGACACAGCAGAGATTTTATCTAGAGCTGAAACACATTTTATTTTTTGGATGATCTTATTTTGTTGTATTCCTAATACATTCAAAACATGTTGCATATTACTAAGTCAACAAGGCACAAAAGTGATTGATGTAACTGATGAATTTCTACACTGAATCAGTTTGCTAGTAATACTTATCTGTGAGTGTGTGTGCGTGTGTTGATTTTATAATGGCAAGTAATGTTCTTCATTTGAAAAGACTTTCTTTCCTCAGTTATAATCTCAGGGATTTTAACTTTACTCTCCTTTGTGGCCCCTATGGCGACAATCAGCAATTGCAGGTGTTTTTGGACCTTGCTTCAGTTTCAGTTTCAAGTTCCATCGTCTGTAATCATCAATACTTTCTTTTGTTTGTTCTGCCATAGTAACTGTTAAATCATAACATGAGTAGACACCGGGGGAAAAAAATGTCTGGTTCTCCACACACAAGTTGAGTTGGAGAGTGAGTCTGCTGCGATAAAAGTCTTGTTATCAGCCTAACTGTGTGCTACTTGGATTTCTGCTTGTGAGAAAGTCTCTGCTGACATCCTAGTCTTAATACTTAAATGCTGCAGGCTTTTGTTAGAGGGCCATAGACTCAATCACCATTGTGTCGCATCATTTGGTGATTTAACAGACATTTATTTAAATGAAAATCTTCAACATTATATCTTTAACAAAACATTGCCATCCACATTAGCTTTAGATCACAATTTGCCTGAACAAAATAAAGTTTACATCTGTGAAGAATTTCTTCTCATTTAATAAACAATAGTTTGTTGCTTTGAACATCAAATTGATTATCTCCTGAGATTTTGCATATATTTTCTGTATTGTGGTCTATTAATGTCTTTTACTGTGGGTAAGCATAACTTATATTTTATTAAGATACATGTTTTATTTTACAGGTTTTTTTCTGATAATGCACAAACACACAGTTCAAGAACAACATACAGGATGATAAGCTGAGGAAAAATGGACAGAAAGACAAACACAGAAGACTGCAGGACAGACAGAAAGGAGGAAGATAGAGAGGTAGTTGGCCTTGACTTTGAGGCAGAGTTGTTTCAGGGTAACAAGGACGAGACACGGCTGCTGTGTTTCTCTCGCTCTCTTCCTCTGTCTCTCTTTTTCTGTCATTTGGCGCCCAGGGTGAAATTATGATAATAAGAGAAAGGAAAAGCTATTACTGTGGCTGCTCTCTCATTATGTAAATGATATTAAACAGGCCCTCTGTGTGTGTGTGTGTGTGTGTGTGTGTATGTGTGTGTGTGTATGTGTGTGTTCTGATGTGTTTCTGGTAAAGTGCGCGCAAGCCTGAGCAGTTGAACAGCCAGGTGCACATGCATGTCTACAAGCTTATGCATGATGTCCTGTTTGTGCGTGTATATGTGTGTGTGTATGTGTGTACATGTTTGTTTAGTTTAGCTGTTTGTGCATGTGTGGCCATGTTAAAATGTCTTTCTCCAAATTTGTGTGTGTGTGTGTGTGTGTGTGTGTCCTGGGGCTATGGGTACTAATCTCCACACAGTGATTACAAGGTGTCAAACTCCCCCACATTGATTATGACATGTTAATTACATGCCATGTTTCCACCTGCTCTGGTGACACAACACGCACATTAAAAGGTGTACTGTACATATCTGTGAGTCTGTGTGTGTGTGCTCACGTACCATTTGCTCATGTGCATGAGATCATTGCGCATTCGACAGGGAAATTGTGCACATGCCCGGATGAGAATGGGATGTCTGAGCTTAGGTGTGTGTTTGTTTAAACATTTAAATGCACACACAAAGTCACTGAGATGTCTCAGATGTTTTAGTAATTGTTGTGTATAGTTGGAGCCAACAGGACAAATGTATCTCTGTATTACCTGCAGGAAACGTATATCTTTGACACACAGATGTGTAACAGGAGAGAGCATTTTATATTATTATATTTTTTATTGCTGATAATTATGATGTTTACATGATAATATTGTATTTGTATTTAATATCTATTTGAATCAGTTTCTTTAGATTGATCCCGGTTTGTCTGCACACAGTTGCAGACGGAGGTTTCCAAACCAGCTTTGTCCTGGCCATTCGTACATAAAGACTAAAAATCCAAAGCTCTGTAAACACCTGAAGGCTGCAGATTTCTTCATACCCCACAAACATACTGACAGTTTTTCTTTTTCTTGATTGAGGCTAAAAGGGTTAATTACAATTAAAATGGTTTAGCTTCTTTGAAGTATAAGTGTGCTCTTTCTCCATTATTTTTTGTGTACTTTCATTTTATATTTTATATTATTTTTTATTTTTCATCTGACTATTTTCATGAAAGCTTGACTGTCATCTGCACAAAGTAATCCAACCAGCGTTGTTCACACCGGGACATAAAAGATTGGGCTATTGGTTTTAGTGTTCTAATAATTGATATTTTAGCAATTGTAGCCAAATTATGTCATTTTAAATTTTGAAAGTTTCTCACAAAAAAAAAGAAGGAAAAAATGGTTAACTCTACAGTGGCCAGTCAGTAATTCAACTGTTAAAATGTTATTAAGCATAAGTAATTAAATTGCAATGGATAATGCAGTGACATAAAACATGGGTAAACATGTGCAAACAGCTCTTGAAATAGTTTATTTTACATTTGACCACCACTATCACGCCATCAAACCAGTAATAAAATGCAGAATTTCAATGATAATCAATAGTTATTGTTTCACCTGATTTCTTATACAGTAAATTGCCTTTAAGCAAATCACACAGGGAGCTATTCTCAGAAACTAATTACAATATCCTTTATGTGATTATGAACTTTTCTGACAAATATTGACAATCTGCTGAACGCTCTCTCTCTCTCTCTCTCTCTCACTCTCACTCTCTCTCTCTGTCTTTTTTATACTTTGATTTGATTGCATGCACACTTCAATATGTTGCTGCTTTTATATGTGTGTGTGTGTGTGTGTGTGTGTGTCTATATGTGTGAGTGTTTGCTTGGTGTTCTGTCCTGCTCTACTCCATTGCTTGTTTATATGCTTCATACCACAGGTCCTCGGGGGTTTATAAATATTGATCGTTACAAAGGATGGATAGATGCTTGATAGCCTGTCCAGGCCCTGGGAATACACTCAACACACACACGCACACTCTTTAAATCCCTCTTTCCGAGGAGCCTCAGCCCAATAGAATCTCTCTCTAATGTGTTACTTTGATTCAGAAAGCAAAAGCAGTATTTTTAAATGAAAATGAATGTGACACTATCATGAACAGCCTTTTAATATTGTTTTATGTTAATGTTTCTACAGTACCTCAACAATGCAAACACAGCTAAATAAAGCATTTTTACATTTTAGATGCATAGTGGATGTTCTTATCCAGTGTTCAGGGCCTTTCCCAAAGGCTCATGCAGAAACCTGTGGTCTACATTGTACAAGACAATCTCCACAGCTCTTTGGCATACTAACACTGTGCTGGAAGTGGTTAAAGCTACAGGAAGGTCCTTTGGGGATAAAGGTAGAACTCTGAAGAGTTTGACTTGTACTTGCTTATCAACTGTGACCACAGGGCGGGCCAACTTTGAAATGAATCATATTGTTGTGCGGTGCCCTGGTGGCCTGAGGGTAAAGGTGCCATCCATGATCCACAATATTCCTGATTTGACTCTGGCTGGGGACCTGTTGCATCTTATTCTCTTTCACCCTTCAGTTCCTCTTGGCTCTCTAACACATGCATAATGTCTTGCTTATTTAAGTTTTTGTTGTATCCATTTAAAAGAGTTTGGCCTGGTGTAAACATACAGTTAACTTATGATTACACTGTTATGTTAGTGCTGAGTATTTAGGAATTATTCCTCAGTTTCTGTACAGTATGTCTCTAGCTTCAGTTATACATCCTGAAAAACAACATCATCTTTGTGTATGTTGTTTTTCAGGAGCTTTTCTATAGAAAGAGAGATAACCCTACTGTAGATTGAGCTATTTTTATGAATGATAAAGCTTTAATAATGCTTTACTTGTGTGAGTAGAGCTGACGTGAGACCACTTAAACATACAGTAACTGTGAGTCAGAGAGTGGTTGGATGAACAGTGTGGAGTTTTTTTCCAACAGTATATGAACATGATTTGACAAGTAATTAGTCAGTGCTACTTCTGCTTAATGAGAGAGCCAAAAATGATTGTTGTCATGATGATCCATTTGTACAGTGATCCTGTGTCATCTTGTAATATATAGCTTCTTGAAGCACTCAAGCACTAACAGGGTATTGTGTGGAATCTTTCAGATGCATCATAAAGCCATTAATACAGGCTGTGCTGCACTTTCTTTCTAAACCTGCATTTCAAAGACAGACGAGTCTTAGAAAGTGCACTTGATATGAATCACATTATATATTCCAGCCAAGAATTGTACTACTTATGCCGATGAGACAATATGACAACTAAGATCTAAGTGTCTACAAAACCACATTCAATTCAGAATCAGAATACTTTATTTATCCCAGGGGGACATTTGGTAATTTCATGTACTGTAATCTGTAATCTAACAATTAAAACAAGTTTTCATTTACAGCTGCAACTTTGAAAAGTGTAAAAGACTTTCTTAGTTTAGAGTAAATCTGAGGATGAAAGCTTTGAACTAAGTGCATTTTTATCCATCATCATCACGTCTGCATTCACAAGATCATTAAAACATTGCTCTCTAAAGGCCACTAGGTGACACAAGTCCTTTGGTGTTGAAAATGCCTCCATAAACATCCAGTATTTTCAATATCATTTTGGAAACTCTTCACTTTCCCATTTCTACATGACAGAGAGGTCCAAAGCACACACCGGAGACCTCTGTAGATGTAATTTTATATTCTCCATCATTGTTGGGATGTACGTGGATGGTGCTGCACATGTTCAAAGCCTTAGAGAGAGTGACAGGATGGCCCCTCAGAGCACACAATAGATTGAGATGATTGGATTGAGGCTTGGCTAAAAGTGCAGCAGGACCACTTGAAGAGGCCCTATGTCTGAACCAGAATAATGAGACAGCAAGATCAGACGCTGTATTACCACGATCCCATCTGCGCTGCCAGATACTTCTGTGCACTCCACAAACCGTCTTTCTTACACACTTTTTTTTAAAAGGTCCCCTGTGTGAGGGAGAGAATGAAAGAAGGAAAGAAAAAGGGAATAATGAGATGGAAAGAGAAGACGAGCTGTATTTCCTGGTATCGTACCAGGTTACTAGACACTTGTAAACACTCCACTGTTCCCGCACATTCCCCCTCACACGTGTGTGATCTTTATCAAGGTGGAATATTGATTGGGGTAAGAATATACTCATTTTGCAAGGTTATTCACCTGATAAACCTTTAACTGATGATCTTTTCTGATGTATTCATCATGCAAAATAATAATCTCATTCATTCATAATTAACAGTCATTTCTGTTTCCATCACAAAATCTTCTGGAAATCCTCCAAAGGATTGAGTCTTAGTTTATAACACCACATTAACTCCCATAGTTTTGTAAAGAGATGTTCAGCTATTACGTGAGTGCAGTTTTTGGGTGTCCACATACACTTTCCCATGTGGTGTACATCTTTGTATGTGCGCATAGGTAAGGCAGAGAAAGAGAGAGAAAAACTGTGTGTGTGTGTGCCCCAGCTCATCTCTCAGGGTGCGTGTTAGTGTCTAATTCTCAGTGACAGATAACTGGTTAGAGCAGCACTGTGTCAACTCTGTTTAGCCAGGACAGGCCTCCTGGAAATTAGACTTAACTCATAACCACAGACACCAATTGTCCTCCCCTCTCACACGCTCACAAACACACAAAGATGGGCACATCTATGTGGAGAAAATTCACCATGTGAAAGGATATAGATTGGCAGAGGTACACAGACAAATGTGGGCATGCACACACAAGTGTGTATGCAGATATTATAATACAGAAACACATGTGGAGGTGCACACAAACTTTTATAAACACTCCTAGACACACACACACACACACACACACACTGACACACACACACACACACACACACACTGTTCCAGAAAACAACTTATTCAGTACCTGTCGCCTCTGCTTAATAAATAAGAATCTGGTTTTGTCTCTGTGTGTTTGTGTGTGGGAGGAGAGCTTTAAGGTGTGTGTTCATTTGTGTGCGTTTGTAAGAGAGAAACTGAGATGGGGGTGAGCGGAGGAGCGTAGCTGTCTAGATTAACCATCTAGTCGGTGTGGTCAGGCCCCTTAATGAAAACCAATTGAGATTCACTCTGCTTTAATGAACAACACACACACCTCACAGCCTCAATTTACACCTGCAATAAGGCCCTGTCACTCACCCTGCATCTCTGTGTGTGTGTCTGTGTGAGTGAATGAGGGAGGGAGGAACAGAGTTGGCATGGGATCTTTTTCTCTTTTTCTTCCTCTTTTCCTATTTTCTATCTTCTTCATCTCTTTCTGTCTCTAGCTTCTCTTCTCCCTCTCTCTCTATACATATTTTATTTTCACTTTTCTCTGTTAGAGATGGTGAGTGTATGGCTTTGTGTTGTGTGTGCGTGTGTGTGTGTGTCTGTATGTGAACCTTGCAGAGTCAATCTAGTAGGTGACACCCCTGATCTGGCTTCTATAACTAGTAAGCAACCCTGGCAATCAGAAGCCAACAAATTAATTACAAATCTGTCTGTGTGTGTGTGTGTGTGTGTGTGTGTGTGTGTGTGTGTGTGTGTAACCTCCTCTCAAGCTCAATGACACACACACACACACACAGACTGTATCACACCAAACTAATCTCTGGAACAACTGTCTTGCTCTCTTTGTCAGTTCCTTCCTTTCATACTCACTTCCTCTTTCAGTTTTTGGTTTCTAAAGCCAAATGCTCACAGAATGACAGGATGGCCAGTTTACATGTCTGCAATACATTGCATATGCATTGTCTGAAATGGTCTGCAAAGTCCTGTGCGCTCTCAGATATAGTTGATGTTTTGTATAGTTGCAAACCACATGGAAACCAAATGACGTCTTATGAGCACCTGGCCTAATGTTCCCGTACTGCTTCTCTCATGTCCAGTTTTTAATTTATCTGTACTGTTTAACATTAGTAAATGTTGCTAGAGCATGAAAAAAAAACAGATGACCTTAATCAACAAAAATGTTTATCTGATGTTGATGTGCAACTTTCAGACTGCCTGACTGGACTAAGATAGAGTAATCGGTGCATACTGCATCCATTTGTCAATTTCATACCTTATGATATAAAACAAGGCCTCTACCAAGAAAACAATTACTCAAACATTTATCCAAAAACCACTGATCTTGTATGTTAAGATTTAAACTCTGAGCTCTCGATATAATGCAAAAGATCAACATTTTAATAATCGAATAACAATTTTCATTTGTACACACGTGCACATGTTTATGCATGTGCAAATGTTTTGGGCCATTCTGTGATTGAATGAGTCGACTGTGTTTGCCTCACTGACTCAAAATCAGGCTTGTGAGACAAAAGCCTCTTTGAACTGGAGGTTATCCCCTGACCAGATGTTACTTATTAGATGATCAGATTGATGCCAAACAGCAGTGAAATCATTTATTTGTAGTATTACTGTACAAATCTGCCTGCTGTGATTTCAGTGCAGTTTAAGTTTTTGGGGAGGGGTTCAATTAAGTCAAATTTGTTTGTTAAAAAATAGTATACGGATATTCAAAATTATTAAAAAACATGTATTTAGGAAATGAAAGGGAACATATTTTAACAAGAGAGATTGAACGGGATGATTTAGAATGCAAAAAAAGGTGCATTAGGGAAGTCAGTTAAGTCAGATCACCTCACTATGATCAAAAAGAATACAAACACACACAACCACTACTAACACCATGAGCATGAGATCAATGCTACAACTGTCTCATTTGTTCACACACAATGGTCTTTTGGTTCATTTATTGCCATCTTTGGTTTGAAAAAATACTGCTGACAGAGGGAGGTATTCAGATCCAGTGGGTAGCGTGAGGCGCATGTTACCTTTTGTCGGTAAGCTTAGGTGAAATAACGGTAACAGGTCACAGCGTGTTATCTGAACAGGTATTTGACCTGTCTGCCCCGACTGTGTTACGATGAGACCAGCAACATGATCTTCACCTGACCGGAGCTGAGTGCTATATGACTAACTTATTCAGCAGCCAGACTCACAAGAGTAGACAGGATGCTTCCTCCTGTGTGTGTGTGTGTGTGTCTAGTAGGGGTCGTAAAGTTACACGGTCACGTAACACTTTAGCTTTCCTCCATGGTTTGGTGTGTACTCCCATTTTGAGGGAAAACATGGGTGAGTGAGAATTTGAGATTTAAGGCATGTCACTTGAAGAGAGAGGAAACATGGATACAGGAGAGAGTTTGAGTGGCACTAATGAGTTTGAGATGTGATAACAACACTGTGTCTACCTCAGTATCACTTTTATACAATCAAAAAATACACACACACACACTCACACACCATCTTGGTTACTTCTTCTGCTACTGCTGCTGCACAACCACCGCTAATCCCATTTCTATTACTACAACTGCTTATACCCTTTCAGCTGCTACACATACCACTGCTTCTAAAACTACTAGTTACTACTGCTGAGTCCTCCCCACTACTACAAACCATTACTGCTACAAAACTACTACTGCCAGTACAACTTTTGGCTGAGAGAGGCCTATTTGCATGGCAGTTTTAACATCCGAATAATAACTGTCTGCAACGCAATAAATCTATATCATATTAAGTAAGTCAGATCAGACTGCAGGGTGTCAGAACGAGAGCTGCGAAGATACATTCAGGATGTCTAGGGGAAGAGCAGGCAACACAGATGAGGTCTTATTTTGGATTTTGGTGGTGAGAAGGTAATTTGGTGCCAATTAACAGAAGCCCAGAACAATAAAATCCAACAGGCAACTGTTGTTAGCTAATTAACGCGAATTTATTCCACTCAAAGCCGGCTTGGTTGTGCAATTTTCAACCAGTGTTAGTCAGTGATTGCTTTGGTTTACTTCAACTGAAACAACTATCACTAATGTCTTTGAGGCTGTATTTTCTCCTTTTTTCTCTTGCTGAAATGAAACTTACATTAGATGTCATCTTAGTTTGAGTTAGAACAAAAACAACAATAAAAGAACCACTCACACGCACACGCACACACACACACGTCTGACTTTCACTTGCTTCTCAGGTACATGGCCAGACAGTAGAAACACACACCAGAAAACACATCACCTGAGCCACCTTAGGTACACACTATTACCTTCCACTCTGTTACCTTACCTTCACACAGTGTAACCTTTCTTAATAATTACCTCAGCTTACACAGACACATTGAGAGCTCAGATGACGCTCGCCTGTGCGGCGGTGCAAGTATAACATCTCAGGCTGATGGTCATCTGTCAGTTCAAACCTTTTATGGTCAAATTTGTGGAAGAGAAATGTAATGATGCAGAGGGCATTAACACATAATAAAGTCTGTTAGTGATTTGCTAAAAGACATCGTTTAGTTTCTGTAATAATCATTCATAACTCTAACAAGCCTTTATGTCAGCTCACTAAAGACTTTATCCCATGCTGTGACAGTCGCCTGCAGTGTAAAAACAACTGACACAAATTTAAAATGTCAAGGTGTCCCTTTTTAACAACTCTGGCACATTTGTTGTGACATACCCACTAGGAAATGCAACTTATGCCATCAAGGTCTAATTATGAGCCAGCTCTGACTGCGCTCCGGGCGTCATCCATCATACTCTGTGCTGATACTGTCTCTGCCCATATAAACGCTTGTAATCATGCTCTGTCTCATGTGCCATTTGTCATCCGCTATGGCCTGCTGGGTTTGCACTAATCACTACTATTACAACCATATCAGGACACATAAGCAGCCTCCACTGGACTCATCTGGGACAGTCTCTTACTTCCCCCCACAAAATGTAGATTTTTATAAAAAGAACTGATTTGTATCCTGATTCAGCCACATACGTAAGTAATAAAAAAAAGTATTTTCTTCTAAAATCTGATTTTTACCCTGATTTTTGTTTTTTACAGTAACCTTTATAAATAAACACTGATAATCAGTATGAACAAAAAATATTCCAAGGTACTTTTATGGGGAGGAATAAAAACATATCTCCACAGTAACACCTCATTAATTATATTAAATTCATATTTTTTCTTAATCTTTCAAAATGTAAGCAATTTGAAAATGTTACTAGTTTACTGGCCTTTTTCTTCCCTAGTCTTACAACATTATTTTCCTCCCAGTTGGAGCTTGTCAGGATTAGTTGGATTTTAAAATTCATTTTTCAGTTTCATTGACACATTTACTGTCTGTCTAGGCAAGGCAACTCAGATTATGAAATTCCATCACTCTAACTTTTGGTAGCTTCCTCAGTGTCTATACACTGTCTATACTTGTGTGTACTTAAGGTTATCAAAACTGAGGACAGGCAGACAGACAGCCAGTTTTGGGGCTGAAACACAATTTCTCAAAATACTTGGTCTCAGTTTTTTTTTCTTTGTTTTGGAGAAAACAAACAGCAACACTGACACTTGTGCATCCTTGTCTCACACAGAACCACACAAACAATGCCTGTTAATTCAGCAAACATGATTTATAGTGTGGATGATGGAGGGTGGGGATGTACTGAGTGAGTGAAGGAGAGGCCTTTAGGCCTCAGGGCCTGAACTCTGCTTTCAACCCGTCTGTCTTTTTCTCTCCTTTTTCCCTTTTTTATTCCACAACTTGTACATGTCTTATTTACTCTCTTTTCTGTCTTGTCTATGCATCCTCAACCCTCCCTCTGTTTCTCTCACTGTCTCCTGTTACTCCTTCCATTCAGCCTCTTCTAGTCTTTTATGGTTCCCCGATGCCTCGGGCTGGTCCCGTGGTCTGATGGCTCCCAGTAGGAGGGAGGACTGAGGATGCAGGAGTACTGTGAATACACAGAATGCTAAATAATATGAAGCTGTTGTCACAGGACTGCTCTGTATAAAATAGTTTACATTCAGACATTTCAATTACAAAAACAGCCAGCTGTTTACAGAGGTTTTTTTAAGATGTTAAAAAAAGACTAAATCTCTCCCAATACCAACTTGAATTTTATAACATTAACATTAGTGTAAAAGAAAAAAGGCCTTGGATTTAGAAGTCTTATGATCCATTTAAACAGTGTCAATATGGTATATTTAAGTGGGCCAACTCAATACAGACTTTCCTAAAAGGCCCTCTGGGCAATGCAGGAATTCACTGAGTTAAATAGAAGAAAATCTACACACGCACCTCACCTTTGTTCTGTGGTCATGCTTTAGCACAGGACAGTAAAAATACATCATCATAAGCTTCATTCACCTTTTAATGAGAAATTCATATCACACTGTTCTGCAGGTCAGTCAGTCGCTAAATAAATATGTTCTGTCAAAGAGGTAAGACTTAATAGCCTCAGTGTTTACGCTGGTGGTCTTGGCACTGAGACGTTGCACTCATTGTAAGTCTATCAGCTTAGTCTGGTTGCGAACATCAGCTGCAGTAAATGACTGAAATATAAAATGAACACTTTGTGTGTTTATCTCATCTCTTCAGGCCCAAGCCTTGACTGCACTGTGTTGTAAAGTAATAAAGCAGTGCATAGTTTTCACAGAGAGCTAGTAATTATGGGAGCGCTGTGATGAGAAGGTTTTCTCTAGATAGACTAGATTGGCCATTCATTACCAGCTACACACACACACACACACACCAGCTGCAGAGAGACAATGGAGTGCAGGCTGATTCAATCTGGGCTTGTACTTACAGACAACAATGAGATAATCAAGTAGAATATTACACCGCACAGTGCAGGGCAAGGTGTGTGTGTGTGTGTGTGTGTGTGTGTGTGTGTGTGTGTGTGTGATAGCTGCATACCTTATTCCTTTTGAAAGCAATATACATGATTCATGTCATTCTGTGAACGTTCTGTCATATTTCTGTGTGTTTCTTTGTGTCAGGTGAACATATCGGTTAAAAAGAAATCTCAGTTTCAGTGTCTGTGGTACAAATTCTGCTTTACATCTCTCTGGGGAAAGCAAGTTAAAGGGAAAAGAGAGGAAGGGTGAAGAGTAAGGAAGTGTTAAGAGCCCAAAGAAGGAAACAGAGGGGAGAGGAGGAGTAAAAAGGTGCAGGTGGAAAATGGGAAAAGGCAGAAGAAAAGGCCTGTAATTTATAGTTGCCAGAGAAGCAGAATTTACCATAGGAGTCTCTATTTCTTTTACCCTCTTCTTCTTTTCACCAGTACTTGGTCTCTCTCTGCTTTTCAATTGATATGTGCTTGATTCCCAACAACCCCCTCCAGCTCCCGCTGGGGAGCCTTTTTAGATTTTACGCTTGGATATATCTGTTTAACTCCCCGTTTACCCCTCTGACAACACGGCGACACACACACACACACATCAGAGCTGCCGGCAGAGAATGTGAGGGAGAGGGATGCTACCCCACGGTCCTCTGGGAATTGGATATAATACAATACAATAAAAGAATGACAGAGGAGAGAAGGGGAGATGTTTTTATTGTAGCATAAGACACCCCTCATCAATGTGTGTGTGTGTGTGTGTTTGTGTGTCTATGTATCTGGTTGATATGTGTGGGTGCTGTTAAGTGGATGAAGCACAGACGCAGCTGTACCCATCAGTGCATGTTTGCTGGAGCAGAAGCTGAGGACAAGTCGGGCCTAAAAAATAAAACTTACTTTGAGAATGACATGTGGAAAATAGGAACAACACGGGTACCTTATAGGTGAAACTTGTATTTTCCTGCTCATTGTTTCAACATTATTTTTACTAACCTGCTCTGTCTTCAAGTAAATAATTTAGTTATAAGATTGATCTGTTCTTGTGTTCATTTTGTTGTAATCCAGTTTCTTACATAGGCTCATTTATTCATGAGTGTCCTGAGGTGTGTGTGTTTCGGGGGTGGTGTTATGCTAATGAGCCTTTGGATGGTTAACACAATGCCTCTGGGGAGGAGGAGGGGGTGCTGCTACATGAGCGTGACTGACAGTGAGCAGCATGACCGATAAATGGAATCGGGTTTATCCACGCTACACTTCTGGCCATTGTTTTCAAAATTAGTGACGTAAACTGTAACAGCAATGACGAACAACAGAAATGAATGAGGAAGGCAAAAGGCCATGGAGTACAAACTTAAGGCTGATGTTAATTTGATTAAAAAAAAAAAAGTTGATGTGTGTATTTCTTGGACCTACAAAGAAAAATGGAATACAAGTTGAATGTATAAAATGTAAGAGCCCGTTAAAAAAATGGCATTTTTAAAACACCTGTATACTAATGTGCCTTTGTGAAATTTAAAATGGTAAAGTAATTTTGTAAGTCTGAACACTGAGCTCTGTCTTCTTATCATTGCTCTCCTCTTCCACCTCCATATTCATCACTTCCTTTGCCACATCCCATTCTACATTACCATCATTCATGTTTCCCTTCATCCTTTCTACATGACGCCTGTCTCTTTTTCTCCCTGGCACAGGTTTTACAGAGAAAACTTGCCAAGCTCTGTTGTTCCTCTTGTTCACACATACTTCAGCGCTTTTCTTACATTTTTATTGACTCCTTGTTTAATTTTTTTTCCATTTTTTTCCCCATTGTCCCTTCCCTCTTTATCATGTTTCTTTATAAGACCCCTACACTAAATTAGATTTATGCATCCAATTTATGTGTGAAATATTAAAGAAATAATGCTTAAATGTTTTAAAACATTAACTAATTAATCAGTTAAAAGTTTAATTATTTAATGCATTCTTTTATTTTCATAGTCTGCTTAAGTTATATTCTGCCAGAACTAACATCTGTAGAGTCTAAAGATGAAGCAAACAAATAGATACGTACCTAAATAGATGTCAGACGTAATTGATCTATAATGCTTTTTATTCTCCTGAAGCAGGCGTGACTGTCAGAACATATCTATCGATCCCCCTCGTCCCTCTCATCCTCACCGTTTCTCTCCTCCTCTGCCCTCTCTTGAACCCTTGACCACGACCTCCCGAGGTCAGAGGTCAAGGTTGGGGGTCAGCTTGGTGACACTGAAGAGTCGCGAGACCCGCCCGCCTCTTTTTCTCCATTTAAGCAGGTGGAAAGAATGTGATTGTGGCGTTAGATTGATTGTTGTTGTTGCATGCCAGAGACCCGAGTACGTGTGTGTGTGTGTGTGTGTGTGTCGGCCATGAACAACAATGCATTTCAATAGGTCTAATGCGAAAGCTGTCAATACTGCTGATCCAAACCACAACGCTTCATAGGAGGTTATTGCCCTTTGGCTGGTAGACTGTGTGTGTGTGTGTGTGTGTACAGAATGTGTCATGTGAACTTCTGTGTGTATGGATATGTTATATGCTTGTGTGTGCGTGTGTGTGCATGTGTGTGTGTGTCTGTGTGTGTTAATTGACATATGTTGGCTCTTACACAGCAGCCAGAGGGAAGTAAAGGAACTATGTATTGATTAGATCAGTCATGATTGTCAGCTGTCTCCTCTTACATTTATTCTCATATTGTTCTTCAATTATTGCCTCTGGTTTTTCTTTTCTTTTTTTTTTTTTTAATTTCACAATTTTTTTTTATATCTGCAGTGACTTAAACTAGAGGTTTGCTTGTTTTGTTCTATTTCGAATGTGTTCAATATTCAGGGTGACAGAAGAAAATTGTCCACCTGTGAGAAATATGAATATTTCCGATGGCTCTCTAAAGACGGCTGAGTTGGAGGCTGATCTTCTGCAGATGTAAATGTAGATGAATTGTAATTTATTCTCAATCATGTATTCTGAGCGTCAGCTTATTTGTTTTTGTCCACAGTTTAGGTTAGGTGTGATTTTCAGGAGCGATTTATTTAATGCTTGTGTCATTACTTTGCCCCAGATGTGTTTTTACCTTGATAAATTGTCCTTGTTGTTGCACGGTAATGGAGGGTTTCATATTCACGGTTTGATTTAAAAAATCAGCTCTTTATATATTACACACGGGATATTACATAATTATTACCGGCCGATAGCACCCTGGTGGTTGTATGTTGTATTGTGCGTGTACGTGTGTGTAGTGTGTGTGTGTGGGTGTGTGTCTTGGCATGCATGTTTACATGTCCACAGTCATTCCTGTAGTATGTGTGGGTGTGTTGTGAAATTAGGTGTTATTGAGCTCCTCTGACTGGAGTGTCCCTGTGGTGCCTCTTCTCACTGCTGGAGATCAAACAGCATACTACACACACACAAACACACATGCATGCACAGTTACAAACACACACACAGGTCCCTGTGGTGATTATCAGATCCCCTCCGATCCTCTTGAAGCCTCAGACTGAAGTGGAATTTACTTTGCTTTTTATTTAGTGGCTATGGAAGGGAATGGTATGGAAGAGTATGAAGGGACTCAACACACAAAACATCATGGCTCCTACAGTATAACAAAGTACATTTTCCTGACATACTCTCATGTTCAAGTTTCTTACAAATGTGTGAACAATTGATTTTAATTACACTGACTTTTTCCAAAGCATTTTTACTTATTATACTTGTATTTCAAGGGTTCAGGCTGAAATCATTCAATCACTCAGCCACAGTAATTTCAACAAATATCACTGCGTAAGACATGAGAAATGTCTGGATTTCCCTTGAGATGGAAATGACCTCTTCTTTAACTCAGTCCTGCAGTAAAAGGAAATCAAACATCCAAGACAGTTTTACTGTCACGGTTGTGATGATGTGATATAAGCCTTTAAACTTTTTAACCTTTAAACTTTTCTGTTGTGACACACAATGCACACAATGTATAGCTCTCTGAATGAGCTAAATGCCAAGATTTAAATATCAACACTAGTGCTTTTTGTCATTTGTGCATTTTAAAAGGGTTTCATGAACTCAGTGGATTTTCAGTCACTGAAGCACCAACATTTGTAGCGTGAAATGCAGTCAGACTAACATCTAGTTACTTACCAGCGGATGCTAATAAAGGAATATAAGCAAAAATTGGCCAATGTCAGTGTGTTGGCCAGAGTCTAACTTGTGTAATTTACTTAGGACATACTTAGACAAAGTCTCTGACAATATTACTGTAACAGTTGAATCTCTAAAACATCAACTTCTCTGAGGAACAACCTTTGTTTTAGCTTGAAAGGCAATCGGATCAACAAAATACGAGTCGCGAGACAGCTTGACATCAGCCATGTTATTTTGATTTGTATCTCTTGAGGGTGTGCCATTTCACAGTACACTGGTGGACCATATGAATACTAAGAAATGTGTGTGTTTCTGCATATGAGCTTTTAAACCTAAGACACCTCTAAAACAGTTGGATCTAAATGATATTACTAGTGTGTGTGCATATGTGTGTATTTGTGCAGTCGCCCATACACATTCGTGCGTGTCTCTGAATGTGTCTCTAAGTGATCATATTTGTCCTCTGAATGTTGCTGAATGTAAACCAGGTCTACCTGATTCCCCACAGACGAGCAGGTATAGAGATATTAGAGGATTTGTGCAGGAACCATACTTTCCCTGTGTGTGTGTGTGTGCGTGTGTGTGTGTGTGTGTGTGTGCAGGGATATTATGGAGATCAGACGCAGGCTGGGAGCCTCCAAGGCTATTAGCTCATCTGTATTGTATTGAGATGAGGGTATGTACACATCTGCTGATGACACCAGAGAATTGAGCATTGTGCATGTGTGTGTCTGATCTCCGACACACCTTCATTTGTGTGTGCATGTATGTGCCTGTTCCTGCTTGTTTGTCTGGCAAAGACAGCAATATTATTATAATTTGACAACTATAGTCTTGCAGGCAAATTGCTCAGCTGTGGTAAAACAACAGATAAAATATATACACATAATATATACAGCACACAGTTTGTTTTTCCATGTTTTTTTCAGCAGCAGGGTTTGATCTATCAAGGGAGTTATTGCTATCAAAATGTAAAACATTTGAATATCTGAATGGTGAAATGAACAGCAAATATGTGAGGTACAGCATGAAGTGGTGAAAAATGGGGAAACTATTGCTCAGATCACTCCATCTGTGTCCAAGTCTGCTGCTGCTCATTTAATATATAGGCCTCCTTTGTATTTCATCATATCAGTGCATCCTTGCACCTGTGAGAATTAGTAGTAAAATCGTATTCTGACATTTCATTACATTTTCTTTCTTTATCAGAAAATTGGCTCTGTTCAAGTGTCTGGCAAGTTAAATGGAGTGGCTTATTTCGAACCCATCTTCAAATGCCTTTTTCCCAAATACAGTGCCTCTTGATCAGTCAGTTTTTTTTTTCCTTTTTTGCATTAGCATGAGCTGCACTGTGCCAGAGAGATGTTTTTGTCCACCCCTCGCTCTCTCGCGCCTATCTCTCTCTGTCGACCCAGTGGATCAGGGTCAATCGATGAATACAAATGTCACCTAATGTCCTATCAACTAGACAAAAAGGTGTTGAGAGAGAGCGACAGCGAGAGAGAGAGAAGGAGATGGAATAAAACAAAAAGAATCCTGCTTCTCCTTTTTTCTGCCGACGTTAGCAGCTTTTAACCTGCTTTGATTGATATGGCATCAGGAGTTACTCGATTAAACAGCGTTTCACACTGCATAGATTCCTACTTAAAAGTCTCAAGACCTTTAAATTATTTATTGATGTCTGTTCCAATCTACATCTGGCTAAGGAGGACTGTGCCGTGTGTGTGTGTGTGTGGAGGAGAAGGGTTTGAGGGGGGTGGCTGGTGCTTCCATGCAGCGCCTAGAGGAACTTGTTTTCCATGTGCACTTGTTCACCTGCCCGTCTTCTCTAATGGGGCTCAGCAGGGGAGGGATGAATAGGCCTGAAAGTGGCAACGCGTTGGTGAAATTGCATCGCGGCAGCTCAGCGTGCACGGGCCTCGGCTCTCTCAAGTAAAATCCCACTGCTGTCTTTTTCCTTTTCAGCTCACACCCTCACCTACAGGAGAAGAAAAACGAGCAAAGCATGCACAGGCACACACACGCACACAGTAATTCAAAGATGAACAAACTAGTAAGGAAGAGGAAACACACATACACGCACAAGAGCGATCAAGTAAAGCACTGAGCCAAGTAAGTGAGAAGATATTGGGTAATATCACTGACAAGCAGCACAAGAATCTTTTTAAAGTTCAGAGGCAAAACAAAGCAGTTTGTTATTGTGTTTCTGTCTTTCCCTGGAGTGCTTTGTGTTAGCGGATGGGGAAATATAAGTCTGATTTAAGGCGAAGCTATTTGGGGGCGTTTAAGTCTCGCGGTGTCCCATGGATGAAAGGTTCAGTTGTAAAGCAGTGGTGGGGAAGTGGTGGAGCGATTGAAATTTTGTGAAATGAGCGTTATTTCTTGTAGGCCCAGAACACAGCAGATATGGAGCGCTAACTCAACAGCTTTTTACTCTAGGTCCATGTTAAGAGAGGCAAAAGTACACAAGAAACAGACACGATAGACGGCTTTCCCCATCTGTATTCAGCTGTACTAAAAACTAAAATCTGTAAGTTGTTTCAGTTTAAATAAAGTTTAATATTATGTCATATATCATATATCTGCCTGGTGGAGCTGGTGGAGCTGTGTTGACCCCTGCTGAACCAGCAAATGTAAAATTTATTTATTTAGTTATTTATTAATCATGATAGAAATTGCTGGTACCCTTTCTGTTGACTGACTAATTGTTTCAACACTAGTTCATATAGCTGTATTATATTTTTTGAATGTGGAAGAAGAAAACCTCTCCAAAAGAGACATGTATTGCTTGTGCGCGCTTTGCTACACGCTTGTAACCATACACTGGCTTACATTCATACCTGCAGCTACCAGCCTGCATCCTGTTCCAGTGTGAAGGTGCGTTTGAGTGAATCATAGCTGGGATTGAAACATCGCTGCAACCTTGAGGGCTGAAACATTGGATGGAGGTCTCCGCTGTTGGTTGGATGAAGTTAGAGGAAAAGTAGTGAGTTCATTTACTTTGTGTTGTGCAGAGAGCAGGTGGTGAGGTGGGAGGGGGAGTGGCTTTAGCTCTAGAGGCTGCCCCATGTTTCTCCCTCCACTGTTTATTGAGGGCCTGTCTCAGGGGCCAGGTATTGATTTCTGCCTGGATGAGATGGGATAGCCCTGGAAGACTCGGTGACAGATGGATGAGGAGGAACGGAGGGATAAGTGGAGGGGTGTAGCTCTTGTCCCAGTACAGAGGCTGCTTCAATCCTGTAGAAATGTTAACTTTGCCTTGACCCCCACTTATTAGTTCCTGTTTGAAAAACAATTGCAGATTTACCTCAGAGACGTATCTTTTTTTGTTTTGTTTTGTTTTGCAAAAGGTGACTTAAATAAAGAGTATTTCTGGAGAAAATAAAGTAATAATTATAAAAACATAAGAGACAACAACAATTAACTGAGAAACTCAGATAGAGTACTGGTATGTTTTATTTCCATGTACTAAACGAAGTTCCAGTGAATTTAATGTAACTAAGTCAGCGAGCATTTGTATTTGTTTTTAATCTTTCAATGTTTCAATCATCTTTTTTTTTTTACATTTTTTCCACCTTTTGAGGAGGACATGTAAGGCTGTGTAAAGTTGGTTCTTGTATTCTTACACCTTTACCACCTCTTGGTGTCTTAGCATCACTTTTCATTAATAATTAAATTTTAATGCATTTTTCAGAATTTACTATCTAAAACACATTTTTACAGTGAGCGCAAACCACCAGGTTGACATATGGCCTCTTATGTAACTTTTTGTTATGAAATATATGAAAATAAATTAATGAAATAAAATGTTAAGGGGCAAGAAAGTGAAAGTTTGTTGTATTCTCTGCTCGAATCATGACCGTCAGCCATAATCAAACTGTAACTTGCTGCAACAGTTCTGCAAATCAGCTGGTGCTGTCAGGGAGCAACTGTGAACTCATTTAACGACTCCTGACAAAGTGCCCTTGAGCAAAAACATTTAACTCACTTGTACTGGAACTGCTCAGTCGTCAACAGGAGGAGAGTTCATGGACGGCTTTCCAAATGTGAATGTGTGGAAATCTTTCTTTAATAATAGAGTTGAGGGAAAAAAATTAGATGCTCAGTTAAGATAAATATAAAGCTAAACAGACTGATACACAAATGTACTTGTCTTTACAACTGGTTGTTAAATATTCTTGGTTTATCTGTTGAATTGCCCCTCTCTCTCATATTCCTGTGTCTTCACTTCTTGTTTCGCAGCCTGTGAGGCAGTGTCAAACTCTGACTGTGTATTTCATTTCAACTCGACACAAATTATACTCTGTTTGGGCTCTCTATCACAAACACACAGTCTTGACTTCATCAAGGTTATATAGTTGATCGTTCCCTGCTTAAGTGCCCAGTGAAAGTTGCAAAGCGCACACATACACAAACACGCGCACCTCCCAGGCCCTCTGTCAACTTAACGGCTACCAATCAATGGCAGGAGGTCAGCCCGGTGATAGAGACGCTGCACGAGTGTGTCCATGTAGGTGCGTCTGTGTTCATTTGTGTGCTTTCACGTGTCTTTGTGAGTGTTTATTTGCGCGTGCGTGTGTCCGTCTGATAGAGAGCAGGGCTTAGGACCGCCGAGCAATTGAGGAGGGGTGAAAAAAGTGTCCAAGATTCATTTTTCCTCATCTGGTACAGAGGGAGAGGAGGGGAGGCCAGTGTGTTATTTTTCTTGGCTTTAGCCCTCACAGCTCTAAGTGGGTATTGATCAGGTGCCTTAATGCAAACCTGTCAAATTAATTTTGCAGGGAGAGAAGGCTGTGACTGCTGCGAGATTGCTTCAGCATCGAAACGGGGGGAGCGGGTGGGATGGATGGATAGAGGGATGGATGGAGGGGGTAAAGGGATGTTAGAGGTGGGGAGCCTATGAATTTTAATCATCATCTAAATAGGAAGCTGGCGTTCCAGTCTTTTCTTCAGTCTTTTTGTCCGTGCACTTACTTCAACATCCCGTCTTACTTTTCCTGCACCCTGTCCTTTGGTACTCTTGCTTTCTTTCTTTTGTTGCTTTGTTCAAAAACCTAACACACAGCTAAGTGTGTGAGGGAGTTGTATAGATGCTATATGTGCCCGTAAGCAGCCCAAAATAAGAGGAAGATGGAGCAAGAAGTAAACTTTCACATCTTATATATATCACTAATTGTTTGTGCTACACTGAAAATTATCTGTTGCTTTGACTTGTCATACAAGGACCCTAAAACTGAGGAAATTCAACCATCATTAAAATCATTGTTTAGGATGCTAAAAGACAACTAAGTGAATGCACATAGAAGTGTGAGATTTTCTGTCTGTGATCGATTGCATTTTGAACTTCTTTCCACACTGTATATAACACTCCTGTGGTGTTGTTTTACAATGCTGCTGTGAGGTCTCAACGCTGGACCGCCACATCGGATCAGGCTAATCTCTGGCCGCTTTCTTCATCCCATTAGTTAGTTAACTGTCGGCCAGGGTCTTTTCACACTGGGAAGAATTAAAAATGGCCATAAGTAACTTTTACGATGAGGGATTCAAGGGATAGAGCTGTGTTACGGTGAGCGGGCGAGCGCATCTGCATGTGATCTACTGCAGCGTGCTCTCTCTGGCTCTCGCTTCCCTCTTTCTGAGTTTATCTGAGAGCAGTAAGTTTTACGCAGAAGGCTGTCGCCCCTTTCCATCGACCCTCTCAGCCTTTTAGGTGTGCTTTATGATCCATATACTACCGAAAGAAGACACACACTCTATCTCACACACACAGAGACACACACATACATAAATACATGCTTGCACGCTCCTGTTGGCATGCACACTCATGAATGTATAGACACAGCAGTTCAGTGTATGCTGTACTTGTACTCTTGCAGGTCTCAGATACACACACACACACACACACACACACACAACACGTATCCATGGTCAGACTACATCGATACTGGCTGGGCTTCACTGTGAACAAATCATTGTTATAACTTTCTCTCTGGAAACAGAGCGGTGTGACAGAATTATAGTGCTAAGTATCATGTTGATTCAGAATGAGCTTTACTGTGGAGATTTTAAAATATCTCATATTCTAGATGACATTTTAACTATGTTTTAAATTCATTTGATGTTTGCCAGATGATGTTTTTTTTTTGTGTGTGTTTTTTTTTTTCCTCTCCCAAGTCTCTCGTTGTCCATCTGGTCCACAGACTGTGTCTTAAGTGTTGCCCCAAATCTATAGCAGCACTGTTGCATTAGTGGAAAATGGGAAATGAAAGTGGGGAAAATGTTTAAAGCTACAGTTTGTAGTGTTTCTTTTATAATTTGGTTGTGTTTTGATGATTGTGAACCATTAACTGATATCTGTTTTCTCCAAAAATGTTTGGTAAATTGAATTTGTTAGTCTTTTTTTTTTTTTTAAGCAAACTGTAGTTGCTGTTGTTAGCCATAGTGGGCATACAAGATACAGTAGCTGAAGTGCTGTTGGCATCACACACATTTTTTGTACTTTTTACGTAAGTTTTATTTCTATTGGGATACAGATGGACATGGATGTTTTTTAGAGCAGTTGTGGCAGCAATGGGATTTAATTCTGTACTTTGTGGAGACTTTATAATACTTTTTGATATTTTGACAGAGCCAGGATTGCTGCTGTTAATCTCAATGCGTCCTGGCTGTAGTTCTATAGTTAATATCAGAGTGGTACTGATCTTCTAAAAGAAAGTGAAAAAGAGTATTTCACAAAATGTCAGAATAGTGGGACAGTGCCAAGATTCAATGAATAACCTCTGAAAGATATAAAGTTGAATTGTCTGTTTATACTTTTTGGCTGTTTTGGCCACAGCTGGCTTGTTAAGAATGCTCACTGTAAGACAACTCTGTTGATGTAATTCACATTTTGCAGCACAAAGACTGTCGCAACAACATAATAATGTGATTTTTGACAGCTTAATACATGTAGTGCAGTGCAGTAAAAAGTTGTCCTTCTCTGTGTATGGCATCTGCGTTCCACCCTCGTACCTGACAGCAAAATGAGATGCAGGATCATTTGGATTTGGATACTTTAGTTTGGATAAATGTGGTTCAAAATGCTGTTTTCTTTCTTAGCAAATGGCTTTCTAGACATTTGCTCATTTAAGTCTTGTTCTGTGCACATGCTAGTCTTGCCGTTTGCATGTTTTCTTTTTCCTCTCTTGTTCTTTGCATTTGTTCTTTATTTCTGTCTCTTTAAGCCCTTCTGTAAACATTGGCAGAAGCAAAACTTATTCAATTCACATCAGTGTACCAAAGTGATTCTTGATTTAAACTCCCCAAATAGAAAGCTCATTTCAAGATAGATTTCCCATGTAGAGCAGTATTTGCATATTCCTAAAAAACCTCTCTCTGATTTTTTCTCTCTCCAGGGCTCAGACAAACACTGCCTTCATTTGAATGGTAACTCGAATTGTCTCACTAGCTAGCTAGCTGCCACAGCACTCGAGATGCAAATGCACTGGGTAGATATGTGTGTGCGTATGTGTGTGTGCGCGTGCACAAGTGTGTGTGAAATGTATTTTGGTGAGCTGCAGATTGGCTGGCTCGTCTCAACAGAGGTTCCATTACCTCTCAGTGGCTTTCATCTGCTCATCGAGTGAGAAGTCCTCGCATCTGAGGCGAATGAGACCCGATGTAACATGCACACTGACACACACAAATGCACAACTAAAAATATGGATACATGTGGAGCCAAAGAGAGAGAGAGAGCGACAGGAACTCAAATAGATTTTATGACAAAATACAATAGTTTTCAGCAGGCTTTCTATGCTGGTAAGTGCAGCCTGGAAGCAGGTATTTTCCTTTTAGGGGTTACAAATTCTGAATTAAATGGCCTTGTTGTCCACCTGAATAGCATTTCTGTCTTATACGAGACCATCGTTGTATTTACAGTATTTGACGATTGCAGTTTTGATTGGCAACAATTGGAATGGCACAACAGGGACATTTTAAATGTTGAGGCCTCATCTAGGTTTATTGTCTTGCTTGTCTCACCGTGGTAGGATTAAAGAGGCAATCATGAAAATTAAAGAAGAGCTTGTGAGGCCTCTAAATAAAGATAGTTGTTGAGGTAATCTAGTGAGAGTTAAGAAACACATCAAACGGATTGTTCTCATCATCGAAGTGGCAACACTCTGAAGTTTCATGCATCATCTGAGAATAAAGTGATGTCCTAAAAGTAACTCTCACATCAGTGTCTCCACAGTTAAGAATATGATATTTCTTCTAGGAAAGGAAGGCGTGTGTGTGTGTGTGTGTGTGTGCATGCTACGTGTTTGTACGTGCGTGTGTGTGATGTGTATTGTTGTGGCAGACAGATGACATGTGCATGGAGGAGGCAGATGCAGACTGTCACCAAGCCGGAAATTCACAGACTGACAGACTGACAGGACTGATTGTGTTTAGTTATGACTGTCTCACACACACACGCACACACACACACACAGAAGCGAACACTTATATGGAAGTCTGGAAGTTTTGCATATTGTTCTTAAACCAACTCTGTAAAAGTTGTTTTTGGAAAAGGAAATGTGTGCAGGATATTTGAAAGGACCATCTGTAGATCTCTTATTAGTACTGTTAGTTAGTTCCTGACAACTCTGTGTGTGTGTGTGTGTGTTTGTGGAGCGTATGTCCCGGAAGAGGCAGCAAAGCTTGAAACTTGATAAATAAAAAAAGTTAAAGAAAGTATTAAGTTTAAGAAAAAGTAGAGGCAAAGTGCTTGAAACAGATTATTTGTGTTAATGAGACGAAAAAAGGAAGGAAACATAAAAAAAATTCTGAATCTGGAGAATTGACAAAAAAACATGACGGATTGTTGAAAATCTCTTAAATAAACTGAACTGATATCAGAATTTATCTAACAAACCAGTAAAGTATATATACTGCACATACCGGCCCTGCATACCGGGTTTACATAACGGCACTCAACACGGCCAATTTCACTCAATATCATCACCTTTTTGTTACATAACATGTGACAGAATATTAAATCAATATTTAATTCAAATCCAACAGCCAGAGGGCAAAGCAAAATACCAGGTGATGTAATAGCCACAATCATTGAGACTCTGACTGCAGTTTGGTGATGGGGATTCTCAGGAGCAGGATGCATTTGGCAATTTCATAAATTACAGTGTACAAATGAAATAGAAAAAAAAAATCTTTATTTGTCATCAAGCTTTTCTAAAGTCGACATCATGACATCACAAGACACTCGAATGATTAAAAAAATGCAACCAACAGACAAAACATCACATGAACAAGAAATATCTTAAAATAATCTTGAACATATAGAAAAGATGAAATGGACATATACAACAAAAGACACAAGGTAAAGGAGGGAAGCTTGAAGACAGGGTGATAGAGAAAATGAGGTTGAGAATGAATAAAGTGGTGTGTGTGTGTGTACCGAGGGTGACTCTCCTGTCAGTCTTCATATCCATCAAAGGCTGCATTCCATTCACAGCAACATGACAGAGACGTAAAGCAATCTGCCTGACCAAAAGCATTTAATTTTGAAACGGCTGCCCAATGAATCCCCATTCAGATGAACAGGGAGTGGCGCACACGCATATGCACCCAAACGATTTTGCATGCATGCACTCAAGTGTGCACATACACGTGCAGATTCACGCATATCGCATATGCCGCCGCCACACCCATCCCTATCTATTACCTCAACCTACCCCCCACACACACAGCCTCCGGGGAAAAGAGGAAATGTCTTTTTTTAAGGATTGAATACAACGGGATGAGCTTCGCCACTTTAACCTTACATATGCAAAATCCGGCGCTGTGTATTCATGTAGAGAGACACAAAACAGGCGCTACTATCAAAAATGTCATTTCTCTGCCAATGAGACGATTTCCACTCTCATCTGCCCAGAACAAAATGCTTTCACTCCGACTTACACAAACTTTCGTGACCAGTGTAAATAAATGAAATGAAATGAAATGTCTGATTAAAAAGATCCAAAAAAGCATATTTTAGTTGTAATCTATGATTCTTTGGTCCTTCATATATGTGTATGTGTGTAAAACAACTAAAAATCTCCCAACTACAATCGGTTGTATAGGGAAAAGGATAGGGAATAGGGAATAGGGAAAACCCAAAACATTGTGTGTGTGTGTTGATTTCTGTTCAAGGTTAATAACAAAACAAGGGGAACTCGGACGCACCCGGACAATGTAGAGTATGCACACTCCTTAGTTAACTTGTAGTTCTTATAGATCTTGTAGTATGTTAAAATACATGACAGACTTTTCTTTCTCTGTACCTTCCTTTACCTGCTGTTTTTCTCTTTATATTTCTCTATCAAAGTCCCACACTCGCATGGTCACAAACATACTCTCTCTTTGTCTCACATGCATACTCACATGCACAAACCACAGATTAATATCTGTCCATCCTCTCCATCTGAACCAGAAAAACCATTAGAGCGCACTCAGCCCCTCAGTCAGTCCTCTGGACCCTTCAGTCCTTCCTTCTCTGTCTCTGTGAGGAAGAGTAACACGATTGAGAGTCATTTCATGTTGTCCATCTGCATTACACAAAAAGAGAAGGAAAAGCAGAAAGGAAACTCTGATAAACAAGCTGCTGCGGAGTTCACCTGACTTTTGTTAAAGCTCTGATTTGCTTGTAATTGAACAGTGTCATTCAAAAATATGACAAATCATTGTGTTGTTTTCTTTTTTTTCATGAAACACCAAAGAACAAAAACACATCTCATCCAGGAACGATACATTATACCCAACAGAAAAATGTACTGCAATAATTTGTCGGTTCATCAAATAATTGTCAACTATTTAAATTATTCGATTAATTGTTTCAATTAAAAAAAAAAATCTCAAATTTGGCCTTCTCAAATGTGGACATTTTCTGGTTTCCTCAGTCCTGACACAGTATCACAGTAAACTGAATATCTTTGTGGACAAAACATGACATTTGAGGATGTCACCTTGGGCTTTTTTAAAATATTTTCTGACATATAAAATAAATACATATAAACAGGTCAGAAAGGTACTGAACTTGAAGGCTCTGAAGACAAGACGCAAACCCACTGGAAGCCAATGCAAAAATCTGATAGTAGGTGTGATGAAATCACATTATGACCAGTGGAGAGGGTATTTCAATACTGAAAGAAAAGAATGTACATGTTTTTCTGCTTCCACCTAAGACAAGACACATTTTAATCTACATGAATGTTTTTAAGATATAAAAAGCAAGACAATAGCAGATTTACCGCATGAAATTACTTAATCTCATAATAAAAAATATGGACCTCTGAAAAGGGCTTTTGCATACAGTGAGGTGTCACAAACATACGCATTTAACATGTGCATACTCGTGGTGCACACACCACAGCAACACACACACACAAACGAAAAGCAGTGCCACAAAATTGAATTCGCAGCACGCTCTTCTGTTGTACCTTTTGAAAATATCACTACTGCCTGAAAACTGTTGTTACCTCTAGCCAGATGATGTTAGCATTGTCTGCAACACAATGCTGCTAAAAGCTGAGGCCACTACTGCTGCTAGCATCAGGTGTGTGTGCCTGATTTCCAATACTGAGATCAAAAGAAGTATTTCAGTGTGTCTTAATTGAATTGAGAAGCAGATTGAATCTCAACTTTGAGTGTGTGTGTGGCTGTGCTGTAATTTGTGTATTAGGCGATTGGTTGGTGGGTGGATAGATGGTTTTGAGGGCTTTTCAATGTGTGCATGTGTCTGCCTGTTAATTGAATTGGGTGTTCTTAAAGGTCTGAGAGGTGTGTGTAACAGAGTGTGTTCCTACAGTACACCTGTGGCAGCGAGCAGGAGGCTGATGGTGTGTACAGGTGCTGGACTGTGTTTGATGTGAAGTATCCACACCTCCCAAGAATCAGCAACACACGCTTTATCACAAACACACACACACAAGGGGAGGAGGGAGAGAGAGAAACACGATTCTTTGAGATAAACAGTAAAATAGTAAGAACCCTGAACATCCGCAAAAAAATAACCTTATTTTGATTCAAGATGAACAAATCACATGAATAGTAAACAGTAACCGTTCAAAATAGTAAAATAAACTATGAAAAAAATTATTTCTCAATCAAGGTATATTCTCAATCAACTTAACAAATCTAGACTTTTGCAGTTCTGAAAGTTAATTTTGTTTCTTTGGTCAGTTTTTCTAAGCTCCAATTGTTGCATCCTATTGCTTTAGCAAAACTGAGGATCTAAAGATATAAGACGAAGTTGGGGCAATCATAAATATAGATCTGACTGAGTCCATAACCAATAAAATAATAATGCATGTAGTGTTGAAGGATTTGTGAATTCTTGAATAATTAGTGCTGTCTCTCTTTTTTATTCTCTTTCCTCTTCTTTACTCTGCTTCTATATCTCTGGTTTCTCTCTCCCACAATGGCGAGCCAAAAAGCATATTAAATTCTGCTTTTTCATTTATTTTTTTATTTTTTTATTTTTCCATTTGTTCTTTAACTGTGCATCTCCAAAATAAAGGCGAGATGGAGCGCTTTAAAAGATTTGGACTGAGAGGGATTTTCTGTCGCTTTTGCTGGGTGTTTTTTAAAAGGGGCTTGACTCCAATAAGTAGGGCTGCTAACTGTGCTATCCCGCTATGCAGTGTCCCAAATCCAGGAGACTTTGAACACTCATACATATGAGGCAGGGGGGAAACGAGGGGAAAAAAAGAAACATGACATAAAAGGCTATTAACAGAGATAGAGAGATGAGGGATGAGAGAGTTATACCAGTTTCGCTCCTCTGTCTCCGCTCTCTGTCCATCCCTCAATCCATCTCTCTCTCTCAATTAGGAAATGAAAACTACGATCGTCTTAAGAGGAGGGAGATTACTCCCTGACCCTGCTGTGCATCATAGGGTAATTCACAAGAAAATACCCCACTTTTTTGACTCTTACCATAATTAAGTAAATTCAATTCACTTATGACTTTTAAACCATCTTACAGCTTAGTGCAGTTCTCTACTTTTTGGAGGGAAATACTTTGCTGATTTAACTTCTGCAACTCAGACAAAGTCGCAGAGTGCACTGATGCTAAGACCAACAGTGCATTAATAATAAAAGGTTTGTCCTTAACAAGGACTCAATCAAACTGATGCTTTTTTTCCCCAGGTGTTAGTCTGTTTCTGTTCTGTGTTTCACAGGTACAACTTTTGATAAATTATAATGCCTAACTTGCAGATGATGTTTTCATGTTTCTATAGTATAAGCAGCGGGTTATCATTGAATGTTTCTTTCATGGATGTACACTGAATACAAGCGCACAGGGACTATTTCCTTTTGTTTTCCTCCTCCTTCTTCTGTTGTACATCCTCCAGAAGACAAACGCTCTATTATTTAAACCTGTCATCTGCACTGAGGAGGGGAAATAAACTTTTCTTCAAATTAATAAATGAAAGTGCGTTTGTGTGTTTGGTGTGTGTGTGTGTTGTACAGCAGTAGGAGAGGTCTGGTGCTCCGTATGTTCCATTTGCCCCCCTGTGGAGCATAGAGCCCCTCCATCACCCATCATCTCCTGTATACACACACACACAACACACACACACACACACATGCATGTCTGTACGTCTATACTTGTGAGGACCATTGTTGATACAGCTCATTCTCTGCCTCCAAATCTAAGCCTGAGGGTGGTCAGCTGCTGGTTGGTCCATTCACAGTGTCTGGGTTTCCATCCATACAGTGTCAGCAGGCCACCTTTTGTATTTGCTTTTGCTTGTCTTATTTAGATAATTACCACTCACTGAGATCTTGTTAGATCTGGTGCTCTAGTTGGTTAACTGTCAGTGTCTTTGTACTTTTTTAAAGATGAACTATCGTTTTCTTTTGCTCTACTTTCTCCTGTTTAGCTTGTTCCTATCCTTTAAGGGAGACATAGGTTCTTTGTTTGTTATTTTGGCCTTGGTGCATCATAATCTTTTTTTTTTCATGATTAAAAAAAGGGTCACACACGTAATAAAAACATGTATGCATCCATGTACTCAGTAAGAAACTATAAAATTAACTCTCTCTCTTTGTATACTTACTCTCTTCAGACATTGGGCCTATTGGATACGACCTTAAATAGTTTTTTATGTTTGAATTGCTTATGAAAATTAAAAAATGAATAAATTCCTATTTGAACACCTGCTAGAAAATATACCTGTTGTTTTGTGAGACTGTCTTCCAAATAAATCAGAAAATGTCCACAAAAGTGATCGTATGATGTAATTAACCACAAAGTCTACAGAGTAAAGAGCTCGAGGTGAACAGATGGGTTAACAAAATGTCCAACTTTGCTACAGGAGACCACTATTATTATTCTTAATAAGTATAATTATTGTTATATAAGGTCATTACCTGTCCTTAACCGACTGCTTATTGTTTCAGCCATGACAAAGAAAGTCCCTTAACTCTAAATCTATACTAATTTTAAACCATGCTGTGATCTTTTTTTCTTACACTGACCAAGTTTATGTCTAAAACAACCAAACTAACTACAGCGGTGTCAGATTTTTGAAACAGCAATTTGTGACAGTTTTGGAAAAGAATGAAAAATTCTTTTGTTTTCAGATGTGTCACAAAAAACATATTTGAGGATTTCTTTTTTTATTTAAAAAAGACTTTGAAGCTCTCTGTTTGGCTGTGTTGTGTGGGACAAAAGGAAAATGGTTGTGTAAAAATATGAATTATACTGACAGAGAATTCAAATGAGGAGGAAGAAAGGAAAGAACAAGAGAAAAATGCTGTGTGTGTGTGTGTGTGTGTGTGTGTGTGTGTCCATCCGCACGAGTGTGTGTGTGGATGAGAGGTGGTCAGAAGTGGTTAGAGGAACAGTGGCCTCCTTATCCCCGGAGGGCGAAAAAAGCCAGTGATAGCCTTTCTGCTGCTGCTTAGCTGATAACACATAGTACCACCACCTAATGTCCTCTCTCCTCTCTCTCACACTTTCTCTCTCGCCATCTCACTTTACTATCAACACTCGCTCGCTTACTTTCTTTCTCTCATTTCTCTCTACTTATCTGTCTCGCTCTCCATTTATTTCCCCCCGGCTCTCTCTCTGTCTCTCTGCTGCTCTTGTCTGCAGGAATGAATCAGACGTAAGAGGCCAAACAAGATTTTCAACCCATTGCTTTTGATTAAGTGACTTAACACAGAGGTCTGCGGCCCGGCAATATCACTAATGGTCCGAAGAAAGAGAGATAGTGTTTGGAGGAAACGGAGAGAGACAGAGAGGGAGGGAAGGAGAGAGAAAGTCAGACGTAGGCCAAATCTCCCACAAGTAGTACCATTATCCCCGGCTAAAGGAGAAAGTGATTATGAACTTAAAAGGAGCTTTGCGCTCATAGCTTTCTCCACAGCAAGTTTAGTTGGAGAATTACGATTAAGCCGGATTTAGATTCACGCAAATGCCTTTTTAAACAGAGGAGGCAGGAGAAGCCCCTTGTATTGCAGGGCGAGCATAGAAAGACACACAATGATGGCACCACACTGCCAACACACAGCTCACAGTTGTAAATCAGCTCAAAAGCGACTCAAGTGCTGCAATTTGTAGTAGTTTTAGAAATTACCTGGCAAGTGCCTTTATTTTATTAATCTGCATTGTGTTTGCTCTATACATTTGGCAAAAAAAAGTATATGTGTTTATATACATTATATTATAGTCTATATATTATATATATATTGTATTTTCCTTTTCCCTGCAGTTTACTGGAACCCATGTGGGGAAGTTCATAAACAGATGAGGATTTCTAAATTCCCTGTTTGGGTTTTACAAGCAGATAGTTAATTCTACAAATGTTGCTTTTATGGAAATGCAAAACATATGTCGCTACTTATCTGATTTCCTGCAGGATATCAAAACAATTTGGGATATGATCTCCGTGATGACAGGATATACTTAAAGCACCCCCCTCCACCACCCAAAAAAAGAAGAAAAAAAACATGGAAAATGCATTTTTATAATCGTTTATTCGCTGAAGATTGTTTTTGGATGATTGTTTTACAATCAGCAACATGAACTTTTGATCCTGTAAACGCATGCAAAACCTACATGCTGTTTTGTGTGATCTGTTAAAGGATTGACTTGATAACTTATCACAGGGGATAATTGCTTTATTGTCCTCTAAAATATTTTTTTTTATTTTAAGTTAATGGCAATCTCACCGACTCTTAACTGAAGTAAAACAGGAGAAAAGGCTTCAGTTTGTATGTTGCTGTCATCACATTTAACCTTCAGTCAATTTAAAAGTAATGCAGTTCCAGAATTGCGAATGGTAGAGAGCGTGTCAGAGGCCTCGCTCACAATGAAATGTCAAATTTGGGGTATGTGAGTACGTTTTAAAAGACATCAAGTGACAAATGACGACCATTACATGATTTTGGCTGCTGTGAATTGCATTGCTTAAATGTGGCAACATACGGAAAATGAATTTAGTTGCCTAAATTTCACTGTTATTGCTTTGCGCACCAGTCACAGTTTCCAAGAAAGTAAGTATCCTCCTGGTGAGGTGTGTGCATGTGTGTGCTGTAAGGGAGAGTGTGTGTGTTCAGGTGCTCGCGCATTGACTCCCACCTGCATGTATGTTTGTGTACATGTGAGGTTATGTGTGTGAGTGTGTGTGTTCCTCTTCGCACATTAGCGGTAATTATAGTCAGTAATAACCCTAACGAGGAGAGTGGGACAGGCTGCGTTCAGAGCAGCAATTACAAGTTAATCAGCTACCATGTTGTTGGGAGTAATTAGGCAACGCTGTGAAGAGGATTTAGATCTCAGATATTTACTGCTGCAGTGTGGGAGTAGGTGTGATGTGTGTGTGTGAGAAAGAAAGAGGGATGGAGTGTGTGTCAGAGTCACTGCAGTCAGGAGACTTTTGAAGACATTTAAAAATGTAAGGTTTTCCCTTGGGCACCCGTGCCTGTGGTTAATGCAGTTTGTTGTACTGTATTGTGTGCAAGTACTGGTTTAATTCTAAATTAATTAAATAAATGAGTGCATCATCACCATCATCAGATCGGGTTTTTGTGCATCTCTTTGGGCGCCAACTGTTCTGGGTGCACAACTGACTTTTTAATTCACCAGCAAGAGAAGTCACCAACTTAGTTTGTCTTCACTTGTCTGTTGTAATATGCTGAGTTTGCCTGAAACAAGATGGGAAAAGTACAACTCAACAAGTCACGACATGCAAATGGTCATCTGCCGTATTGTAAAATATGCCTTTATAAAGAGAAATGACAATTTTGGAAAGGGAATCAAGCAAATTGGCTGTTTAAATGAATGTATGCAAACAGAGGTGACAGAAGCCAGACAGAGTCAGTCCACCTACAAAGACTGCAGCAGTACTGTACATGCACTGCTGTGTCAAGCTAATTAGGTGTTAACGTGTTTTGGCGTCGATCGTGTGCGTGAGGCCTTTAATTGTTTGACTGGGAGGAGGAAGCTGCGATTCAGCTCCCTGCCAAGTGCCATTTAGGCTGAGGTGCTAATAGCAGGGGTCTGACACTGATACACACACTTTAATTGTATGTTGTGTTAATGAGACGCAGAGGAGGGAGGGGGCAGGGAGGTGGGAGAAGGAGAGTGAGACGGAGAAAGGTAGAGAAAGAGACAGACAGGGATCAGCCAATGACCTGTGAGATGCAGAGAGACTGTTCTGACAGCTCATTGCCCAGTCCCGTCAAGCCTGCTGTGTGTGTGTGTGTGTGTGTGTGTGTGTGTGTACTTGTGATATGGAGATAGACATCTAAAATGCATGATTAGCTAATCACACATATTGAAATTATTCATCAAATTAGCATATTGAATATGTTTGAGTTTATATTTAACAATTCTAAAATCTGGCAAAAAAATTTGAAAATAAAAAAAATGTCCATTCAGTGACATCCTGATACTTTCATAATGTAGTTACAATTATTCTAACAGTAACATTTGTCCATACTCACCTAGTTATATATTATGATTTTCAACAAATTATTCAAAATATCATGGTAAAATGTGAAGATAAGATGTGTGCAAAGAAAAGAAATGCATATATCTTTGAAATGGTTCCACAAACCATTTGTCCCACCCACCCACCAACACAGTTGAAACACTTAAAAAATAAATAAATGAATCAATCTCGTAGGATTCATTACTTTGTTAATCCAGCCTTTGAATATTGGAGGGGAACCATGTTTCTATTTCAAGATAAAAACACAAGAATACACAAAAATATATCATATATAAATAGAGTAGTGAAAGACAAAGTACTTTGTAATGTGACAACAAGTTTATTATAGTGGACAATCTCAAATTGAGTTTTATATATCGAAGTGTACTTTTTTTTTTTTTATTGGTCCAGCTAACCCAAATGTCTAACCCATGTGTATAAGACTGGTGGATGAGGATTGTGCACCACCAGGAAGTAAAACCAGTCCTCACAGGTAGAGGAGTGCACAAGAAAAGCAGATGTTCCTACTGTGTAAGAATGTACATTCTTAAGTATTTATGATCTCATTAGATGACTAATTAGCTACATTTTTAACAAAAAATGTAGCTAATTAGTCATCTAATGGGGAACAACATATTTAAAGACATGTTTTTGTTATGTAGTGATATGATTGTATGGAAGTCCTTTTAGTATAATATTGAATAATGATCCACCCACCCCAACAAGTCAACTACGATCATTAAAGGTGATGAATAATCAGCTTTACTTTTATGCCACCAATCAATTTGTAATTGGGTGTCAAGTTTATGAAATTTGTATTGACATTTTTATAAGAGTATATGTCTCTCAGTGTGTCTACGTTTCTGTGTGTGTGTTTGGGCGGAGCTGGTAACTCAGTGAATCTGACACATTGTGTGCTATCAGAGAAAAATAAATTGTCTGTGCGTGTCAGGGTAAATGATAGAGGAGGGCTGGATTGACCTCCTAATTACTGTAGCAGTGATGGGACGAGAGACACGAGGCCAGAGGTTAATAGCTGGGTTGTTGGACAAGAAGGCTGAGCAGGGGAGAGGGACAAGCAGGGGGGTGGGGGCGTGGGGAGAGTAGAGGAGAGGATGACAGAGGATGGAGAGAGGAGAGAGCATCGAAAGGATTATCATGGGGAGATAATGTGTCTCACCTCCTTGCCTTCAGAGATTTCAAGTTCATTGAACAAAATATGCTCTTGGGGATAATGAGCTAACATCCATCCATCCCAACAAATCCTTTAAACTAGATCTTCATTGTCCTCCAAAAGAGCCCATTTAAGAGTTTTGTGATCTGGTCCCTCGGTGGTAAACACTGGGAAAGACGTGGTTTTAAAGACGTGTTTTTTTGTTAAAACAAACCATAGTTGGCTGGTAGGGAAGAGTATGCAAATGTATCCTGTGTCAAAGTTGGATTCCTTGTAAACCAAACCTTCTACCCTGATCTCCACCCATCACAAAGTCATCCATCCAATGCAGCATCTTGCCCTCATGATGTTGCGTTGCAGAAAAAGTTTACCCAGGTGAGAGTTTTTCACTGGATGACCCTGCTAACAACATCATTCTATGTACTCCTTTGCTTTTAAGTGAAAAAAACATTATTTGCACAGCCAGTTTATATCATCTCAAGTAAATGTAATCATAGCTCATTTTTGACAATGACAATGCTGTTGTTTTCTGGCTGGAAACACCAACAGCCTCTAATTTTTTTTTTTCTTATCTTGTCTTTCTCAACTTTGCTAATTCTTTAAAGAATATCCCTCTCCAGCATAGCGAACATACCACCACAGGCTGACTAGGACCAGAGAAAAGGCCTTGGGGGAAAAGTTGACCACAGTTGTGAAAGCATGCTGTTATTTGGAGGATCTTTATCTAGGGCATGTTACCAGAGCAAACATTGTAGTTAACCGCTGGTGAATAAAAAAATCACTATTAATTTAGACAAGCCTCCTCCAAAATAAAAGCAATTTCCCATCTGTGTGTGTCTGGTACAGTTTGTCTGTTGCCTGGAGCGGTGAGAGGCGATTAGAGTGCCTGAAAAAGGGGGTTAGAAGACAGAACCTCATCAGGAATATGGAACGGCTCTCAGAGACAGACAGAGACGCACCAAGTGACACCCATAACCCAATTATAACAGGAGCAAATGAGAATGCAAAAGACTGAATGGGTATTGGCTGGGGACTTCACAAATAAATCTGCAACGTTAAGGGGTTGGTGCTGAAAACAATAGTCATTCCTAAAGATTCAAATGTTACCCATTGTTACTACTGATTATCAAAGAATGATTTAAAGGAAACACCAATATAAACCTCCTTGTATCTGGAACACATTGACATTTAGTTGATTCACATCAATTTTTTTCTCATCCTGGATAGAAGCATCTGCATTCGTCATGTTTCTCAACTCGTTTTTAAAGGTTTTTCCTTTAATGTGTCACTAGTCTGTACATCAGGTTTGACAATCAGGTAGACCTTAAAGTGACACGTTCCAGTTGCCTTTGATTGTGCGTTTGTAAGTATCATACACCTTTAATAGCTGAACCTTCATGGACTACATCAGGTGTCCTATTCTCAAAAGATGACATCAGTATTTGTGTACATTATTAGAAAGACTTATTTTATTGAACAACCAGCCTTTTTTTCAACAACACTAAAAACAAAAAATGGAAATTCCATATTGTGCATGTATTCAAAACTTTTCAGCAATTTACATTTGGCACATTTCATAACAAAGTACTTTAATAGATTTGTAGTACTTTTCAAAGTTTTCTTTCACTAAACAATCACATTAATAACTCGATGATGCTGCTTCATGATGCTGCTCCGGTTATCAGCATTTTTTTATTACAAAGCATGTTAAAATGACAATAAATAAAGTGTCAGGAAGATAAAGGTAAAAAAAGACTCAGCCAGATATAATTATAATTGAAAACCAAAGAATTTATCCAATACACTGAGAATAAAATTGGTCAAAACTAATTAAATCAGCATTTCAAGTAATTTAAAGCACTGCTTTTTCAGTCTGTGCTCCTTAGGCAGGGTGCTCCAAAATACTTTATCTTTCAAAACCACAAAAATAACAATTAAGTTTTGCCCTGGGACAACAGCTCGTAAAGAGATAGCAGTAAACATGTGAGGGACCCATACAGGGAACGAAGCATCGCTGCTTGTTTCAGGCCCGCAGTCTGAGAGAGAAGTGAAGAGCACTGCAGAGTCTGATTGTAAACATTATGGAAACACTGATGGTGGTGTTCTTGTTTGTAATTAATTGCCCTGATTGATTCTGACTGCAGCTTGCTTTTGAGTGGCATTTCATCATGATGTTCTTTAGTTAATACCCCCACTCCCCGCTAATAAGGCAACAATTAAAACAGTCATTTGCATCTAACATTATACCCTCTATTAGCTAGCGAGGGAGAACGTAGCTAAAGGGGGCAGAGGTTGCTGAGCAAAGACACAAAACAAAATTTGTGTGTGCGTGCTACTTGTACTCGTTCACATGCGGCTGCGTACACAAAATAGCCTTGCAAACAAACACACTCAAAGGGATACGTGTAGTCTTGTGCACACGCTCAGGCTTACACGAATCTCCCTCTGAACTGCCCAGCTGATTTATGGGAAATGTGACTGCCAGTTCCATGACCCTGCGACGGTACTCCATGTCCGACCCTTGGTACCCCAACACACGCGCACTCTCTCTCTCTCACACTTACACACACACACGCACAAGCGCACACAAGCAGGCGTCCAGCCATCACTCAGTAGGAATATGAGTTGCCACGCCAAAAGACGAGGGGTCCACGGGCTGTCCTTGGGGCTGATTGGCTGAGAGTTGTCAAACGATCACGGCGGCGGCAAGCAGGGGGCCTCTCTCCCCCCTAAAATCAATTTCAATCAACGTGGAGACGCAATATTATCAAATGTCAAGTCCACCATGCGGCCCTCGGCCCCGTGCAGCTGCGCAAAAAATTATTCCTGACAGCCACTTGGCGACTTAATTAAGTGCAAAAAAAAGGAACGAGGAAAGGAGGGGGCGGTGGTGAAAAGGATGGAAGGAGGAGGGTAAGGAGGGGTGAGAGGGGGATTAAGAGTCAAAATACCTCAATTGGTCAGTTGGTCTTTTTGTTTGGTTGACTGATCGTATTGACAAAGCCTCAGAATGATAGCCTCACAAGGGAGCAGTCAGGGAGGGAGGGAGGGACGAGGGGGAGGGCTGTAAGGAAGGAGGAATGGAGGAAGAAAAGGAGGAAGGATTCAAGGAAGGAAGGGCGACTGAACTTGGGGGAGGAATATTGGGGAGAGTTTCGAGGGATGAGAAGGACAGGTAAGAGTGAGGGAGTCATGGATGGATAGATGATGTGTGTAGATAGGGAAAGATGGACAGGATGAGTGTAGAAGGGGAAGAAGTGTAAATCAACTGTGGAGGGGATACCTAAAGTTTGGGATGGAGAGAGAGGATGTAACAGGGGAGTGTGAGAGGAAGAGAGAAAAAAAGCAGAGGAGGAAAGCGGAGAAAATGTAGAGATGGATGAGGTGAGAGAGGGATGGACAGAGGGATACAGGAAGAAGAAGAATGGAGGAGTAAGTGGTAGTTTATTGACAAGGATCTCCCTTCACGCACACACACACACAAACACACGCACACACTCCCTCCCATCCTCTTGCCGACTCTCTTGATATTGAAATGATTCCTTGGGAAATAAATCACATTTCGATTGGCTGGTAATTGCTGAGGATCGATCAACGCATTCTGCTCGACTCTCACAAGGATTTTCCTCTTTTGTCCACAACACACACACACACACACACACGGGCTTGTCAAAGGGGACCTTAAACCTCAAGGGAAAACTGATACCTGATTGGGCGAATCAGTAAACATGAGCTGCTGATTGTTCCTATGCAGATTAATATAAAGGGGCAGGTGGTTTGAAGAATAAGAGAGAGAGAGAGAGAGAGAGAGAGAGAGAGAGAGAGAAAAGAGGGAAGGAAAGGATGTCACAGACTAAATGGCATTAAAATGATAACTTGCAGACTTTTACACTGGAATAAAGTTCATAACAACATGAAGCAAAAGATCAGACAAAATATAACTACTACAATATTTATCGTACCATAAGCACCGTGTTATTTCCCACCAGAACGTCTCACCTTTTAAAATGCTGTGTGATTGTACTCTGTGTGCGGCAAAAATGCTAGTCTGCTTCATGAATGAGTAATTTTGATCAATTCTGCAATCAGTCAGCGGTTAGAGGACCGTCTCCCTCATGTTAAAGTATGATTTATAAATGGCTAGAGGTCGTTATGATGCTACGGGCGCTTTATCAGGCTAAATGAGAATGGCCTTCCTACTCATGTTCTCTGTATGACAGGGACAAGCAGGTTGTCAATACAGAAATGACCCTGCTGCAGGGCTGAAAAGGCACACACACACCCACATACAAACGCATGCACACAAATATACACAGAAACACAGAAACACATTTGTGACACACGTTGGAAACAAACACCTGCAGGGTTTTGTGCACACACACTAAAGAAGTTGCCAAATAATCAAGAAAAGTTACAAATACAAATACATAACCACTTTCTCTACGGATTCAACGCACACACATACACAAAATATATACTCACACCCTGGCGATGGATGAGTCAATACACACATTGATCCCCTTCTGATTTACAGAAGCAGCAAGCGTTGTAAACAGCAGCATGGATTTTTCTGTTTCCATAAAACGCATGCACAATTTATTCACCTTTTAGAGGGAACTCAATGCGGTTCTATGGATGTAGAACACAATTCTCTCACATACAGTATAAAAACAGACAGGGTTGTTATTCAAGCATACATTAAGTTTGCAAAAAAGCTGCTGTGGAAGATACTGTCAGGGATTCATATTTATTTACACAGCTGGAAACAGCCGATTGACTACATTTTGAGAGCTCATCAGAAGGAAATGTAAGTTAAAAAAAAAAAAGGTGTTTTTAGTCGCAGCTTGTAAGAGTCTTGAAATGATTTACTCAAAAAACAGACTTTTACTGTGTGGTTGATTGTGCATTTCCATTTTTTACTTTAACTTCACCAGTGTAAGCCAATAAACAAGCTGAAAATTTTAAGATAAACATTAAATAAATTATTCTGTAATAATAACAAAAACAGTCTGCACAGATAAATATTTAACATGAAAATTCAGACTCCAAAGAGGACAGATAGATTATCACAGACGTGTGTGCGTGTGCGTAGCAATGTGTGCGCGTGTGTGTGCGTAAAAAGTGTGCGCTCAAGCGTGTAACAGTGGCAGTACTGCTGTTCTTCTACTGGCATGTGTTACAGCTTCACTGATTACCTGTGTGTCGTTGTGTTGTGCTGTGTGTTTGTCGCATGTTTTGTACTGCATGTGTATTAACTCACCATGCAGAAGAACTGTTGGTCTGGACATTTGTCAGAGGCGTCCCCATGCAAACAGTGCCTCAACTGCTCAAAGATGACTGGTACTTTGCTGTAGCTAAATAGGAGCAGCTATGCTGTGGTCAGCACATGAGGTTTGCATCGTGGTATCACAGTTGGTACAGTTTCTGATGTAACCCTGGATGTCTGTTGTGGTTGTAGCTAAAGTATATCCAGTATCTACATGTACACAAGTACTTGGGAATGCATTGGGAAAACAAAGTGCACTGGAGCATTGCAGCCACATGTGATTGTTCAACTTCTCATCCCAAAAGCAAAAGCAGTAAAGGTTGCCTTAATTTGAACTCAGGTCTGAAATGAAAACTGACATCTTTTGGCTGTGTAATGTATGTGCAGCCATGTATTGAGCAAAGCCGTGACACAGCAGAAGTTATTTGGAGGAGCTTGATTATTCCCATCTCCAACAGTAATTACAGATAAATGAGTTCTAATCTTTGTCTAAAATGTTGTAAAATCCCATTTGACATTAAACCTTTGGGGAGTTTTGGGTTAGTTTCCACCTTTTTGTTTTAGAGATTTTCCCTAAATGAGGGATAGAGATAAAGTGATTTAAAAAAGAAAAAAACATCTTTGATATTTTCATATTTATGCGTGTTTCTCTCTGTAAGACTAAGTTTGAAGGCTCATATCACACACAGACACACACACATACACACATACACCTACACACACCTAAGGGTGCTTTGTGTAAATAAGCGTGCCTGCACCCCCGTAGGGAGGTCAGAACACCCATCCATCTAGCCCTGCCTTGGGTCATAATACGTACACACATGCACAGCTTCTCTCATTCACACGCCCACAAAATTTTTCTCCTTCTTTTTCTGTTTTCTGTCTGTCCCTCTTCCCCTCAGAAAAATGCATGCTACAGCGCACACACACACACACACAGACCTCTTCCACCCTGCAGCCATCATTTAGTGGTTTGTGTTCAGAAAGTGTTTTGGATGTGTAACACTAGAGATGACACGGGAAGACGCAGGAAGACAGAACACTGTCCAGAGGTCACTGTGTGTGTGTGTGTGTGTGTACGTGTGTGTGTGTGGCTTTAATGTATTCGAGCTACAGAGGTGGCAAACACCTGCAGTGAGTGCTGCTCATGCTGCTCACCCCTTAATGTCTTTGTCCCCTGTATACTAACTCACATATACAGACACACACTAAATGTGGGATTCAAGTCTTTTAGACAAAGAAGCTTTTTGTAGGTTTATTTTTTCATTTGATGAGAGGAGAATTGAAAAGGATTTTGTTGTACAGTATAAACTAAACTCTCTCTCTCTCTTTCTTTCTCTCTTCCACTCTCTCTCTCTCCAGAGAGGTTGCAGTACTTTAGTCTCTTCCTGCGAGCAGACCTCTCGTCACCCTCCCTGATGATTTCTAATGTTTAGGGAGGGATTGAAGCACAGAGAAGATGGAGGTTTGCATGGATGAGGAGACAGCAGGAGGGGGGGAACGCAGCAGAGAGGTGAGAGTGCAAAAGGTAGGAAGTTGTCTTTATTCAGAGACACTTCCACAATAACAATAATAACAAGCAATAATAATAAAAATAATTTAATATAATAATAATAATAACAAACAATCTCACTTACATTATGATGTTGCTCTGGTAGCTACGACACACAAACTAATGGCTAATGATCAGTTTGGGTCAAGTGCCATTTTATATGAGGTGTGTTCTGACTAGTCACCTAAAATCAAATTTGACTAGATAAATTTATGTCTACAGCATCGACCTCAGGATGAGTCATCAGAAATATTTTTTCAAGGGGAGGAAAGAGAGGGCTTTTGTACAGATCCCCCAAGGGGACATGTACAAAAAATTTTAAAAACCTTTAACATCCTTGTGCATACATGAAACTATTTATGCGCACTAGAATGTTTCACGTTTTTCAGGAAAGTGAATAATGGTCGTTTGTCCATTGATTGTACCGTTTTTTGTACCACTTATTAATGTTAAAATCATTTTAGGCATTTTAGGTGAAACATGAACTTTTTCACATCTAGACCACTTTGGACCGGGTCTAGACTTCTCAAACCTGCCTAAAATGATTTTACTGGTGTGCACCAGAAATGTACAGGTTTTTTGGGGGGGTTTTGCACATGTTCCCTTAGGGGCTGCGTACGTTTGATAATAATACTCCAAAATTTTAATTTTGGTTTATTTAGCATAGATACAGAGAGACTGAACAGTTAACACTGTTCTTGCACTGTTCAAGCTTAGAAACTTTTAATTTATAATTCCTGTAGACTTTAGATGCAAAAAACTGGGGAAGTTTAAGGAAAGGTCATTCTGACAAGTTCGTAATTTCTGTTTTGTATATGATGTGATATCTATGTTTGTGATTTTGATGTTTGAAATATTATGTTTTTTTATTTGAACATATTGAAGAAACCAAAAGAAAAAAAATGCAAAAAAATGCAATAAATGCTCCTTTTTTTCTCTTGATGAAATGTATGTAACTTTTCCTAATTTCAGTTGACGCTGATGATGTTGTATGCTCTTCAGCTCCTCATGATTTCATCCAAATTAATAACTTAATCAATAGCTTTATGCACTTATATTAGCACTTAGATAAAATATTTCTATGTTTCAATCACTAATTTTGGGGAAAAAACATTAATACCTGCATATGTACAACAGATATGTGGCAAAGACATGTGAATACAATCAGTGCAGACTGGCTGTACACATTAAACATACTGATACATGTCCACACATACACACATACACTTACAGTACACATCCATGTGAACATACATACATACATACATAAATACAAGCATGAACATAAATCAGGACATTTTAACCACAACATAAATGTTGTGGTTATGGAGCATTAGCAGGTGTATTTACCATCCTGACCATCACTTAACAGCGCTCACTTTCTGTCTGTGCGTGTTTGTGTGTGTGTGTGCACATGTTTGCGGGCGTGTTAAAGCTTTTAGTGGGACAGAGACTGAGCAATTCCTCTTCTCTAACTGTCAGAGAGACCTCATCTCGCCTCTGATTGTTGTTCTATGGTTCTAGCAAAAACACACACACACACACCTCAAGAGTGCAGGTCCCTTCTGGTTTGCCCTCGCTGCACACAACACTCCACCTCCGCCCTCACACTCCTTTTATGTTCTTAAATATTGATAAGTAGCTTTGCAACATTAATATCTTAGATGGCTTACAAGAACACTTAAATAAAATCTCACTCCCCCTCCCTCTTCCTCCCCCTCCCTGCCTCTCCTTCAGCCTCTCACTTGTTTTTCATTTGTGTAATGCGTTTGTCTGTTTGGGAAGTGGAGGGAGGGGGTTGAGGGGGCACCAGAGGATTATAATGAATGTGTGTGTGTGTCTGTGTATGTTTGGATAATGAAAGTGGGTACTTCCTTTTTTTTGCATTTTACAGACCTTTTGGTGTGTAAAAATGTGTTTTTACTGGAAAATAACAGAATTCCATGGCTATGGACAGAGGAAATGGTTTCCTATTGGCTGGTATGTGTATGTTACAATCATATACCTGGACCACTCAAACAGAGTGCGGATCTAAGTCTGTTTATTAAGCTGTATTCATCAATAGCAACAATACTGATGCTTTACTTGCTTTGCTAACTACAAACTAATCTAACTACAGTATGAGTTGAGCAACATGCAAACAAACTTAAAAATTGGTGACGAAGTGAAAAAAACGTTCCTTCATTAACAACCAACAGACTCATCAATTAAAAAAAAAAAATCTCCACCTCTTCCTTTAGATGAAGAAAAGCACAGCAGATTCCTGATTGCATTAAATGTTGACACACTGTTTTATACTTGATAATTACACTTGCTGTCAGACCTTTAAACAAACATCAGTGCCTGCTTGAATTATTTTCAAACTAACCTTGTGTAAGAAGGATTTTTGTTCTTATACTAGAATAAAGCACAAAACAGTTATAAATTGATGTAGAATTTGGATTTTCATCCTTGGGGTCACTTTAATATTTAGCACTGCACAGTTAGACCACAAAAGCCCGACATATAAATACTTTCTCCTGCCCCAGTCCACATGCTATTGAATTAAACTGTATTTAACAAAAAGGTTTAATGTGAAAGGAGCATTCATTCAGTTCTCTGCAAGATTCATCCATGTCACTCTGAACACAACTTATATGCAAGTACTTTAACTGGTACTGTAAATAATTGTAACTGGCTGTAATTGCACCGTGAATGCTTTATATAATTATAAGGGATCAGCAAAACTTCGTCATAAGGCAGTTACCACGTCCAATCAAAAATGTGCAGGACATTAACACCCTGTCCCTCAGTTTTAAGTTACTTTTTAAAAGATAATCAACAAATGTACACATCTGCAATATCGCTGTCAAGGAGACAAAAGTGAGTGAGAAACAGTTTGAGTGAGTGAAGAGACACACCGAAAAATGAAGAAGGAGAGATTAAGTAGAGGCTTGTGTGCCTACGACCTGCTGTAAGAAAACAGAAAATGTTGATGTAATCACATTTAAGACGTTGGGAGAAGCTCATTTCACTCACATGAGATGACAGTGAGTTGTTAACACATAACCCACAATACAGGGTCATTGTGTGTGTGTGTGTGTGTGTGAGCGTGTGTTTCTAGTTTCTAGTGTGCGACTTGACAAGATTTAACCCCGCTGAGGTCCTGAGAGGCTCACAGAGAGTTTTAAAGGGATTAGAACCGGATTAGGGACCAACTGGGAGGGATTAGCCCCCTGACTCTTATAGCTGCTCACATAGCGGATATCTGACACACAATGCCTTTGACGCGCACATGCATGCGTGTGCACACAGACACATTTTCGGATGTGTAACACTTGACATGGGAGGACAAAACACTGTCCAGGGGTCACTGTGTGTGTGTGTGTGTGTGTGTGTGTCTGTGTGAGAGAGAGAGAGAGGAAGAGATAGGGGGAGAATAGAAATTTAAATAAAGTTATACATCAGAAATAAGAGTCATATGCTTTTATAAGAATAATATCATTAGACCATTTTAGCTGACTCGCTGCTGGATTAACCTCGTTCACCTGGTTTATTATTTAACGTTACCATTTAATGTTTAATGTGTATGATCCAGAACTTCACACTCCAGCAGCGACAAAAATTGCAAAAGTTTTCATATTCTGTATGTTGTTGTTGAACATCAATTTATTTACCTTCAGTCAACTTTTCAAAGTCAAAATCACTTTCTCAGATGTGTCTGAAAATAATCTCAAAAACACTCCACTTCTTGGGTATTATGTGAGTACACACACACATGCACACACAGACAAAAAGGCCCTCTTGACCGCGTATTTACCCGAGCGCAGCCTCTTCCTTCAACAAGACAAATATTTGGTCCACAGCGTTTGCCTTTTGAGTGTGTATGTGTGTGCGTGCGTGCATTACGTGTGTGTGTCGCGGGGCCGTTTTTCCGGGGGAAGCCAAATGGAGAAGAGTGATAGGCCGACGTACGGTGAGGTTCATCAAAGTCACGGCACGCGGCGGCACTCATTTTTCATTGGCTGAGGGGTCCAGCACACCTGCAACCTGCAGCAGCCGGCCCACCTGAGAGGGAGGGAGGGAAGAATGAGATGGTGACAGAGAACGAGAGTAAGAAACAAACATGAGGAAGAGTCGCTGGGAGAAACCAGGAGCACGAGGGAGGGGGGGGGGGACACTGGTGGTTGGGACAGTTTGAACGACAGCGTTCTCCCTTTTACATTTCACACCCGGACGCTCCTCGCAGCGCTGGAGGGGGGGCGTGGGGGGAGGCAGGGAGGAGGTGTGGAGAAGGTGTGTGGTGTGTGTTGTTTTGCTCAAGGGAGAAAGCTGGGGAGATACATTCTGAAGATGTTATTATTATACGTTTACCTTGTTTTGAGCTCACGGGTGGACTAAAGAAAGACACACAGAAACACACACAAAGCAGGTGTACACACACAGAGAGAGCACATATCCACAGACACAGTCCAGCAGAAGCACACACACATACAAACCTGCTATTTCTGCGCTTCTTAAAGTTTCCTTTTGTAAATTAAAAAAAGTCTATTCATTTTATTAATTCATTTTATTTGCTCTAGATGACATGAAACTAGACTCCAAATATTATTTTTTGAAGATCTGGATACATGTAGTTCTGTACTTTGTGTATTTCATATACATGAAAATACAATACTTTCAGACTGTACATCACCCCTACATCAAAGTATATCTGCAGCCTCTCACACTGACATCAGTTTAAACAGATTAGGAACATGGCTGTGGTGTCCAGCACATATGCTTTTACTGTGAATCAGTTCTTACTTACATTCTTTAAGTTATCTCCTTTATTAAAGAATGATTCCTGTTCATTAGTACTTGGGTATTATTTACTCCATTTTGGCCATCACAGTCAAAAGATTATTTGCTGAATCTGGTGGTGACATAGCTTAAAATCACAAAGGTTTCAAACAAAGCAGAAATTATTTGGAAGACAAAATAAAGGCAACTTAGCAGTTTCTATATACATAAATTACGTACAATAATTGACTTTTACAGCTCTTTTCAAAAGTGACTGGACTGACAGCATCAAATCCTGATAATACATTAAATATTTAATACATGGTATTTTTGATGCTTAGAGAAGTTTTTTTTAAACAGTACTTTTCTCATGAATAGATGTACAGTACAGAAAAAAAAACCTTTGTAACTTTTTAAAACTTTTTTTTGGTGAGTTATCACAACTGCTGGAAATGACGGCCAAAACTGCAAAAATACCCAATTTGTAATTAAAAAATAAAATGTTCTTTTAAATCACTCCCTCAATTATTCCAAATGACGATTACAAGCATCCAATTAGAAAATTAAATAACTTCAATTGATTCAGAGGACTGAACCAGTTGCTTTTATAATATGTCAGTGGAGAAAGATGATGAAGACATTGCAGATATCCATCAGCCCCAAACAACTTCTTTCTATACTAATATGTACAGAATACATACATGCATATATATGTGTGTGTGTGTGTACACATTTTTTGTACCAGCACCAGAGTATACCAGAGTATATATGGGTGGAATATTCTTCAAGTGCCTTTCTCTACAACAAGTTAAAGTAAGTGAAACACTAAGAGTAATTCAGTTTGTGTGTGTGTGTGTGTGTGTGTCTGGGTGCGTTTATGGTGGTGAAGTGGTGTCACCTGCAGCAGGTTGGGGTCATCATAACCATGTGATGTCCATCGCGCCTGTCAACACACGTTTGATTGTACACACACCTCGCTGTTGCCCCCGGCAATAGAAACCCAGCGTCTGTTCGCTATACTACACGCTGTACTGGACCCATCACTCAACCACTGTCTGTCACACAGACACACACACTTACAGAGACACACATGCAGGCAGAGACACATATAAATAGACACAATGTGACAGAAACACATACTCACACTCGCATGGTCCAGCAGACACACGTATCACTTACACACTCCCTCCTGCAGCTTGGGTTCAAGCATACACACTCTCACCCACTCACAACAGACGGCTTACACTGGAAATGAAGCTAATCCATCACTCAGAACGCACACACACACACACACACGGTAGGCATCGTCACCTTCACAGCTCACCTACTATCATTGTGACATCCATGCCTGCTGGACACTGTAGCTGCTGTGATGAATTCATAAATGCATGCACACACACACACAGGTGCCCACACACCCACACATGCATGTGAAATCATGCGTAAGCACTGAAAACAAGAACAGACAAAAGCAAATGGACCTCTTTCTTTTAGTTTTGTTTGCTTTCTGAAGTTCACATACAGTTTGCTTTCAGTTTTGCTTATGTTTCCTTTCTTTTCTGTCATGTGGCTACACTAACACTGATGGTAAACTTCAGTATTTTAGACAAGCTGTGCAAACCTCCCCTCCTTGAACCGCCACCTTACTTGTGGTGGAGGGGTTTGTGTGCCCGAATGATCCTAGGAGCTATGTTGTCGAGGGGCATTATGCCCCTGGTAGGGTCTCCCATGGCAAACAGGTCCTAGGTGACGGGCCAGACTAAGAGCGGTTCACAAGCCCATCATGAACAGAAGAACATCAAGGACCGTTACGTCGCCCGGATTGGCGTTACCGGGGCCCCACCCTGGAGCCAGGCCTGGGGTTGGGGCTCGCAGGCGAGCGCCTGGTGGCCGGGTCTTTGCCCACGGGACCCGGCCGGGCTCAGCCCGAAATGGCGACGTGGGTCCCGCCTTCCAGTAGGCTCACCACCCGCAGGAAGGTCCATGAGGGGCCGGTGCAATGTGGTTTGGGTAGCAGCAGTCGTGGCAGGGGGGCCTCGACGACCCAATCCCTGGACCAAAACTCTGGCAATAGGGACATGGAATGTCACCTCGCTGGGGGGGAAGGAGCCTGAGCTCGTGTGCGGAGGTTGAGAGGTACCGGCTAGAGATAGTCGGGCTCACCTCCACGCAATAACTTGGGATCTGGAACCCAGCTCCTTGAGAGGGGCTGGACCCTCCACTACTCTGGAGTTGCCCAGGGTGAGCGGCGGCGAGGCTGGTGTGGGCTTGCTTATAGCTCCCCAGCTCAGCCGCCATGTGTTGGAGTTCACCCCGGTGAACGAGAGGGTCGCTTCCCTGCGCCTTCGGGTTGGGGATAGGTCTCTTGCTGTTGTTTGTGCCTACGGGCCGAACAGCAGTACAGAGTACCCAGGCCTTCTTGGAGTCCCTGGGAGGGGTACTTGATAGTGCTCCAACTGGGGACTCCATTGTTCTACTGGGGGACTTCAACGCTCACGTGGGCAGCAACAGTGATACCTGGAGGGGCGTGATCGGGAGGAACGGCCTCCCCGATCTGAACCCGAGCTGTGTTCTGTTATTGGACTTCTGTGCTGAGTCACAGTTTGTCCATAACGAACACCATGTTCGAGCATAAGGGTGTCCATCAGTGCACATGGCACCAGGACACCCTAGGCCGGAGGTCGATGATCGACTTTGTTGACTTTGTTGTCGTTTCATCTGATTTCCGGCCGTATGTCTTGGACACACTCCTTCGGTAAAGTAAAGAGAGGGGCTGAGCTGTCTTGCCTCAGAAGGGGGAAGCAGTACTCTGCCAACACTGTTTACAGTGCAGGTGGGGAGCTGTTGACCTCGACTGGGGACATTGTCGGACGGTGGAAGAAATACTTCGAGGATCTCCTCAATCCCACCGACTTGCCTTCCAATGAGGAAGCGGAGGCTGGGGTCTCTGAGGTGGACTCGTCCATCACCCAAGCCGAAGTCACTGAGGTAGTTCGTAAGCTCCTCATGGTGGCAAGGCGCCGGGGGTGGATGAGATCCGCCCTGAGTACCTCAAGTCTCTGGATGTTGTGGGGCTGTCTTGGCTGACACGCCTTTGCAACATTGCATGGAAGGTTGGGGACAGTGCCTCTGGAGTGGCAAACCGGGGTGGTGGTCCCTCTTTTTAAAAAGGGGGACCGGAGAGTGTGTTCCAACTACAGGGGGATCACACTTCTCAGCCTCCCTGGGAAGGTCTCACGCCAGGGTACTGGAGAGAATTCGGAGAATTCCAATAGTCGGCCCTCGGATTCAGGAGGAACAATGCGGTTTTCGGCCTGGTCGTGGAACACTGGACCAGCTCTATACCCTCCACAGGGTGCTTGAGGGTTTATGGGAGTTTGCCCAACCAGTCCACATGTGCTTTGTGGATCTGGAGAAGGCATTCGACCATGTCCCTCGTGGTATTCTGTGGGGAGTGCTCCGCGAGTATGGGGTCCGGGGGCCTTTGCTAAGGGCTGTTCGGTCCCTGTACGACCAGGAGCAGGAGCTTGGTTCGCATTGCCATGGCAGTAAGTCAGACCTGTTCCCAGTGCATGTTGGACTCCGGCAGGGCTTGCCCTTTGTCACCGGTCCTGTTCATAATCTTTATTTCTGGGCGTAGCCAGGGGCCGGAGGGAGTCCGGTTTGGGAACCACAGGATTTCATCTCTGCTTTTTGCGGATGATGTTGTCCTGATGGCTTCATCAGGCCAGGACCTTCAGCATGTACTGGAGCAGTTTGCAGCCGAGTGTGAAGCGGCTGGGATGAGAATCAGCACCTCCAAATCCGAGGCCATGGTTCTCGACCGGAAAAGGGTGGCGTGCCCTCTCCGGGTGGGTGGAGAGGTCCTGCCTCAAGTGGAGGAGTTCAAGTATCTCGGGGTCTTGTTCACGAGTGAGGGAAAGATGGAGCGTGAGCGTTGGCAGGTGGATTGGTGCAGCGTCCGCAGTTATGCGGTCGGTGTACCGGACCGTCGTGGTGAAGAAGGAGCTGAGTCGAAAGGCGAAGCTCTCGATTTACCGGTCAATCTACGTTCCCACCCTCACCTATGGTCATGAACTTTGGGTTATGACCGAAAGGACAAGATCATGCGGATACAAGCGGCCGAAATGAGTTTCCTCCGCAGGGTGGCTGGGCGCTCCCTTAGAGATAGGGTGAGAAGCTTCGGTCACTCAGGAGGAGCTCGGAGTAGAGCCACTGCTCCTTCAAGCATCGAGAGGAGTCAGCTGAGGTGGCTTGGGCATCTGTTTCGGATGCCCCCTGGACGCCTCCCTAGGGAGGTGTTCCAGGCATGTCCCACCACCGGGAGGAGGCCTCGGGGAAGACCCAGGACATGCTGGAGAGACTATGTGTCTCTCGGCTGGCCTGGGAACGCCTCGGGTCCCCCCGGAAGAGCTAGGAGGAAGTGTCTGGGGTGAGGGAAGTCTGGGCATCTCTGCTCAGACTGCTGCCTCCGCGACCCGGTCCCGGATCAAGCGGTTGAAGATGGATGGATGGATGGATGGATGTGCAAACCTGTCCCAAAGCTTTCTGCAAAGGCAGATCCACATCCACAGACACATTTCCCCAATTATCATGCAAGATACTATAGGATATTATACAACATATTATACTAAACCATTAAACCAAATGGTGGTGCAAATGGTGTTGAACATGCTGTTTTTAAATTGCTTTACTTATTTAATGTAGCTCTATTGTAGTCTATGCATTGTGCAGCGTTAAATATGAAAATATGTTAAATATTCAGTTACAGTAAAATGAGTTAGATATAGAATTAAAATGAGAAAATTAGATCAGACTCGGTATTAAAGATCAGGGACAAAAGAAAAAAAATCTAATAAGTTACTTACTCTGGCTTCAGGACTCTGTCCCCTTTGTCCCCAAGGCGTATGCATAGTAGGCCTTTTCAGAAATCCATCCATGCCTCTACCCCCACATTAATTTAAAAGTATGTTCATTCAAAAGAAACAGCTTCTACTACAATCAAATATTCCTACCACCACAAATTATAACATGGCATTAAACATACCACTTTTAGTATTCAAATCCGTGACTTAAATAAATAACAGCATTACTACAAAAAATAAGTCATTCCAAACCTAAATTATAGGAAAGTCTCTCTGTCAGAAAAGGGGGATAAAATCCACAGTCTTCTTTTAATGGGGTGATATAGATGTTGCTTGTGGGTTTGTAGCCTGGTCAAAAGCCCTCATAAACCCACAGTACACTGCAGTACAGTACACTGTTTGAGTAAACGCACTTTGTTACTTTCCATCACTGAAGCGCAGGTACAATACTGTACTGTACAAAATCTGTATTTCATTTAGGTGTTTCAGGGACTTTTTTGTGCTTCTTTCCTCTTGGGCATGACTCACTGGGACATGCTAATGTTAGCTTGACAAGTAAAAAAGGCCTATTATTCATCCAAATAAAAACTCTTTCACAGCTACGACCGAAAACACAACCCACAGCTGTGACTGATGTAAAACTCAAACCAAAATGATCCAACCCAAAAAACAACAACAAGAACAGAAAATTCCTCGGAGAATCACTGGTGTGCGTATTTGACAAATGCTCGCCAGCAGCGCTGCGGTCTCGTCCAGCAGCTTGCTGAAGGCTACAGCAGCGTCGTTTCGTTGCTCTCTTGTTACTGGGCTGTAAATTCAGCGGATGGCTCCTGTCTCTGTGTATTGATCCGCTCTGTCACCTTGAACCTCGGTATTGACACATGGGGCGACGCTGAGCGGGGAAAAGCGGCAATTTACCGACCCTCAATTATGACATTCATAGATGATGTCACAACAGGGGCACGGGGCTTTCAGACACACAAGCAGTTCGTCGAGGGATTGACTCCATTTGTTTGAGCTTTGTGCACCAAAACACACACTCAAACACACACCAAGCAAAGGCCATCTTAAACAGCACTTAATGGCACCCTGTATACTTTTGTGTCTATCTGAGTGTGTTTTTGTGTGTGTATCACCTCTGACAGTCGATCTAATGTCTGCTGTCCTCGTGTTCCCCAAACAGATGGTTCACTGGACCATGTCATTAGCAGAATACAGTCGGCCATTCTAATGTCATATTAAATACCACATATTAATAGTACGATAGCATGAGGCGAAACATTCTCTGCTCCCTGCTGAAAGCTTTGGCTCTGTATCTATTGTCTAGTAAGGCCAGGTGTAGCAGTAAAAGCCATGTAATCACTGAGCAACAGTCAGACACAAACATTTTTAAAGTTCTGCTTAGAGCTTACAGGTTCAATTGTGTGTTGTTTGCATATAGTAATAACATGGCTGCTGAACTGTAGCCTGGAGCTCAATCAGTCAGATTTGTGACAGGGAACGTCTCTTTAGGGAAACCTGAAGAGGAAGTTGTCTCAATTTCCTCAACAGTGGGGGCTGGAGTCTTTAGGTGTGGAAGTTTGGGGAAAATTAACACTTCTCATGCAGGCAGGACATTTGTCATCCTTTTTCTGTTTTTCTTTTTGGGATTAACTATCAAAATATATCAAGACAGTGGTGGAGTTTACACCATGACAGCAAATACCCACCGAAGTACATTTGTATAAGTGTTTATATAAGTGTAAATAGAATATCTTTTGACTTTTGGACCCCTGGTTGGATATTATAAGTAATAGGTAGACATCATCTTGGAAATGCATTACATAAATACATTTTCTACTGAATAATCCAAAGAATAACGTGCAAGCATATCAACAATGAAAATAACTCTTAGCTGCAGATTTAAAATGTTTTTGCTTGTTTTTGACCTTGATATTCAATCGAGAAAATACTTTGTACGTTTTGCAGGCTTACACACTAAAGGTTGATCCACTCGTTTCAAAGAGAGCGAATGACTTTTGAGGCCATTCGCTTCTTCTAAAATAATTATGATCTTTCAATGACCCAACTTTGGGTCCTGACCTTTACATGAAGTACACTGCTATATTGCATTACAAATGGATTTCAAATTGAAGCCATATCAGATGTCACATATCTGATTCAAGTAAGTAGTGGCCAGGGGCCACCCAGCCATCGTTAATACTGTATTCACAATCCATTTGATGAGATCATGAAAAACTGTGTGAGTGTACATGTTTGCCCTCCTAAGACTCACCCCCGCATGTGCTGACACTCGTAAACAGAAGAACACACACACACACACAGAAAGAGAGACAACCTCCCCAGGGCCTGAGTACTCTCAGTGTTGACCGTTGAGGATGTGGGTCAGAATAAGAGGGCAAAGAGAGAGAAGCTCTCAATGGCCCACACAGATGGGCCGTAGTCACACACTCTCATACAAACACAAATGCACACACTCTGGGAGGTCAGGGTTCACCTGGAAAAGCTCTGGTCACCGTCCATCCATCAATTTTATTACTGAGACATGTCAAAACAGAGTGAACGAGAAATGCAGGATAGAAACAGATTGCTGAACTGGAAAAAAGAGACTCTTTGGACTGTAAAAAATAAAGTATCAAATGGTATATGTAAACTGAAGTTCTGGTGAAGTCAGTACACTTATTACATGCACTTTGTCACTTTCCATCTCTGCAGAAACTCAGATGGCCGTGTATTTATGCATGTCTGAGTGAGTCCATGCATCATATGCATTTTAAAATGAGGTCTCTCTCTCTCTCTCTCTCTCTCTGTAGTTGTCTGTCTCTCCTTATTTCCCCCGAGTTTTCCCGCGGGAGAATGGTGGCCATTTTGTCCTGTCCTGTCACTCCCTTGTGCTTTTTTTTTTTCCCTCTTCGCCTGTCCAATAATGAATGACAGTTTAATTTGCCAGCCAATGAATTACACCTGAGCGGTATTTAAATGAGCCAATCACGACTTGTGACAGGATGACTAGTCGCTCCAGTTAGCACTGAGATGCAGAGGTTGATTTACTCTCTGACTCACTTAGTGATACTGTTTGTACAGAATGTAACAACAGTATTTTATCCCACTCAACTCGATTCAAGACATGCAGCATACTAATACCAGTGTACATCAATATTAAAAACTCCATTTGGAAAAAGTAGGTGTATCTGTAAAAAAAAATATATATATATATATATATATGTATATATGTATATATGTATGTATATATATATATATATATATGTATATAGTTACAGTAAAATGAGTTAGATATAGAATTAAAATGAGAAAATTAGATCAGACTCGGTATTAAAGATCAGGGACAAAAGAAAAAAAATCTAATAAGTTACTTACTCTGGCTTCAGGACTCTGTCCCTTTTGTCCCCAAGGCGTATGCATAGTAGGCCTTTTCAGAAATCCATCCATGCCTCTACCCCCACATTAATTTAAAAGTATATTCATTCAAAAGAAACAGCTTCTACTACAATCAAATATTCCTACCACCACAAATTATAACATGGCATTAAACATACCACTTTTAGTATTAGTATATATATATATATATATATATATATATATATATATATATATATATATATATATATATATATATATATATATATATATATATGTGTATGTATATGTATATATGTGTGTGTATATATATATATATATATATATATATATATATATATTTTTTTTTTTATATATATATATATATTTTTTTTTTTTTTTTAATTATTATTAATTTTAAATAATAGGGTTTGGGTTAGGGGTTAGGGTTAATAATAAAAGGAAACAAAATTAAACAGAATAAAATGAACCAAGACAAGATAAAGTGAGATGAAACAAAAGGAAGAGAGACTGACAGGAGTCTATCCTAATCCCCCATTGCCCCGTGTGTAAATAACGTCTAAGCATCTTATCCTGCTCATTTATGTAATGGGGGACTTTACTGAAACACTGTGTTCATAAGCTCCCAGAAGCCTTAGATGTATTTGCACAAGCCTGTGTGTGTGTCTGTGTGAAAGAGGGAATTGTGCTCTTCTATTTCTAGAGGTGTACATGTTTGTAGGACAGGTGCATAAGTATCCAAAGGTGGAAATATGCAATGTGTTTTTTGCTGCACTCAGTATACAGGTGACTTTCCGCTGTGTGTATGTGTGTGCATGTGTGTGTGCTGTGTGCATGTGCATGCGCACTCCTTGATTAAACGGCCCCCTTTAATAATCTTAGCTGTTTCCTGCTTTCCCAAGATCCCTTCCAATAAGCGTAACTGCCTCCTGACCGCACAATAACTGTAACTGTGGTTTTTAATACCAAGTGATGGTAAGTAAAAATAACCTGAGTCTAATATCTTCAGATTAAATACATCTTTTACAGTCAAGCTTTACCCTGCTGCTAATTGCTGCTTTAAGCTGTCCACACACACACACACACACACACACAAACAGTATTAATGCACACACACATCCGTAGATACCACCATGCATTGACACACACTAAACACATCATATACTTACCTCATAAGCATACTTAAAAATATTAAATGTAGCTGGAAGGCTTTGCAAATTGCACTTTTAAATATGTGACCTGACCTGCAAGGCTTTTTGGCACCCCAGAAAAATTACTCTGCCTGATGAAAACCATTGAAAATGATCAAATTTTGTCTGCAGTCAAACAGAGAAGAGGAACCTGTTAGAGTAATGACTCACTGCAGGTTAGACCAAAAGCAAGGCTAATGCTGCTAGAGTTGCAGATTTAATTGCCAGCGGGACCAAGAGTTTGACTCTTACATAGGTCTGATAATGTAGCAGGCTGATGCTCCAGTCAGTGTTGCTGCACTATAATCAATCATACTTCATCACACATTACTCACAATGCGTAAATTAATAAGGGTATGAAGAAAAAAAGAGGGAAATAAGGCAAAACAGCAAATAAAAGACTATAGAAATGAGTAAACAGAAGAAAGAGACAGAGGGGAAATCAAATGGCTTATGTTTTATGTTTTATCTGTTTGTTAATTATTTCTCTAGTTAATTTCCTTTGTATTTAGATGCTTTGTTAATACTGTTCATTGGAGATTCGTGCCCATTAAAATACTAAATGGGAGGGTATAGAAGAAGCGGGAAGCGGGACAAGTTGTGAGAAAACAAGCAAAAAGAAGAAGAGGAAGATCATCAGAGAGCAGTAGAGGAGAGAGATGGAGGGAAATCAGCTAGGGAATAAGCAGAAAGACGGAGTGGAAGGTTTTGGCAGTGGTCCAGTTGTCATGCTGAGTAAATGATTTGACTCTCTTATCAAATTGAGGGTTAAAGACTCGACGTTACAGTTTGCCATAGCCACAGAGACAAGGAGCACACACACGTACACACACTCAAGATCGTTCCATCGTGACATCTGGGTACCACTGAGCCAGGGGACGCTGCACATAAACACACACACATACAGACATACACACACAGACACCTGGAGCAAAGCATGCTGGTCTTTCCAAAGAACAAGTGGAACCCAGCTGTGCGACTGAGAGCATCCTCCATTAACTCCATCACACACAAATACACATGACATGTACATGTCTCTCTTTCTCACACACACACACACACACTGGAGAGGAGACGAAAGGCAAGGAAAGAAAAGACGGTACAGAAGACTGGAGAGGAAGGAGAGAAGGACACAAGAGGAAAGGTCAAACAAGATAAATACAATGAACAAAGGAGAGGAGGAAATAGAAAAAGATCAAAGGAGAAAGGAGGAGGAGAAAGGAGGAGGAGGAGAAAGGACATGACACATATGACACAAGGAGACAAGGTCAGAAGAGGAGACAAGGTGTGGATGACTAGCAAAGGAGATGAAACAAAAGGCAAGAAGAAAAAGAAGAGTAGGAAAGAAGGAAATAAGAGGAGCAGCAAAGAGAATTAAATAAAGAAAGCTATCAGTGGAGAGAAGAAAAGAAGAAGTAGAAGAGAGAGAGGGGCTTAGTTAGAGAGATGAGAAAAAAGAAAAGACAAAATAAAAGAAGAGGCAAATATGTGAAAACATTAAGTGCATCACAGAAGAAAAGTGAGATGAAAGAAAAGAAGATGAAAAGAGGAAAACGAGATGTGAGAAGTAGAAAGCAAAGAAGCAAAGGAAAGAAAAGATCAGTGGAGAAAGACTAGGCAAGCTAAGAAGAGAAATGAGGAAATATGGTAATGAGAGGAGAGGAAAGAAAAAAGGGGAAATGAAAGAGAAAAGAAAACAGGATAAAATTAATAAAAGGAAATGAGAGAAAAGGAAAGACAACAAATCAAGAATGAAAAGAGAGGAGAGAATAAGAAAGAAAATAGGGAAAAAAATGAAGAAAAAAAGAGAGCAAAGTGGAACGAGGAGAAGATGAGCCAAGACGAGGGAGTGCATCGAACGTCTCCTCTTTGTTTGTGCTCCATCTGTGTCGGCATGATTGCAAACAAAACGAGCATCGGCAGCTCAGTTAGTTAGTTAGTTAGCAGGGGAATCAGTGAGTACTTAGGCCCCAATTATCCACTAAATCTGCCTCTCTCTCTAAATGAGATTATTGCCACACACAGAAGCTGTGGCTCCCATTGGGTTCCATTAACTTTGATTACTCCTCATTATTTACTTACAGCTCTGCCACTGTTATTGCTTTCACTCACACACACACACACAAATGCACAGTGAAAGAAGAGGTGGTGGGGGGTGCGGGTGGAGTTGATGCAAACAGGGAAACACACATATAGTTATATACAAACACATTAGCATGTAGGAAGGTATGCTTAACAAAAGCACAAAGTGTAAGTATTAAAGGCGAAATAGTAAAACGACACATTTGTGCATAGACCCAAACAGTGAGAGGAAAAAGTTTAGAGAAAAGCAAAGGGGACTTTGGACACACATGATGCAGGGATGCAGAGGAAGAGAAGAAGAAGGGGAGTTAAGAAAGTATGTGTGCATCAATGGGGATGAGAGGATGAAAACAAAAGGGGTGAGGAACAGAGAAAATTTAAATAGAGAGACAAGGGCAACCACCAAACACCACATTTCATTTCACTTCACACATGCTGGTGATACAGTTTTCAGGGGTGGCAGGAGGCATCGAAATGAAGGCAGAGAGAGGGAGCTGGGGGGGGGGGGGAAGCAACAAAGGAACATTTGAGTCATAATGGTGGGAAACGCAAACAGAAGTAGACAGAGGGGAAAAAGTGAGAAGAGAAGAGACAAAGACATGCAGACAAAGAGATAGCTTAAACATTTTTGCACCTCAGAACTAAGCCTCATCCATAGAGGTGGCAGTTCTGAAAAGTCATGAAGTCTGAAGTCATATTAATTTGAAAATACTCTCAAGGTGCACTTTATATGTTTTTGTGGAGCTTTCAGTCGCATTTGACAGTCTTCATCCGAGAGTGGAGGTTGTTCAGTGGGCCAAATAGCACGCAGCCATTATTAAGTTTATTCCATCACGCTGCTATTTTCTAAGATGAACTTTCATGGTCAGGTCCATCATTTTTTTAACCATTTATCATGAGAAATTTGTCATATGCATCTTAATCTTTGATCAGAAATAACTGATCAGATTAAATATAATCTCTGATCGCTGTGGGTGAACAGATGGGTGAATGAGTGGAGGCACACATTTGTTGTTATTTGTGTAATTATCATGATAACAACACATCTCCCTTTATTTTGATATATTCCTGAATTATATGTGTCAATTAAAGTATCAGTATAACATTTATTTTACATGCACACAAGGCACGTGGAACAGAAATGCGAAACAAAAACAAAATGGTGAATTGAATTGGGACAGAGGCAGAGAGGATCCCTGTCAATCCCTAAGCAAACATATTTTCCCCTTTTCTGTGACGAGGAAAGTAACACTCTTGTTTTTAAGGAGCCCCCTCAATACTTAAGAACCCCCTCCCTCAAACCTTTACTGTAGAGAGGAAGTTTGTTTGGTGACTGGAGAGCTGTTCAGTTGTTGTTTTGGGGCCGTGCCCAGCGCTCACGGCATACACCGCTCTAATGCCACACTCTCTGCGCACTGAGCTGCCATACAGGCCAAATCATCAGGGCACGAGTGTGTGTGTGTGTAAATGTGCTTTGGCGGAGTGGGGTTCCGTGTGTGTGGGTGTGTGTTTGTCTGAAACCCATTACCACATCAGCATCAAGAGATCACAGCTGTTTCGCCTCCGAACTTTCAGAAGGCAAGAGGAGAGAAAACTATACAGATAAGCCAGGATAGGTGGGAAGAAAAAGGAAAAAAAGCAGAGGGAGAAAGAACTCAGCTCTGAGGCCTAATTTCACCGACATTGTCCCTCGCCTAATTGCAAAAATCCCTCTGTCTCTCCTTCCCTCCCTGTCGTGCGGCTCTGTGGCGCTCCAAGGTAAAAAAGAAGCCGGGTTCTAATTTCATTTCGGTTTGTCTTAGGACAACTCTTAGATGTTTAATTCTATCCCAATTTCATGTAATCAGGCAGAAGACTTCCCTAGAGGGAGGGCAATGCAGGCCAGGGCCAGGCGTGTGCTATTTGCAAATGTAATTGGTCCACCTTTATTCTGCTCTTCCTGCTGTTCGGGCTGTCTTTTCTCTGCTCTCTCGTTCATCCTCCATTATCTTTACATCCTCCTTTCCTTTTCCATCTTTTCCAGTGGCCCCACATCCTCCTTTCCTTCCCATCTCCTTCCTTTTCTCCTCCTCCCTCCCCTCCCCTCTCCTCTAGGCGAAGCCAGCGTGGTTGTTATTGTGATTTCATATTTTCTTCTCATCCCTGCCTCTGCAGCCTCTGGACATTGACTACAAAATCCATTATCATTTGTATATTTTAATTATGCAAATGAGGATAGCTCAGCTGGCCTGTTGGAGGCTGCAGGGGAGAAAGCAGGAACTCCATTGCGGGTGATTACAATTCATCCGCTCGTCTCGCTTTAATTGTAACAAGCTAATTACCTTGTTTCCATTTAGTTTGAACAATGCCAAATAGAAAAGGGAGCAGTGATAGCTTTGGCTAACTCTGTTGGCGAAGCTAGCTGACAGGCGTGAAGAGGAGAGGGAGGGTGGATGAGAGAAGAGTGAGAAATGAAGGGAGGAGGCAAGAAAGAAGGAAAGGCATTTGTAATACCATTGAGACAGGAGTTTACAGCTATGGAAAGTTGTCTCTGCAAATATGGTAATATAAAATATGGTAATGAATGTATTTGATTGGTCAGTGTGGTGCATTGCTGGATAACATTGGATTGCATCACAGCAAAAATTTAGTCAGGTTCAACATTTTTTGCTATATCTTTATGGTTATAGTTCTCTGTATTGTCACCTCTGCTGTGTCGCCTCCCCTGAGGCCTCATTGAAATCAATGAGGGGTCTGTGTGTATTTTAGTCAGGGCCAGTGCTGGTCTGAATGCACTTGTGTAACTCAATATGGAGGAAGGACTTTTGGAAAATAATACAATTTTGGGCCTGACAGCTAGTTGCATTAGATGGTCCGAAAATTAATGTGGAAAAGGACTAAATCAGCCAAAGCCTTCCTCTGTATTTTCACATCCCTACTTATCCCTATCTCAAACTTTGCCTCAACTATCAACAACAACATAATAAACATCTAAACCTGGTTACATAATCGAGTCACTGCAAATTATGTGAACCTTTAATCTGGAAATTTAGGTATTTGTATGTAAGCATGCTGATGTTATTGATGCATGTTGGTCATTGGTTCATGTCAATAGATTGACCTCTTGCCTGATGTTGGTGGAGAAGTGCATGTCCATGACTGGACAACAGAATTCTGTTTGGTCAAATGGTGTTGTACTTTTTCTTTTTTCTCTGTGGGCCTTAAAGCTCATGAAGTCTTTTTGCATGTCCAAAGTAAACATTTGCATGTCCTGAAAATGAACACATTGTAATGATTAATTTTACTGTTCTATTTAAATGCACTTCTCTTGTTGATATCGTGAAATACACAGATAGAAGACTGAGGCTTCTGAGCATTTAAATGATGTATAGTTTTATTGTCAGTTGCATAAGGGTCAACCAGATGCCGTTACATTGTAACAACGACCACACCACCGATACTTAGGCCATCGCATAGGTTTCAGTGCGTCTATCTTCTGTACAAGCTGAGGTAAAAAAAAAAAGGGCAACTCAGAAAAGGCAGTTTTTCTGTAGACTCAGAGAAAACCCCTGCAGACTTCAACTGAACCGAGTACAGTGTGGCAGAAGTGGAGATTATTGTATTCCTTGAAAACAGGAAAGTGAGGAATAATGTAAAAAAGTTATCCTTTCAAAAAGAACAAAGGCTATCATTCTGGACTTTTATAGGATTACAGTGCCTAACATGCTCACAGTCTGCTTGGATCCCTTTACATGAGACCAGGTTTGTATTTCTGCCAGAGGTGTTCAGTCTCGTATCCACTCTGTTCAGAGGTTTCTCTCTGAAATGAGTCCAGGGCTTCTGGGGATCAAGACCAGGCCTCAGCTGAACAAGATCTCATTATCTCTCCCTCACATAGACCCATGCACACACATACATAGGCACATGCTTTGCATAGACACGTACACACATGCACAGATATGTATTCACACATTCACACAACCTGTCATGCCACAGTGAGCAGCATGTCACAATGAGGGACCCTGTATGTATGTCACCGTGAACTAGACATTTTGATATGAAGTCTATTACAGATTTCTAAGAGATCATATATTTTTCTGCGGTAGCTCAAAAGGCCAAACTTCTTTCACTCTTTCTTACTTTTTCTCTTTTTCTCTTGTGTCTCTTTCTTATCTTTCCCTTCACACTGACACACACACACACACACGTGCGTGCACGCACACACTTTTACCCACAGACACTTATATCCACTACAAAGTCCAAGCAATGATTCCTCCCACCTACACACACGCATCCACTAACACACTTGACATACAAACTCATGAACACACAAATGACACTCACCCCTGTGCACTTAGACAGGCACATACACACACACACACACACACACACACACACACGGGTAGACATACACTCAGATGCTCACCTTTACTTCTGTCTCAAACAGGAAGCTTGGCATGCTCTTCTTGCCAACTCCCACCTTCTCCATGCCCACCTACTTTGCGGTGCCATTAGGGACAGACTTGAAAGGTATTTGAAACTGTCTTCCTTAATCATTTCCCGGATCCCGCAGGACATGCCGTGTGACGTGACGGAGGAAGGACTGGTGGTGGGAGGGAGGGAGGGGAAGGGGAGGAGGAACGGGGGGAAGAAAGCGAATGTCACACATCAATCCGTTCCTCTCCAAGGGTTCAGAAGGAACGCCCAGTGACACACATGGAAGGAGTGAACCAAACTAGCCAAGGTTTTCTGAAAGGCTTTGGTAAAATAAATGTAATTTAATGTGTCAGTAAGAATCACAAGACCAGAAGATGAATTACAAAAAGCATATTTTTAATGCTTCCAGTTCTAATCTTTTTGCAGTGGCCTCCAAACTGGGTCATGGACCTCTTTCTGCCACCACCTCCATCTCCTTCCCATCTGTGACATAACTACTTGTGTTTTATAATGACATTACATCCCATGATGAGAGGCTGGATTAGCTCCCTATGTTGCCTGACCATTAAAAATTTTAATAATCCATGCTTTCTCCTCTTATCTTAGTATACCCCCTCATGCTTTATTCTTCTGCACGCACATTTTGGCTAAACACTCAAATTAAGTAACATTTTGCCTCATCCTGCGAGCCAGTAACTACTATAAGACATTTAGTAGCGAGGATATTCCTGAAATACTCTCTTTGCTGTGCTTTATTGTGGTGGAAGAGTTTGTGTGCCCTGGTGACCCTGCAAACTGTGTTATAAGGGGAAATGACTCCTGTTGGTGTTATCCAAGACAAATTGGTCTAAGGTACAAAGCCAGACTAAGTGACGCAAGAGCAAATTAGGATGTCATGTATACCCACAGCCTACAATGTCTGCTCTAGGCCCACTGTCAAATGGGTGGCCTTTGAGTGCTGAACCCTGGCAAAGAAGGAGCCAGAGCTGGTACATGTCATGGGCTAGTTCTAGCTAGGTATAGTTGAGCTCCCCTCTCAGAACTGCACTGCCACTGGAACCAAAGTCCTGAGTAGAGGCTGACAGCTGAGTGGCTGTCACAGGGTGGCAGGCAGTGGGTTAGATTTAGACGTGGAATGGCACTGAAAGCTTATAGAGAGAGACTTTATAATGGATGTGTCTCACCTTGCCTGCAATAAAGGTCACCCCTCTAACATCAGAACAAAGTAACATGTTTATATTAAATATAGGGTGAGGATGAGCTGGGCTGAACAAACTGAGATGCAACAGGATTTGTGATTCAGGTCACCTGGTAGTTATTTGATCAATTTAATCATATTTTGATTTGTAGTAGTTTGTCAGGGCAGCACATTGCAATTTCAAGAAAAAACTGAATTCTTGCAGCTTAGAAATAAAGAGAAGTTGCCCAAGAAGTGAAAATCAGGTGGTGATTTATAGGAATAATTCACCTCTGCTCTACAGTCAGACACCAGGCTGAGGTTAGGTTGATAATCACCAGTTGGATATACATATTACGTAATACAGTCTGCATTGAGTTTAGGTTGGTTTAAAGTTCAAGGCTGAACACATTTGCCAACCAATTCACTGTAGCAGGCCCTGAGACTCTAACTCCGAGTGTGTGCTGGGATGGTTTGCAGCACAGTGTGAGAGGTTTCTGAATCAGAATCAGCACCTCCAAGATTTTGGTACTCTGCCAGAGAGCAATGGATTGCTCTATTTAGACTGAGAGTGAAGGAGTTCAAGTGTCTTGGGGTCTTGTTCACTACTTGATAAAGAAGCCAGGCGGTTTGAGCATCTGATTAGAATAAGAATCCCGATGTCCAACCTGGGAATGTCTCAGGATCGATCAGGCAGAACAGGAGAACGAACCAGGGAGAAGAGCTACTGTGCTGCCTTGCTTACTGTGCTACCACCGCCTCTCAGACCCAGATAAGCTATGAACCATATGTTGGCTGAGCTGGTGTAATCACAGTACATATGTGCTGTTAAGTCATATGTACTGACTTAAAAATAAATAAATAAATAACGACTGTATGCCATTCCTATTTTTTCCCCCATTTTCCCTGTCCATGGTGCTGAAACACAAAACTCAAAGTATTGTGAAAACAAGTCATTTTTTGTACATTTTACAAGCAGCGTATTTGTGAACCAGTGTTTGTAGCTTTTAAACTGTAATACTCCGTACTTTAAACATTAAGATTAAGATTAAGATGATATTTCAAGATTAAAGATATAGTATTTTAAGCTAGAAAGGACAAATAACTGTTGTTTGTAATGTACATGAGCTGCATATATTTTTAATCCTAATCCTGAAAACTTATGTCACACAACAATAAGACCATAATGGAAACATCTGGGGCCAATAATTCCCAACTTTTTCTACTTACAATTGGAGAGCTAACTTGTATATCTGAGCTGTAGACACGTACATTAATGTACATTATTGTACATTTACATATACATCTTTGCATCCATTTATGAATGGTAAATCTTTAGTACTTATACTATACTAAATACATACAAATACATTATTTATGATAACAATAAACAAATGGCAGATGGCATTCAATTACAAGTAAAAACAATGCCTCTGAGTTTCAGGGTTTTTTGTTGTGTTTTTTTCTGATTCACCCAGACAAACATACCATATATTATAATAACTTATTTGCTTTTACCCTATTCATAATACTACCTTGTAATAGCATAGATGTTCTAAATTATTACATAAGGTGTCAGCTGTTACAAAAAACAGAAAGTATCTTACACTGAGATTATTTACATCTTAGAAGGTTAAGGAATCCTTGTCCTTAACCCTAATGCTTTGTATTGAAACCCTCTGCTGGCCAAACCTCTGATCCTATTATAACTCTCGATTACTTTAACATACAGATGTCACGCAATGACTTAAAGCTGCTGTAAATACCAGAAGGTCTTAATGTACAGACAGTAAGAGAGCGATTTGATATCCTGGGTAAATACGCAGCGATCACAGATCACCATGTACCATAGCTAAGTGACTTGATGCTTATTTGACCTATATGAACGGCATTACTGTAAAACGCCATGTGTCTCCATCTGCCTCTTCTCTCATATTGAAAACCCAGCAACTCCAACACTGATTATTTTCATCCTGAAGCCCTTTAAATATGGGCTTGAATTACACATAGCCTTTTATGTGTTAAGCAGTTCTCAGGACCTTGGCCCCCACATGCCGCACTTTTCTTCACTCCACTAGTCAGTAATAAGCCGTCTTTATGTAACAGTGAGGTTTAATGATGACAATGCCCATATGTTTTTGACCATATGTTATTCAGCTCAATGTGTGTGTGCCTGTTTGGGTGAGTTGGCTGGCTGTAAACAGCGTTGGGCAATTACAGTACTTTATAGTCACTCAGCAGGAAAAGTAATATGTTATTGTACTCGTTCCTTTCGTTACTCAGTCCAGGTCCATAAAATGTCACTTAAACAACTCAAAATCTTGAACATACACACGTTGCAACATCTGTATATAAGCTAAGAACACACAATGGAATTATATGAATTACCTCACTAGTAAAGGTAGAAGCTCTGTATGTGCGCATGTCCAAAGATGAGCGTGTGTGTGTGTGTTTGTTTATGAACTGGGATTTGTAATTGGGGGCAAAGCTTTGAGGGAAATGCACATACCTATTAATGAGGCAATATTTCACTCGGATATATTAATCAACTAAGAAATAATCAGGAATGAAATCTTTGTCATTTAATTAACAAAGTTTTCGATTAATGCAGCGAACATCACAATCCAGGAATGACACATCAACTAGACTCAAGATTTTTTAGAGATACTGTGTAATGTTATTACATGTCAATCAACATTTCCACACTACATATAGAGCATAGTGTGCGTGCTGGACAGCGTGTGCACCAAAACACGAGAAATAAAGCTCAGCTATCTCTGGAATGTGTCTAACCTTTGCCTCTGGATGAACTTTATGTTTCAAATACATCTCAGAGGCTTATAAAACGCTGACCTGCATCAGCCAGAGCCGTAAGTAATCCCACATCTGTGAAATGTACAGATTCACAGCCTGAAAGTCTCTAACAGAATGCAAAAAGTTTGTGTGCACTGGTCATGTTTCACAACATGGCACTTCTTTTGCTTAGTTTTGTTTACAGTAAACCCATTGGTTTAATTGCTGCTCAGAGCTAAAAAAAAAAGTGTCATGCAATAAATCAGCTTTTCAGCCATGTCAAAGCAATGCAAATCATTGTTGCTATCAGAAAAAAGGTAAAAATAAATAAATAAATAAACTCTTGATACATGTTTTGAACAGACAGGGTCCAACAGGTGGATCTTTGACAGTGGTAAAGCCATTAACGCACCAGCAGTTGCTTCTGCCCATCTGTTGCCTCTATGTGTAATATTTTATTTTCTGTAAGCTGTTAATTGATCTTGTGTACCAACATCTGCTTAACTGGACCACATCTTTTCCCACACTTCCTCACTCAGAGCAACACTACTGAGGCTTACTTTCAGCATCTCTAATGCTTTTAAAGGCTCTTTGTGTATGCCCTTTGTGTTTCAAATATAACTCAAAGGTCTATCGTGCCTCCACTGGGGCTCAAATGCAAGGACGAGAGTAAGCATAATCCTTCTGCTTTGTACTATTATATTTGGTACTTCAAGTCTATAGCCTTTTTGGTTCATATAGAAGAGATTTAGCATGTATCAGCTCAAACTATTTAAAGTTTGTGCACCATTTATACATTGTTGTTTGAATTTTCACTTTTGTGTTTGTCTAATTCTTCCCTTTAGACAAGGTTGCCTTTTTATATATAATATATATATTTTGCAATACCATATCAACATGTTTTTTTCTTTTTATCAATGGACAAGATTTAATGAAACAACATGTGGTGCTGTTTAAGTAAGTGCTCACATAGAAATGTGTCTTGTATATTAAAGGTATTAAAATTCTCAGATTGTCTGCTGCTTCCCTTTGCGTCGGTTTGCACACATCAACCAAATGCCATGAAGGCCAGCAGACAGCGCATTTAAATATCTGCTTATGCTTAAATATTTTGTTTGTGGCCTCTGGATTTCAAATACAACTCAGAGGTTTACCAGCAGATAGAGAGGGAGGCAGAAAAGAGGAGCGAGAGAGAGGGAGAGGGATTTAAACATTACGTTCATTTAGAGATCAGACACTCAGAGGATCATCTTCGAACTGAAAAATGACCATTTTAAATCGCCTTTTTTTCCACCACATGACCTCGCTTTGCTCTCCTGTACTCGTGCTTCAGTCTGTGGCATGTATGTGTGCGCATGTGCAAGCAAGCATCTATAGCGTATATATAAACACAAACATAACACCCATATTTGATTGTTCAGTATCTTATTATTCTATTATTCTATACTAGCTCTCTGTTTTTTCATTCATGACAAAACAGTCATTCAACTATACTGACACACACATACGACTATACTGATACTTGACACCCAAGGTAGACAGACGACACGTCATATGAACTACTCTGGATAGCGTATTCCCCGGGCTCTTAGGCAGAAATAAGAATTTCTGTTTGTTGAGCTACCTGTAAGAAATCATCTGCAATCCGGCTCTTAATAAATAATTATGAGGCTTACATAAACTTGTGTAATTGAAAATCATCTATAGAGCAGTAATAGAAGTGCCTTTGAAATGTTCTATTAAAGCATATATACCTTATACTGTGTCCTGTGTCGACCTGTACCACTTTTCATGTTAATCTGTTTTTTTTTTTAAACATCTGTATTTGCGTGTCACTTCCTGTTCCCAGGACACACAGCACTTTCATTGTTTCTAATGCTCTGCATTAACATTCTCATGATTAAACTTCTGGGCCAATCAGAATGGCAGAAGGCCTGGGATTACCGCTGCAACATCTGGGGACTATGCTAATGGACCGCATATGTTTTTTTATGTTTAGATTTAGAAGTCAACATGTTGCTCTTAATTTCATCTGAGAGAGTAAGAGAGGGGGAACGAGTGTGGCGAGGGCGTGGGGGGGGATTTACTCTTAAAATAAGTAAATCACGACTGATGACAAGAGACCCACCCAAAGTGTGTGAGTGTCCCTGAGCACTTAAGGAAACCCAAATAGCCCCATCTGTCAATTTTACACTCTCTGATTCTTACTTAGCACACAGAGCCCCTGTAAGTGTAATATGCTGCAGGGATTTGATAAAAACCAAATACACCCGCCAAAGACGCAAACATATTTATGCTCTCAGCTTTGATTTTTAATCCACGTTTTAGAGTGAGAGCTGGTAAAGGAAGAGTATTTTAAAAGTCAAATCTAGGGCAGCAGGGACGGCTCAGGACAAGTGGAACTAAAATTAACATGTTACAGCGTCTCACTCCGTGTTGTGTGTGTACAGACATTTCTGGTTCTTCCTAACGATCCACTATCCTGTGGTTTAAATGGATTGCACATCAGAAATTTGGCTGTCCTTATTTCTCGAGATCACAGGCTGGTGATTTTTCAACCCAAAAGAAGAGGATAGGTTACATTTAATTCCAGTTGCAAAAACATCTCATCTCATTCACCATGTAGAGGTCAATCTGGCTGAACTTTGACCTTCAAAACAGAGGGATTAACCATTTTCCAGCCAATTGGGATTGAAAAAAGTCTCCAGAGTGTTGATTCAGTTTTTCCTTTTTTTGATAAATACCATGGTGACAAAAAAGTCAGATGGCAGACAGTGTGTAAGTGAAGTGTTTCAGTTTCACTTAAACTTCGCAACCACAGGTGTACTGTGGGAACAATACGAACGGTCTACAGCTATGCTAGCAGCTCTTTGAGGCTATACTGACACTGGCCTAACCCTATCCGTGGGTGGGGCATTGTCATCCTGGAGGAGATCACTCCCATCAGGATAGAAATGTTTCATCGTAGGATAAAGGTGATCACTCAGAACAGTTTTGTATCGATGTGCTGTGACCCCTCTCTCTACAGGGAAAAGTGGACCCACACCATGCCACCAATTTTCCCTTAAAGGATATCAGAGCCACCACATCCCCTCACTGTTGGGGTCAAGCATCCAGGTTTTTCCTTTAATATGTCACGTCTGTATTACCAAAAGGGACCTCCAACACCTGCACCAAATGTCATGGCAATCTTATCCAATAGTTGTTCAGAAATTTCACTCTGAACCAAAAATGCCAAGCTGCTGATGGTACAACAGGAAAAAGGGAACACCAACATCAGCAGGATACACTGCCTGGGAAACATAAATATCTGTGCCCAGTTTTGTGCCAGAAGTAAAGCTATTTCATTGAATAAATGAAAATTTTGACCTGCTGGTGGTGCCTGAGGAAAAATCAGAGGATCACCACAGTCATTAGCATTTATCCTCTGGGGATCACAAAGGCTCATAACAATCCATCAACTAGTTGTTGAGTTCATAAGTTGAGTAGTTGTGATTCATGATTTTGGGCTGAATAAATAAAACTGACCTGACATCAGGTCACAGGGTATCAGTATATTGTAATCATGTGTGTCACTTTGTAGACAATTTTTAAAATGGAAAGCAGTTAGAAACTAGTTAGCAAGAATTGTTAAGTTACTCAGAATTTCAATGCAACACAAAAGTGCAACAACATGTTTACAAAAAAATCCATTGTGACTAAAAGTTCTGTATAAAATATATTTAGCTACCCTGATTATCACTATAAAATGTAATCAAACTCAAAATTAAGTCTTTAATTATATGGATAATTTTACTGTATATGAATGAATCTCAGTAGGAGTCCAGTGTGGTTGGTATTAAAAATGTTTTTTATTTTCTCTTTTATTCATAACATCTGTCATTGGGTTGTGAAAAAATAGATTACATTACCGTTAATCCAGCAAAACAGACATGAAAAATATCTTGTAGTGCCTAATATTTGTGTACATATTAAAAAAGGCACAGTGTGTGTTTGTGTGTGTACGTCAGCGAGCATGTGTTGTAAGTGTGTTTGTTTTGACTCAAGCTCGTTCGGATATCACCATCAAAAACAGTAGTGACTCAAATGTCTGCCGTCATTAGCGCTGTGAGATCAGTGTCTTGTCTCTCCCAGGCCTGCCGTTAATCCTCCAGTTCACACACTGTTGTAGAAGGGTATTTACGTATCAGTGGTAATTCAGCGAGAGGCCAGGCAGAATGATAATAATAACAATAATAGTGATAAAAGCTGTTTTGATGCCGTGTTTTAATGTGGGGGATTAGCACGTTAAAAAACAATAAAGATGTCAAATCCAGTCATATGTGCCGTGCATGATCCTGTTTGGAAGAGCAAAAGTTGTTGTGTCAATGAAAAGATTTTTGTTTTGTTTGTGAAAAATCACTATGGATACATCTGGAGAATTGCTTCAGTGGGAGGAAATATGACATTTAGAAACATTACAGTTTTATTAGTGTCAGTTGTTATAATGTAATATATTGCCATACAGTATACTTTAATAACTTTAAATATGGTTAATTCATCTTAAAGTAATTGAAAGTCATGAAACTACTTAATTACTGAGTTTTAGTCATTCATGTATTTATCAAAAATGATTACATATTTCATAAAACGACATGCCGAATTTGTTATCTTCACAACCTCCTGTGTGTAATCTCCAGCTGCATGTGTATGTGTGTTTGTGAGGGGGTGTGTGTGTGTGTGCTTGCCTGTTGTGTGAGCCTATCTGTGTCCTGCATATGTGATTCAGCTTAAGCCCCTTCGTCCTCACACACACTGTCGTCTCACAGAAAGGGAAAGAAAAAAAAAAAAAAGACAGCTAATACCCGTTGTTATTTAAACACCAGAGCAGATAGGTGGCTGAACAATAATTATTTTCTGGAACAATAATTATTACCATTTAATTCTGTTGTTTACCATTTTGCCCGGTGGCCCCTCTTTAAAGGCCAGCTTCTATCTATAATGGTGAGCCCTTGAGCAGAACTGCATTTAAGACAAATATCAAATAATTAAAAATCAAATAATTGAAAAATAAAAGTGCTGCTTTTTTTTCTTTTTTTTTTTAATGTTTGAACATTAATTGCCAGTGAAACATGAGAGCTGGTTCTTCCCTGAAGACTGTTCTTATAATTTTCCATATTCTTTTCTTAAATGCATGTTTTACAATGAAATGGAGCAATTACTCAGTAATTTGGCATATTTATAATCCTTTATACTAACAGATCGTTATTTTGCACATCTATTTGTCAAGATGACAATTGGAACTTAATGTACTAAATTTCGTTCCATTCCATCATAAGACTTAAACTTCTGACACCTTGGTTACAACCGAGTTGTCTCTTAGTAAATAAATGTTTAACCATTTCTGACAATTGTGCTCTGTTCACTCCTCAATAGAAAGTCTTAAATAGCTGTGGTACCAAGTTTCTCTGTTTGTCAGAGTTACTGTTATTTTGTTGAAATGACTTCACTGTGTCATCACTAAATGAAAAATACAATAAACTGGTAGATTCTAAAGCAGATTAATACATTTCGTGATTTACTTCATTTTGATTCAGCAGATGTTGTGTCAATGAACTGCTGTTGATGATGAAATCTATTTTTATCTATTTCTTAACAGCATATAAACAATAAATAGAGATCAGCTATACGCTGTATAATCTGGCAGAGATCTCTGACGTTACACTGTATGTTTTAGGGGATTACAAGCCGGATCACAGGATTACACAATTAAAGCTTGTCTGGGGTGTGGGGGACACAATGATGTGACGCTGTGATGTCTGTGTTGATCAGTGTTTATGTCTATAAACTAAATAGTATACTTCAGTTACTTAAGTCTATATGTGCTGGTTGTCTCTGGCAGTCTAACAGACTTTTCATCTTCTTAAGTCTTCACTTACCCTCCCCTTTGTGTTGGGAAAAGAAATATTTTCTTTCAATCCATAATGTCAAAACACAGTAAACTATCCCATTCCGAATGATCAATGTATAAAGGAATAATAAAGGAACAACCTGCATAATTGGACTGAAAATCCATGGTGCATTACCAAAAGCTGCCTTGCTCAAAGGAAAACTGCTTCAGCCTAGAGACAGCTGGAAAAAGATAGAACAGACAGCAACAGTGCATCAATGGGATCTCATGGTTTACCTAATCGTCACAGGAGCAAATACCTTTCACATCAAACGCATGCTGATTGTCGTCGTAATTGATGAGGTCGCCAAGACCTATCATCCTCTCTATCACTTCCTCTGTTTGGATAGCTGCGAAAAACCAAGTCTTTCCACTCTCATTTTTCTTTTTCTTTCTTTTTTTTTTTATTCACCCACCCCACCCTTGTGTCTCTATGTTGCCTTGTGATTAAGCGGTAGATTAACCTCCAGTCCTCATTAATAATGGACGAATAGAAAAAGCCCCGGTTGTTCCGCTTCCTGTCTGCCGCACTAATAGGGCCTTTAACGTTCACATTAACGTGGCTCTTTGTTTACTCGGGCAGATGGACAGACAAGTCAGAAGCATGGAAAAATGGAGAGGCGAGACACACAGATGCATCACGTGCGTGGCATAATGCATATGAACAAACATGCATATAAAGTATGTGGCCAAAAGTATTTGGACACGTGCTACCATACAACCTTCACTCTTTGGAGGACTTCGGCACCTGGCTGCAGAGATTTGCTCCCATTGAGCCAGAAGAATGATGTTGGGGGATAAGGCCTGCCTCGACATTTATCCTTCAGGTGTTGAATGTGTTAACGTTATGGGCCAGTAAGATTCCTCCACACCAAACTTAAAGAAGTGTTTGCTTTACAGGCCTTGCAATAAAAGACCCTCCCCAAACTGTTGCTGTTTTAGTGCACTTAAGTAATATTTAATGAGATTTTACTTCATTAGAATAAATAAACTATATTAAAATATGTGAACAGGGTTGTCTACATACTTTTGTCCATATGTTGCAAATTGCAGGTTCAGTCCCGGTAGTAACTAGAATGTCCTGCCGACGTGCCCTGGAGCAACACATCCAACCCTTACCTGCCAGCTGCTGCATGTGAGCTCCAGTAAAATGTAAGTGTACAGACACACGCGCACAAACGCAGGGAAAACACAATTACCTTCATGCCATTAATCATGCCTACTCTGTTCAGATGTGCTCATATCATTTAGGAATTAAGCTCTTCACATATGAGTACAAGGTTAATAACAATGAGGAAGTTTTTGCTGAAAAATAAGCTTTCACACACACACACACACACACACACAGAGTGAGGAAATACAGAGTACTGGGCCTTATGGGACGACATTTGTGGTAATTCATTCAGAATCCATTTTAACACATAGTGCAGGCCTAAGTGCCAATCTTCCTTTTTGGTGAGTTCCCATGATTTTATGTCCCATATAAAACGATGCAGTTTCCTCCACAATGGCCTATTTAAGTTACATTACCGCCGAATATTCCCCAGTAAAGAAAATTAAGCCGCAATACTGTGAGATCATCTCGGTTAGTTATCTTCTCCCCGCCGAGATGTGTCGCTTTGACACCCCGTGGAGAACTGAATGATTCTCTTGGACGAGAGATAATAGTCTCACAAAGAGTGTCGCTCGCCTGTGATCTCTCTCTCTCTCTCTCTCTCTCTCTCTCTCTCTCTCTTTCCGCTTCCCTTTACAAACCTGATCCTAAAACACAAGTTGTATGTTTAGTGCTGTTGGCCATAATTAGGCATACAAGGGTTACCACAAGAAGAAGAAGGGGAAAAAAAAGTATTTATACAGTATTGATGGGTGGCACAGTAACTTTTACCATGTTTGTGCCAAGTTGTTCTGCTTAACAGTATCAGGTGAATCCATATCGTGTAAAAATGATCAGCTCAGGTAAATCCTATCTTAATGTTATGAGAAATTATGTTTAGAACCACACGTACGCTATAATTGTACCATTAGTTCTACTAACTTGTTACTGCTTCAAACGCAGCCTGAACCACAGACTTTGCTGAAACATTGATCTGAGCTATATTCAGGAGATAAAACTATACCAGTGGTTTAACACGTTTTAGCCCATTAACCTCAAATTGTATGGTATATATCACATCACTGACAACAATACATAGCATACCATAAAGTTTTTAATAGATTTCCCGGCTTAGATTGAGATCATGGCTTTCCCACAAGCACTCAAATGTACAAACAAGTCTTGGTCAAAACACTCAAGTCCATTATGAAGAGATGATAATGAAACTTTGACCACAAAATAAAGCCAGCTATACTCACTTTCCCATGTCAAGCAACTTATACAGTTCATTAATGTTTCTTTAGTCTGTAGTCAGTATATCTGCACCACCTTCACTATACCAGTCACTTTTGTAAGACGAGCTCTAAGAATATGTTTTCACTTGGTTTAATAAGAAAATCAGTGGAAATAAAATAGAAAAAACAACAAATTAGTGTTGAATGCCAAAGACGGATGGAAAGTTTTGTCAAGTTTGCTTTACTTTCTTAGGTTATATAACACATCTACAAAAATCTTTATTATGTTGAACATTTGCATGGGCCAAGCAATTTCAACTCCACTCACACACACACACACACACACACACACACACTGTACCCCCACCTCCTCTGACCTTGTAGGCTATCTGCTTGCTTTGAAAGCGTGCTGTAGCGCCCAGCAGTCTGTCTGCGCTGGAGCTAATTGGCTTCAGCTCAGTGTTCACTGTTAACGTCTCATTACTCATTCTACTTAGAATAACTTCCACAAGTTTGCTTGTGTTCAGGGGTCATTAAAAGTCAAGCAAGCCTTTAATTACGAACCTGGATCGTTCAGTAAGTAAAGCTGCATCTCCCAGCAGCTCTGAATGTACAGTATCCTCATCAGTCCTCTTAAAAATCACTCATGTCACAGCAAGAATATTACAACTTAACAGTGTATAAACATGAAGATAATACTTAGTCTGATATGGTTACTATAAACTACCAGAGACACTAAATTTCTAGGATTATTATAGGAATATCAAAGGAGTCATAGACAATATAAATGGGGATAAAACCACCATAATGTACACGTCCTATTCCTATATTATATGATATACTGTTATTTCATTGTAGGACTTTAACCCTTGACCCCACTGTTTGCATCTCTGCCTTAGAGTGAAATGCTGAAGACTCACATATTATGATGAAGAGATTAAATAATATGGAAATTTAAATGTGTACATATTAGCAAGAATAAAACAATTTTTATAGTATGTTTAAACAAAGTCCACAGTATTTTACTGTGCTGCTCTGTTGACAGTGTGTGCAGAGACAGACTAGATCACCAGATGCTGTCTCAGAGGAGATCTACATTAAAGTGAAGCCAGTGTGATTAAATTAAGGACAGTATTTTTTCACATTTCACAGCACTGCATTTTAGTCCAGCCACGCTCATCCAGTTTAGACCTACATTGTTGTTGACCTACTCTCACACTAACCTGCAATTAGTCTGTGTCAAGCCTATCCAATGATAAAGTATCATGATAGGATTTAATATTCCTATGGGGACTTTAAGTGTTTCTATAATATTAAAACCTATTTTGATCCAATCTATTGTATTGTTCTATTTTTCTATTCTATATTTCTTTTTATTCATTCTTAATGTCTTTTCTAAACTGCTCCCATTTAGAAAGTTTACTTTCTCCTCAACTTCCAATACGTTTTTTTTTTCTTATTTATTTAGTTATCTTATTTTGCATGGTGTCATTATGCCACACATGCACCATTTTATAGTAGGAGAAAAAACAGTTGCACACAAGTGATCACAATAATCAGCTCAAAGATGAAGAATGTGATGTTTTTTTGTTTTTTTTTTTCATTTGAGGAATTAAAACAACCAAAACTTACTTTAATCTTTGACCTCCTCTCATGTATAACTTGTTCCCATTCCATTATGGTCAAATTAAGGCCTATTATGCAGAAACATAAACATATGGGGACATACTCATTATTTTATCTTGAATAAAGAAGAACAATAAAAACAAAACAAAAAAGTGAATGGATCCCTATGGGGCATAGAGTAGGCATTCAATTACAAGCAATTTTAGGCCCATATAATTAACTTATGGTTGATTTAAAAAAACAAACAAAAAAAAACAGCCATCTTCTCTGAACACTGCATCATGTGTTTTTTTTTAGAATAATTTTTCAATCATTCACTCTGGCTAATGTTCCAGATCTTCGATGAAATACGGGAATCTTTAGTGGTCGGTCTGCCGTGCTAATTGGTACAACCGCCCCTGGCGAAGTGAGGACAGCATCGTTCACAGGGCTGCCTCTGGATGAAGGAAACATTACAAATAAAAGCGCATTTAGAACAGATGCCTCATGCCCACTTTATGAATATTAAACATACAGATACTGTTTGCTGCTGACATTTCGAATAACACTATAAATTAAACGAAAGTGGCCCAAAATATTATAACACAGAAAAACAAACAGTTGTAGACGTCTTGATTTTGCACATTGGCGGAGCATTGATTTAATTAGAAGACAGGATGAAGTGTGTGTTAATAATGACACACTGTTACACCACAATGTGTCCATTTAATTCACACAGACACTATGAATACACACGAAAAAATGTTTTGACATGATTTTATTATTATTATTAGTGTGTTGATGCTGAAAGAAAAAAACAAAACAGATCTAAAGGTAGAGGGTGGTGACCCCCCTCCCCCTCTTCTAAATCCACACTGAGTTTTTCATCAAGCAAAATGGCCGGACCTCGAAAAAAAAAAAGTCAATAATCGCCATAATCACCATTTCCTCTAATTTGTTTAAGATGTGTGTTAATTGTAATGCACAGTAAATCTTCACCGCAGATGAACACAAGGCTCCCATTCAGTGAAAGAATTAAGTAAGGATTCAATCTGGGGCATGCAGGGCGACTGTGCACCATATTGTAGCCTACATCTGCCTTTAAATCCACAATAAATGAATACAGGCGCTGGTGGCTCGTTACACCGTAGCACATGCTTAAATATCTTATTTATGGCACAGTTCATATTGTAAATAAAGAAATCATCTGAACAATTTAGAGGACAGAAAATAAAATGCTCTTTTTAAATGATTCCCATACGATTATGTAGTTGAGCAAAATTATTGTTATTATTTATTTTATTTTATTGGAAAGCATTTCGATAATAACACTGAAATGGATGCTGTGTGGTGACTCAGGCTTGCTCCAGTGCGTCTTGAGAAAAGGAGGTGACGCGTTTCAATAAGGTAATCACTCACCCAGCGCATGTTTCATTTATTGACAGATCTGATGTTAAATGTCTCAAGCTCACTTAGTGTTGTAGCTCTTCATTTATTATGTTTGCAGCTCTCTCTCTCTCTCTCTCCCTGCTTTGACCCTTCGAGGTCACACAAGCAATTCTTTTTTTAAACGCATGATTAATTTCTCAGTAGGGCGAGCGGCTAATGCATGATGAAAAAGTGAAATGTATTCCAAAGGGGCTAATAGCGCTATTGTATTCCAATAAGCCTTTTTTTCCTGCTCGGTGTGCCTCGGACATGCTCCGCTTTGGATAACATGACACACACACCTCTGTCAGCGACAGGGCAAGACTGTGCTCTCCCCCAAAACGCCTTCATTACTGTCGTTTGGAAAAGAGCAGGGAATCCGCCAGTAAGGCTGAGTGAGATTTTATTAGAGGTGACAGCCTGGATATAAACTTTGTTCGTTAGCTTTTTTATTTTTAGAAAATAAAACTCATTTTGGTCATTGCTCAGCAAGAGAGTATGAAAACTTCCAAAAAAGAAAGAAGGAAATGTTTTATAATAGTATAAAAATGCAAAGACAAAAAAAAGGTTGAAACTTACAAACCTTTCCAATCTTTATTGATAACGTTTGAAAATGCAAATGCCCTACCATAAAAGTCACAAAGGCTACAATAACTGATTGTATCATGGATATGTTTGCGACATGTTTCATTTTTTTTTTTTTACACCTTTATTATAATTTCCTCTCGTTGTCTTTTGTGACGTCACCCGTTTCAATAGCCGCGGCCCGTGCGCGGCTCGCGCCCGCGGACCCCCCCCTGCAGCCGCAGTAGTGCTCCCGTGGCGTCTGTCCGCGAGACAAAGGCACGCGCGGTGGCAGCCTAAATTGGTTTGAAAAGGAGCAGATGGGGCTCGCGCTCTCCGCTGTGTCTCTTACTCACACACACACTAGACGCACGCGCGGATTTTCAGTGTCGCCGTCATTTTATTAAGATGCTGCTGAGAGGAGACTGAGCGAGAGGACTTTACACTTTACAGCCGGATTCAGTGTGGCAGCCTTTTAGCCAGAGACCTACTCAGTATCAAATACTTTTCCCCACCATCTTCAGTGTTTTGTAGCTTTTATAAGTCAAACATTAATTACAACTTAGAAAAGAACTCTGACACCCTTAAATTAATTGCTGACTTCTGAGAACTCAGCATAACACTGGGCTCTGAAATAAACTTACATTAGCCACACCTCCTGCCCACATTATTATTTATTTCACCTTCTGCACACAGGCCTGTAGGCCTCATAAACACTGACAGGAAGCATCATGCAGACTTATTCTAACTTTAGAAAATATCTCAAAGTGATGAATCAGTGAAGTGACCAACAGTCACTTCAGAGAGACTTCAGAGTTCAGTAATAAACTTTGGGTCTTTGTAAAACTGGAATCCCATTTGAACAGCCATTTTAAGCATTAAGCTGTTTTGTGGTTATTTTCTACATCCCACACATGAAACACGGGCCTCTGAAGAGTTTGTCCTGAAAACAGCTCCCATGAAGTTGTCTTAATTAACAAGGACAGTCAGTATTTGGGACAGCACAGAGTGAACTGAGCTCCTTTCCCTGCATCCTCTGTTTGCCTGTGACTGTGCAGCAGCTAATATCTGGGTTATAGACTTCAGATTTAGGTCTGCGCCTTCATATCTGTAATTTGCCTGCATATTTTTAGTGGAAGAAGTAATTGAGCAGCAGGAGCAACATGCCTGCTTTGAGAGCTTGGAGCAGGGGTGCAGCAAGGAATTCCTGGGCCCATGAGAGAATACAGATGTGGACCCCCCCCACCATTTTGCCAAATAAAATACACCACAATTTTTGAGGACCCTCTTCAGGTGAGTTGTCTCCACCTTTTTGTAGCGTAGCGCTGGCCCGGGAGCTCCTCTGACCCTCAGTTACAGCAGAGAGTATCGGCTGCAGCGAGCTTCCTGCCGCCTCTTATCTCCTGGAAACAACCTGCACACGCACAGAGAGTCTTATTTCCAAAAAGCCTCCTCAGCGTTGAATGTGGGTATCAGCTGCACTGACAGACGTTATTCTGATCCCCAGACTGCCTGCCTGCCTGCCTGTCTGCTGCCTCAGCCTTTACTTTTTTTCCTCCTTCGGGCCCCTATGGTCAGGCTAATGTTTTACTCCACACCGTGTCTGTGTTTAAAAGCCACATCTCCGATGCCGAGCTCTCCTCCTGCCGGCTGTGTTTGCTGCCAGCAGTCGCTTTCAGCATCATGTTTGTTGGTAATTAATTTGCAACTCAGAGGGGTTGTGTATCATAAAGTCACACTCCTTTGTTGTTTATTCCAGGGCTTCCTACTAAATGTCAAAGACCCCCCACCATCGCCACCCTCATCCCCACACACACACCTCAAGCATGTGCCAGCAGACAGCTTGTAGTTATGACTCTTTGTAGAGTGTCAAATTAATTCAACAATAATATTCATTAAGTCACTGATATGGCGGAGTCATGTTGAAGTTCTGAAGTGGCTCTGCTGTGTTGTCGTCACGGTGCAGGAGGATTTGGACTCTTAACGTCTTAGACTGGCGCACGCGCCTATGTGTATACATACAGCCGTGGCTCGTGCTTCCCTCCCTCCGCTCGTGCCGTTACTTTGACTTTTGCGGCATTTGAGTGGCAGTCAGCAAGACGTCATTTTAGCAGCACGGCGCGTGAAGGAGAGGCGGAATAAAGAGAGTGTGTGTGTGTGTGTGTGTGTGAAGGTGCAGCCTGCGCGTGTGTCCTGGATGGTGGGCTGAGCTCGCGCGACACGCCAATCAAACCCGAGGCAGGTGCGCGGTCGAGAGAGAGAGAGAGAGAGAGAGATTAGGACGGCGCGTGGTGTCTCTGAAAGGCGAATAAAGCCGGCGCGAGCGTCGCCGTTTATTCACATCTCACGAGCTGCTCAGTCGACAGTTGAGACAAAAGCCGGCACCGAGTGCACGCGCGTCCCGGATATCACTCAGTGAAACCGGGTAGTCTGTGTGATATATTCAAAAATGAGTTTTTCAGAGCTTCGCAGAACAAATCGATTCCGCTCGTGACGGGGATTTTTTTTTTTTTTCTGTTATTGAAGCAGTGGCCGTGTTGGGATTATTCTCGGGAGTCAGAGGTAAGGACCGCTCGAGCAGCTGTGTGTGAAGTTGTCTAAAATGTTGGTAAATTTCGTTTCTGATGAACGAAATCTGCCTGAGACGGAAAACAGGCTTCGAAACTGATTTAAAGATGGAAAGGCTGAAGGAGATGTGTTTGGATAGCTCACATTCCGTTACATGAGCCATCTTCTACAATTATTGTAAGACTGTGGCGTTTGTTATTATCAATATTATTATTATTATTATTATTATTATTATTATTATTATTATTCATTTGGCATTTTGGTCTAAACAAACACGTGCCTCATAGTCATCCTTTCATATCTGTGCTTAGATAAGTTAGACATGACGCCTGACTGACTGACGAGCGCGTCCGTTCATTAAAGGCCTCTAATGTTACTTCGCTGGAAATGAGACTTGGGCTGATCTGAAATGATACAAGGAGGCCTACTTCAGTATGTTGTGTAATTTGATGCTAAACTCAGAGTTAGGTAGTTTGTTGTTTGACGGTTAAATGTCTCTAACTGCTCCTCAGACAGAGTTTAATGTTCGGCCCACCGTGTTAGTCTTTATAACGCTGTAACAAATAGTTCCAATTCAAAACGACACTTGTCTTTTTTATACGAACACCCTGTCATTTCTTGTTGTATTTTGTTCGTACGATAATATGTTTAATGTGTAAATAACTGGTAACAATTTTTTTTTCTTTTCTTTTTTTCTTTTTTTTTTCTTTTTTTTTTTGGTTAAAACAGCATTTCCTAAAATTATTGAGGAAAAAATATTGATAGTGATCAATTTCTTTGCGTTTCTTTTTAGTAAATTTGATGTGCTTATTGTTTAAAAAAAACAAAGTGTGGTGTGCTGTGGGTAAAATGAGAGCTTCTAAAATGTACATTTCAGGTCTGATGTTTATAAAATATTAATATTGTAGCCTATTATCAATTAATTTAATTTATTCACAAATAAGCAGTGAAAAAGTAAAAAAAAAAGCCTTGTATTGTACACTTAAAAAATACAGAAAGGCCTATATATTTTTTTTGTAATAGCACAATGAATTAGCTGTCTCCCAACACAAAAAAAATCAAGTTAAACAACAAACTTCATCAAACTTCAGCATCAAATTATCTGCCATTTTTATAATGATGTTTTTAAAAATATATATCAAGATAAATAAAACAACGAAGCCTTTAAAAAGATGAAGGCAGACAGTTTTAAGATTAGATAGTGTGGCACCCGAATGTGCTACAGCCAACTTTGTTGTTTCTTTAATTTCTACCTAAAGTGCCCTAAAATACCATCTGTGTGCTGTGTGTGTTTCATTTTATCTTACAGTGATGGTCAACGATTGACTTTTTAAATTACTCCATTTGTTAGTCATTAATGATATTTTAATATGCCAACAACACAAAATTTAAACCTTTATTTCAGTGTATATATTTTGGGTGAAATCTGGATAATGTTCCTTTTTTATAGCAATTATTTTAGAGTGTATTATCATTCTCTGTCACAGCTTAATTGATCGATTACTTCTGAAAACACACTCAGGCATACACACCAGTTACTTTAGAGCCATAATGGAGAGCTGTAAAACTCTCACATTTGGGGGGAAATAAAATCATTTACTGATTTTTCTGATTCTTTTTTTTATGCAGAAGGAAGGAGAGCATAAAAAACAGTTGCGTTTGTATTTGCAGTGAACTAAACAATTCTCTCAGTATTTTAATTCAGTTTATAATTTTTCTGTGCCCATTATAATTTTTAGAAGCTGTTCAGATTAAAACAGTTGCAAATCATTTTTTGTTATTTTGTAGTGATGTTGATGTATTTTCAAATTAACTCAGTTCCTTAACAAAGAGAAAAAAAAAACACATTTTGGTACTCTATTTAATTTGAATACATTTCGTTTCAAATAATGATATTTTTCAATATGAACTTTTTTTCCTCTTTTTTTCTTAACTGATTCTACATGTCATTTACACTTATGTGGTAGAAATAGGGTGTATAATTAAGTAAGTAAGTAATTAGCTAGCTTCCTATTGTATGTACTGCAGAGAGGAAAAACATGAGTGTGTAAAATTAAACCAGAGTGAATCTTTGTGGTAAAAAAAGAAATCAACACATGGATTTTTCTTTCCTATTTTCTTTTCATGCAGGTCATTCAGCAGTATGGATAAGAGCCATCTTTCGAGCCCTAATGAGATCATAATGTCGAACTCAACAGGCCCCTACCAGCAGGAACCGCTGACTCCACCCAGGCCCGCCCATCACCACTCCTCGTCCTCCTCCATATCCTCCCCCTCTCCATCCTCTTCCTCCTCACCCCTCAAGCCCAACCAGGTCGGCCAGGTCATCCTGTACGGCGTTCCCATCGTATCGCTGGTCATCGATAACACAGAGAGACTTTGCCTGGCGCAGATTTCCAACACACTCCTCAAGAACTACAGTTATAACGAGATTCATAACCGTCGCGTGGCCCTCGGCATCACCTGTGTCCAGTGCACACCGGTTCAGTTGGAGATCCTTCGTCGGGCCGGTGCCATGCCCATCTCGTCGCGCCGCTGTGGCATGATCACCAAGCGCGAAGCCGAGCGCCTTTGCAAGTCCTTCCTGGGGGAGAACGCGCCACCGAAATTGCCCGACAACTTTGCCTTTGATGTGACACACGAATGCGCCTGGGGTTGCCGTGGTAACTTCATCCCGGCACGCTACAACAGCTCCAGGGCCAAATGCATCAAGTGTTCCTTCTGCAACATGTACTTCTCTCCAAATAAGTTCATTTTTCACTCCCACCGCACACCAGACGCCAAGTACACCCAGCCTGACGCTGCCAACTTCAACTCCTGGCGACGACACCTCAAACTCACTGACAAACATCCGCCTGATGAGTTAGTTTATGCGTGGGAAGACGTTAAAGCCATGTTCAATGGAGGCAGCCGGAAGAGAGCGCTGCCCTCTTCGGCCCAGTGTTCCTCCATGGGCCCTATGAAGACTCTCCCAGGTACGGTGGTGCCTCACATGATGGGACCTGACCTGGGTGCTCAGAAAAGAGCCCGCTATGAAGACGAGGATGATCTGGATGGAGGCAGTCTGTCTCCCCGGAAGACACCCCGTAGCTACCCCGTCATCCCTGTCCCAAGCAAAGGCTTCGGCATGCTGCAGAAGTTCCCCCCCACGTCGCTCTTCCCCTCGCCTTACCCCTTCCCAGCATTCGGCCTCTGCCAGCAGAAAAAAGATGACAGTGATGTTTCAGGTGGGCAGAAAGGAGCAGGGTTGTCGGGCCTTTTATGGCCTGGTCGCAAAGACACTTTTTATCCTCCTTTCTGCATGTTTTGGCCACCAAGAGCAGCAGGAGGGATCCCGGTCCCCACCTACCTCCAGCCTCAGCCCAGCGCCCTCTCCTCCCTGGCAGACAACCCTTCTCTCAGGCAGGCCTTTTTGGATCTCTCAGACCCCAGCGAGCCTGGAGCTGTGGCTGGCAATGGAAATGGTGTCAGCACAACCATGGCCCCGAGCAGCGGGGCTACCACACCCAGATCTGGGCTGTTTGACCCAGAGTGCACAGCAGTAGCCCCCGACCTTCGCCCTGTGACATCAGAGGGATGGCTCAAACTCCTAGACACCTCAACCCTCCAAAGCAGGAAGCCAAGTTACGGCTCAGCCTTCCGTCCCGTCATTAAGGATGCCGAGAGCATCGCCAAGCTACACGGCAACAGCGGAGGAGTCACTGGGACAACAGATGAGGACTTTGGGGTCGTGGTTGCCGGGTCAGACCGCCACCAGAGGCTATCACCCAGCAGCAGCTGTAGTTACGGAAGTGAAAGTGGAGGTGACGGAGAGGCGGATGGAGCGGAGAGTGGGGAGGAAGGGGAGGTGGACGTGGAGTCATCAAAGCAAGAGGATGAGGAAGAGGAGGGAAGCTTCACAAACAGGCCGCCACAGACTCAAACCCACCTGTACCTCTCTGTGCTGAGCGACAGCGCTGGAGAGGAGAGGGGGAAGGAGAGAGGGAGTGGCGCTGTGTATCCCAGCACCTCCCCTCCTTCCTCCTCGGACCCCATCCGGCAGGAGTCCCCCAGCCTCCCTGCCTCCCCTCCTGCCAGCCTACCTCTCTCCATCTCCACCACGCCTCACCGAGAGGACCCAGCTTACAAAAACGTAAATATCCCCCCAGGCCACTTTAGCTAATTATTATTTAAATGGTGCTGCAGTCGGGCGGTGATGTGATCTGCATAAGCAGATTGATAGGCTGGTTTCTCCCTGTAGAAATTGAAACAGTCACCCCACTCTGATCCTGCCTAATAAGCCCAGGTGTGGCTTGTTTAATGGCCACGGTGTGTTTGTTCTCCCTCTGTCACCCCAGCCTGTTAGGGCAACTCTAATCTTTAACCTGCCGACTCCCACATTAACCAGGCCTCCGAGAGAGGAGGAGGAGGAGGAGGAGGGAGGTAGAGATATGAGGAGCATTTAATAATCCAGAACAAATTAAATCATTCATTGAGTAACATACTGCAAATACCTCTCTGATTTCAGAGACGGAGAAAAAAGGGGGGTGGGTTAAACATATAGTCCTAATTAGATCATTACCAGTGAATGCTACATTTGGCTAACAATTATGGAGATTACATTTGAGAATTATGTGTTCCAGATTATATCCAGATTAGTAAGAAAATAAAGAAAATATATCTTGAAATCATGCAGCCATCACAGCCTCGTAAGACTTATTTTGTGTTCTGTTGTAATTAAACTGTACAGTGCATAACATATATTTCTAACCGCCTTTATGTTTGTTTCCAGGTTCACAAAAACAGAGACGAAGGACTACCTACATACGCAACCAAAGACAACTCCAGCATTTCTGGTGAGCACAGACATTTTAATCTTTTTATTTTAAACCATTTCTGTTAATAGTTCCTGATGCACAGGTAAAAAAAAAAAGTTGAAAAAGGGTTGATTAGATGATTAGAATTTATTTTTTCACAATACTGTTGCTCACAACAAAAGTCAGCATTTTGCAATTCACTCCTTTTAAACTGGAAATTAAAATACATCATGCACATTTGCAGAACCAAAATACAGTTTCTCCTTCATGATGAACCTTCTGAAATCACTTTGTTTGCTCCACTGTTTGCACAGGTTACTTGACACACCATCCTTCACCCTGCAGTTGTTTTACAATGTCTTGGTTTCATCAAATGTTTGAACAGGTTTTTACACCTTTTCATCAAGTAGCATTACACAATCTATTTCAGCAAACTGTTACACACTATCTGTTTCATCAGACGTCTGAGTCAGTTGTATTATAGCATCTTTGTTTCATTTAGTGTCTGAGTGAGTGGTTTTATGGTGTCTCTCTGTCCCTGCGAGGCTCATATTCCTGTGACGTTTCATTTGCTCCTCTCATCTCCCACTCTGACCCTTTTCGCTGGAGAAAATGTCCTGTGTGTGTTTTGTGGCGGCGTGCTCACAAACACGCACACGGCCCACATACCCAGACACACACCGTGCACACACTTAGTTATCTCCATGTGTCCGGATAACCAGCTCAGCCAATGGGCCTTACTGAAACTCTCTTCCTGTCTGTCCCTCCCTGTCTCATTTTCTCTCAGATGAAAACAAAGAGCAGAATAGTTTCTTTGTACCGGAGAGTGAGACATCAGCGCCCGACTACTGGAGGGAAAGCTCAGGTACAAACACTCGCTTTTTTCCTAAACTGTGGCAGAGCAGCTGCGGATGGTAAATGACAACATAATCAATTAAAAAAAAAGAAAGCAAAAATTTAAAATGGCAGGTAGGTACTCCCGAAAGTCTAATTATTAGGATGGCAAGGTTAATTTGATTTCTGCATTTGGTTTTACTCAAAAGTAATTTGAATATCACATCGCAGAGCCCATCTGAGGTCTTTATGAACTTGAGATTAAATCGTGATCAAACGTTTACATCAGGAATTGAAATAAAAATGTAACTTTTGCAAAGGCAGCTTTGACTGTTAATGGAAGTTAGAAAATGAAAACTGCAATAATAACAATAATAATTTATCTTCAGAGCAGAAATATAATTTATTTGCAGTCTGACATTTAAAGAATTATCAATATTGAAAGGTAAACCAAAAATGAATTGTTTGTTTCCTAACATGTATATTACATGATGGCATCAATAGCTACAATTGGCCTGTGAATGGAAATTTCCATACATAAACCAAACAGTGCTGATAAAAAAACTCTCCCTTGGAGAAACATATGACTATATAGACTTAAGTTACAATGGCATTTCTTCTTATGACACCAAGGAGACTCTGAATACATTAAAGCTCCTTAGTCTTCAGCTTCATCCACCTCAATCTCCTCCTTCTCCTCTCAGAGGTGAGTTAAGGGATTCACATAAATACACAGAGAGATGAAACAGCGGTGGAAAGCTGCCTCTGCCGGCACTCTGCCACGGCCGCTCTCTTTAGCGGCGCTGTCGCCAGGGCTGTTACTCTTAGGGGGACCGTTATAGTTCAACAAGAAAACATCAGCTCAGAGATAAGCAGCCGCGCCGGCAATCTCCATCCTAGACCCATATCGCCACCGACATAATTGCCTTTTTTTCCCCTTCCTCAGCGCAAAAAAACCCTTCCCGTTTGAAAAAGATCACAGCTTATTGCCTTTTTATATCTGTCAGGAAGACATTAAAAGTGCTTTATGACATCTGTGCCAACATTTATATCTACCCCCCCTTCCCCACCGCCACTCCCTCAACCCCTACACACACACACCGTAATGATCCCTGCGCATAATGTATAATGTATTTCGAAAAATTACACGAAACAAATTAAATGAGACCACCTTTCCCCTGATTGCCAAACGTCTCCCTGGGCGGTGGGAAGCTCTACGTGATTAGAAGGCCTGATTCCTCTGAGTCCCACCACCCCCCCTCCACTGTCTTTAAACTCTCCCTCTGTTTCTAGGGAGAAAAAATAATCTAATTTTCCATTTATGTAATGCAAACCGCCTTGGCTTTGACTATTCACGGTTAATTGACTGTCAAACGAGGTTGTTATCCTCGGGCACTGTCTGCAAATTTGCTTGTCAAATGAGACAGAGAGAGGAGAGGGAAGGAGAGAGGAGAAGAGGAGAGAAGAGAGGAGAGCTCTCTTTGCTCTAAATGGGAGAGAGAGAGAGAGGCGTAGGGAGGCTTAAGGAGCCGGGATATGAAATGACTGGAGGAGAATATACACATCGAGTTTGCTGGATCGCTTCATTTAAGGCGCACGATGCCTCATTGTCACAATTCAGACGTTGCTGCAAACACATACGCACAGAACAATGTGAAATATTTCCAACTGGTACATTTGAAAACAGCATGTGATGAAGATGTTTATTATAAAACGAGGAAGATGAAGTTTTAAAGCAACAAGTAGATTGCCTCCAGCAGTAAGGAAGCTTAGAAAAGTACACAGACAAAATATACATCATATGAAATGCTGCAAAGTAATACTGTTTTACATAAATTTATGAATGTTCTGTCCTCTCGCAGTTTTCATAGCAGCTGGTACTGGTCAAATAAATTCACATGCTAAAACGGTCACGTTGCAGACAGTATGATTTAGAGCACAGCTTGGCATTCTTTGAGCCAAACTGGTGGAATAGCCATTTAAGTTTTTACTTATCATTAAAGAACTTAGCTAGAAAATAGATTTACTTCCATTTCTTAACTTCACTAATGTACTTTTGTCTTCTTAATAGAATAGAATATAATCTGACAGCGAGAGACAGTGTAGTAAAGGTCTCCATCTATGTTGCCGTCAAACTGTTACCACACACTTATACTGACACCTAGAGGACAAAGGGCGCATTACACTGCTCCGCCAAAGACTGACAAGGCAGTTATGTGCCAAATGTAACTGATAAACTGTAACTATGTCTGACATCAAGGATGGCATATGTGGGACGAATGTCTGAAATGAAATCTCTCCATTTTTTTTCAGGCGATCAAAGCCACGGTGCTGCCTCTCCCGTGCAGCTAAAGAAGGACGTTGAGAACATGGAGAAAGGTAACGATTGTTCATTTGACTAACCCAAGTTGTTGTTTGATGCTTTTCCACCACTCTCTGTTGTACCGGTCATACAAATCTGTTAGCTCAGTCCTTATAGATCTGTGTTTACAAGAGGAATGGAAGCACACACAGCAGAGAGAAAAATAAATATTTTACTGCTTTTATTTTTAACAAACACCCTCTCTTTACTTTTTCTCCTGCAGAGGAGCTGCAGAAGGTTCTGCTGGAGCAGATCGACTTCAGGAGGAGACTAGAACAAGAGTTTCACGCTTTGAAGGGCACCTCACCATTTCCTGTCTTCCGTAAGTCATTTTTTTCCTCACTCTGCTTTGCTTTTTTATACTCTGAAGGGCAACTTCTCCTTCTCTGTCTTTCTTAAGTTTTTTTTTCTTCCATCTTCTCCTCTGTACCCATCTCCCTGTTCCCCCTCCTCTTACCTTCCTCTTTTCCAGTTTTTCAAACTCTCCTTCATTGCCTGTCTTTTATAACTGTGCTCGATCAGTTTTTTAAATGATAATACTGCTCAGGATAATCATAGATTTTTACACTAATTTCAGATAATTTCCAAGACCAGATGAAACGAGAGCTCGCCTACAGAGAAGAGATGGTCCAACAGTTACAGATGGTAAGACTGCTAATGATACAATCAGTGCTGAACACTGATGGAAAATAAATAGCATTGCTACGCTTTTAAATGACAAATAAAACATCCTTTTATAGATACAGGAAATAAAATAATCCTCACAATTTGCTTTGAAAAACATTCTAGGTAATGGTTTTGAGAAGGAATATAATTAAGACTAATTATGAAGCACGTTTCAATAAAATATAGTGACACAGTTTAAACAGGGAAAAAAGACATCAAAAATATGAGGAAATAAGACAAAACAACTAAATTAACACTACAACTATGGTAGACTGTAGGCAGAAATATGACATCCAAAGCCATAACTTGAAACTAAAACAGAAATTAAATGAAGAATAAATAAAGATATCAATAGGACACCTCTGCTGTTGTTTATTTGTCCATCAAAAGACAGAGCCAATCATCTAGTTTGTCTTTCATGGGTGAGAAGTTCCTGTGCCGCCGTCTGAGCGTTTCCGTCCGCATCAATCACCGAGCAGCTGGCAGACAGGCTGACAGACGGTGTTTGTCTCTGCTTTCTGACACATGCAACAACTGCACACGCTTGCAAACCCTGCACGCGCACCAGAGCACGCTGCGTTCATGTAAGCACAAACGCAGGCAACTGAACGGGCATCCGAGCCCATTTATAAGCACGCACGTGCGCGCTGAAGTGCACATGCACGCATAAAAGATTCAGAATTGACAAATGTGTCTCGAACCAGCAGATGGATCTGTCTGAGAGTAATGACACATTAATTTCATCCATCCAAATGAACTCCACCAAAATTTTTGATTTATGCTGCTGCATCAAATTGTAAAATTTTGATTTAATATCACACAATTTTACACGCTTTGCCCAGATTGTTTTATTTCACACTCTTAAAGTATAAATGTAATGGAACTTTTATATTACTTACAATAAATTGTTTCTTTTCACACAAAGAAAAATGTGTTTGATATCCTGAATAATACATCATTTTAAAAGTTGTGCCTGGAGAGCCATTTTAATGTCCTGGTATTAAGACTGACATTAAAAACCTGAAACCAGCTAATTGTTTATAGTTTTTAGCTGTGGTTGTTTGGCAGGTGACCAATTATATGGGGGACATGTGAGTCTCGAAATGCTAAAACAAAGAGTTTTGTGTGAAGAGTGTAACATCTGATCAACTAAGGGGTTTATCACAAAAGCCACATCGAGACCACATACTGTGCTGTGCTATACAATCTATCTAAAGAAAGACTGTAGGATGTATTTCTGTCCAAAGTGTCCACATCTTGTCTGTTCAGGATTAATTTAACATCTTTTGTTTCTTTCAGATTCCCTACGCAAATATCATCAGAAAAGAAAAGATCAGCTCTCATCTCAACAAGTAGCTAAAAGGTGATTGTTTTTTAATTCATTCAATAATGCAGTGTATTAATAAAAATATAAGTATATAGTAATAGAAAAATGTCAACATAGGTGGTTCTCCTCTGTTCAAGGATATGAACATTTCATCATTACATGAATCAACTAGAGCATGTTCAGCAAAGTTTCATTGCCTTTAAAATAGATTTTCAGGACTTTTTTGGGCACTAGACCACATTACACCTGGATTTTAAAATTCTACAGCCAGACCAGGGATAAACATAAAGAACACACAATTAGTTATCCTGGGCCAGCAAATTTCAGCTATCCAATAATCACAGTGTAAAACATTAAAGCATTTTAAACTTGTCACTAGCTAACCTGTAACATCAGCTTCCTGTTGTCACAGACAATTATTATATTAAGATATATCTTTAAAATAACACAAAACACCAGATAATGATACTAATTGTCATTTCTTATTTATTGTTCTTCGCAGGCTGTGTCTACAGAATCCAACGTGAGAGGAAGAAGCTGCCTGGATTTCTGTGAATGTCCGAGGAATAAAAAAAAAGACAAACACAAAGAAATATAACATATATAGTACATATATACATTTCTTAGGTTTTCCTGGGACAGCCTTTTTTCTGCCTCTGCAGTTCAACCTCTGTTAATAGTCCTGCACTTAAACTCTGTCGGGTAAGAACACATTCAGACCGGTGTGTTCTGCTGTTGTACTGCAGCATACTGGTAAAACCTTCACCCCCGTCTCCTTTCCCCTGAGTCCAGTTCATTCCCCAAACTGACTGAACTGAAAGGGGCACAAACTGGTGACACTTTGGGGGCGGGGGGCAGAACGATCCTGCTCTTTCCTCACTGCTGCGCTGGCAGTCAGACTCAAAGCTTTACCCAACCAGGACCAAAGCAACCACAACATTTCTAGTCTTTTGTGAATTTTAGAGCTGTTGAAGACCCCCAGGGAGGCCACCAGTCAAACACTTTGTCAGAAACTCTGAACTTTTCCAAAGAGAGAAAGATGACGACTGGACGTTATCACCCATGACTCTGACTGCTGCTGGCCCAACTGTACATACACCAAACTGTGGACGAGGACGGACTTCACACTAACATTGTTGCTGTTGTTATTTTTGTTGTTGCCGTGGTATCATCAAATGGGGACCCTAAAAAAAAAAAATTATTGGCAACATTTGATCCCAAAGGGATTCTCCTCATTATGTCCCCTTGTGTTTATTGACCAGAACAAACATCCCCGTTAACACAAATTATTTACATGGTCAGATCATTTTGGTGGTGACCCAACTTTGATCTGCTACATGTCCCCAAATTTAATATGCCAGATGAAGAACAAAATGAAGGGTGGCGGGTGTTTTGACTTTCAAACCTGATGCAATTAGACCAGGATTATACAGGGTGGTATCACAAAAAAGACTCACGCTATGTGTAAAACAGTTTGCTCCGATACTTTTAGTGTTTGATTTTGAGTGATTTCTTAACGTACAAAAAACTGCAGTATTATGTTCAATGCATCAGACAGTACATTTTCCAGCTTTTACTTACACAAAACAACAACCTGTGTCAGAGTAAAATTAAGAAATAGCAGAGAAGCCTATACTTAAAGTCACCTTAAACCTGAAGGTACATTTTACCCTCCACCAAAAATTTTCTAACCATCAACCTACAAGCTTCACTTGCACCCACTGGTGATGATAATATTACCACCATCAGCTAAATATGTTTGGGGTGTCATCAGATGGTGAATAGACATTTAAAGGCCATTTCTGTGTACTTTCTTGCTCTGTGAATGAGCATCTGGGCCACGAGGAGCAAAAGATTGTCAGTGTTGTATATCTACCTGTAAATGATTTCACCCGACTGTATAAAATGTTATACGTGAGAATACTAAACCTCCCAGTCAGTCTATCTATATGTGTTTGTTTGTTTATTTATTTGAGTATCAGGGCCTAAGACCCCGATTGTGGACATATTATTTATTCTGATATTTAAAGCAAAACAACGAGACATGATGATGACGATAATGATGATGATGATCGTGCCGTCTAATGTTCCCGAAAGAATAAAAATGAGAACTCACCCACCTTGTTTATAGAATAAAATGAATGAATGGATAAAGTTGTCATTTACTGATAGAAATGTAACCATTATAAACTGTTGATTCAGATGTATTTAAATATGTTCTCGTATTTTCTCTACCATTTATGTGTAAATTAAAAATCTATACAATAACAAGAATGTGCGTTCATGTTTAGGCCTATTTGCTGTTTATGGAAATGAAGCTGTATGCTGTAAGCTGTAACTAAATTTGAATTTGATACAGACATATTAAAGTTATGATCTTCTGATGCTCTTAAAACCAAAAGAGGCTTGTCTACAGGTTTAAGTCGCAAGTATATTTTATATAACTAAAGAAAATGCACTTAAACAGCATAAACATATAACAGAAGTGACACAGCTGTGGCAGGAGAGACCAAAGACAATATAAGACAGACCAAACCATCCCAAACTAAGAATAGTAATAAATATTATTATAACACACACTTACACTAATATAAAATGTAAAATAAAAATACATATACAGTAGATACAAACACCATAAAGGAAAACAGACATCAAAGGTGAGATGATGATGATAAAAACAGGAACAAAAATATAAATATTAGATATTCTGACATGACCACTACACAGTCATTTTATGATTATTAGTCACTGTTCACACAAACTGAAAGAAGGAAAATTATTTTAAAAAATTTAAATAGACATGTTTGTTAAGCGATTTTTACTTATCTCTATGTATGTTTATTTGTGATTTATATCTTTAAGATATGACTGAAGATATGATTTAAATTAAAAATTTAAATTAAAATGAAAGTCCTCTTGTTTTAGTTTAGTGACACTCAGCTTCTTCCACACTGAAGCTGACGTAGTGACGTCTTCCACTCGCGTTGCACGACCTCCGCTGCCGCTTTACGGCATCTGCATCTCTGGGCGGAGTGCACGAAGAAGAAGAAGAAGAAGAAGAGGAGGAGGAGAAGTTGCCAGCATGGCGTTCACCCTGTACTCTCTCATTCAGACCGCTATCCTGTGCACCAACGCCGTGGCTGTGCTGCACGAAGAGAGGTTTCTCAGTAAGAGTGAGTGTCCTGACGTGATTTATTTAACCTGCGTCAGAAATGTGGCTGAAATAACCGAGAGCTGTGACAGGACTGAGCTCTGTTAGCTAGTCTCTGCTCTGAAGAGACACTTCATGGGCCAAACTGAGCTTTGTTCATTAGAGAGAAATGTCCAGTGTAGAAAAAGATGATGCTTTCAGTGTTAAAGGGGAAATTTAGTGAGAAAATTGAATGTTAAGGGGTTAAAAATAAATGCAAACACACATTTACTGTCTTGTCCCCCCCCTTTCAAATAACTATCTAATGTTTTCCCTTTTCTATGTTTTTCTCCTTCTCCCCCCCTCCAGTCGGGTGGGGCGTCGATCAGGGCGTTGGAGGTTTTGGGGATGATCCAGGAGTCAAAGCCCAGATCCTCAATCTCATCCGCTCAGTCCGGACCGTCATGAGAGGTCGGAAAGAAATCTGTCCTATGTGCTGAAAGATAAAGATATATAAGGATAGATGTCTGGTTCATGCACTAAAACAGTGTTTTTTTTTTATTCTTCACGCTGGCATAAAAACCATTTTTCTAATTCACCTCTCATTTTGCTCAATAAGCAGTAATAGTTTGATATCCAACCTAAATGTTTACATGTTGAGGGTTTTGCAGTTTGATGACTCTTTGTGTGTTTTGCCCTCTTTTGTTGTCGCAGTGCCTTTAATAATAGTGAATTCGGCCTGCATTGTCCTGTTGCTACTCTTTGGTTGACGTGAGAGCCAAAATGAAGATGGGGGACCAGACGAGTGCCAAGGATGAACTACACACACATCATTCAAGGTTTCTTTGCCTGTCATCAGCATGGTGGAAACTTTCCTCACATCCAGAGAGAAGAATCAAATCGCCACCTGGTCAAATATGTGGCTGGTGTGGAGGTCCTAACCTGTCAGTGTGATACCAAGTGTGTATTTGTCCATGCTTTCATCAGACATTATTCATAACACACACACAGGAATCTGTAATGATGATCTAATGATGTGTGTCCTATGTTTTATGGTTCAACAAGTGTTTTAGGTATGGACAATAGGAAAATATTTATTAGGTGGTGTTACTTTTATATTCAGGATTTTAAGTGTCTTCTTTTTTTATTCCCCTTTCCCTTTTCCTAAAGAAAGCTAGACAGTTTTTTTTAGGCTGCCTCCAATTTGTATTTCTATATCTAAACAGAAAAAAGAATCAAACTGTTCAATTAATAATGTGGGGAAAAAAGCTGATGTCCAAAACGGTTTTGATTTATCTGTTTGGTTCAATATGTGTGATCTAAATTAAAAACAAGTACTTTTGTAATGCTCACGCACCAATATTCACTCAGTGCTAAAAACATCACTGGGATGGTGTTCAGGTGGTTTGTCTTGAAATAAAAGAATTAGTCATTTTAATGAAATTATTTTTATTGTCTTAGTCTTTATTTTTTTACACAGTAGCAGCAGAGGAATAGAGAGAAAAAACAAAATGTGGACAAGAGATTCGTCTGTTTTTAAATTAAATTAACCTCTTAAACTATTCTGACAGAAAAACAAGTAAAGATAAATGTTTGGCTTCAAGTCAGCGAGCATCTGTTCCCATCATCTCTGACCTCAGAGCTGCAGGTAGATGAGGTGTAGAATGATATATTTAGTGTACACGAATCAGTGAGTTACAGCATCATATTATTATTCTGAGCCATTTCTTATCAGTCCTTAGGAACCTCTTCTTATTGTTATGGGAATGCGTTTCACTGCAGTCCTTTTACTCCCACTTGAGTGAAACATAAATACTGACCCGACCCCATGCCCGTGTATCTATCCTTGTTCCACTTCATTATTAATCCCCATATGTTGTGAATTATCATCGTTTCCTAACCCCATTTGTATCAACACTATTATAGTTTTGATTCTAAATACGTGGGAGGGGGCAATGAGTGGGGAAAGGGGATCTGCTGGAATTAGAAGCATATGTTTATCAGGGAGATTTGCACAGTAAAGCCACTTTGATCTGTGATTAGTCCGCGTTTAGCTGTGGGTTAACAGTAAAATCTGTAAGCGATCACAGGCGACTGCACACGAGTACGTATCTGCACGTCAAAGGTCAGGATGTGTTCTGTCTGAGCACTCAAAAATACATCACAAAGATGTGTTTTGACAGGTTCAATATAAGGCAGCTTTTCCATTTGAATTGTTTAAATGTATGTTGTTTTTCATTGTCTGTGGCATTTGTTTCTTTTTTTAAATTCAGTTGAAAACTAGATGTCAGCTCCATGTTTTTAATTGATATACACAGTGGAATTTATGGAATAAATCTTTTACATTACAATTGAAAAAAAGTGACTGTGAAAGTCATGTCCATCAGAACAACAGAGACAAATAAAAGTAGCTGCAAATTAAAATTTAGAATAGATATTTTTAATGAAATACATACAACACTACTATAATACTTCTACTTAATTTATTTATAAAAGACAAAAATGTGGAAAGGAGCCAAAGATGAGGGCAGATAGAAGACCTCACTCCGACTGACTCCAAATGAACTAAGTTAACATTCGTTGATTTTTCTGCCAGGTGTAAAAAAAAGTCAACCATTTGACTTGCATGCGCCAAAAGATACACCCCACCCCTCAAAAACAAAAATAAATAGATAAATAAAAGAGGTAAAGAAAAACAGAAATAAAACCAGAAACAAAACATGACATTAAAGCAAGTGGTGTTCTAATAAGAAGGGATTTAAAAGATGGCACTTATTTAGATATTTTACAGCATGAGATTAGTTCTCCAGCATCTTGTTTTTCATAGCTATGAACTACACAATATTTGTACAAAAACAAAAACTGATGACTTAAAACAACTGTGGGAATCTGTTATTCACTGGAGGTAGCCTATATGAAAAGAGGATTTGATCCGTGTTGACTGGCACCGTGCAGAGAAGGTTTTTATCGCTTTGATAATACCTCCATATTAAATCTATCTGAATGCCCTTAAAAGACCCACTAATGCGATACATCTGTTGGTTGTTAGTGAGATGGGGCACATATGTTTTTTTTATTATTCTAATGAGTGATTAAGTGGTTAAGGATAACCCTCTTATCTGCTTATAACATATAAATTGGGAAAAGTGTAGAAAAGATAGACTGATATTAAAAATAGCGTGTTATTGAAAATGTTTTTTTCCCCAAAAAACTAAAAAACAAACAAAACGAACAAAATATACAAAAATACTTTAATAAAACAGGAATTAGAATAAGAGTAGAGACAGTGGTGGTGTTTGAGCTGCAGGGGGCAGCACCGAGCTCGACAGAAGCAAACCCACTTTAAACCAGCGAAGAAGAAAATGTCAACAGGAAGCGGGAGAAGCTGCTGCTGCTAAAGGTGAGCTGAGCGCTGTGGAGACTTTCTCAACATGTGAACTTTATTCAGTCTTTGCTCTGTCTGTGTGGTTGAAACCCGCCACATGTTGTATTAACAACAGACTTGCTCAGTGCGAAGAAACGAAACGTTAGCAGCTACGTGAATGTCACTTTAGCTTTCAGCAGTGATGATGAAGGTTTTCAGGCTGACACTGACACTTCTCTAAAGCTCTGTGGTGCTTACACTGACTTTAATATAAATATAAGTTTAGTTTAGTTAAATAGTCCTTTTCCACAGCAGCAGCAGTGGGGAAAGGTGTTAATCAGTGACAGTAACTGTGGCTGCGTCCCATTTAGGTGCTGCAGGTCCTGTGCAGGTTCACTTTACTGTCTGTGTTACTGTTGTGTTCCTTCCCCTATGTATGTATATATATGTGTGTGTGTGTGTGTGTGTGTGTGTGTGTGTGTGTGTGTATCTACATTTTCATATTTATTTATACTAGCGCATAGTAGTTTAATGTTTATTTTTACCTTTTTGAGCTTCTTTTAAACTGCACATATCTCTATGTACATAGGTTACACCTATGAGAACATTACATAGCCTATCAATTTCTAATGGATGCTCAGGTTATGATTCAATGATACAACCTGAATAGAAAAGTCATCTAAAGTATAATAAAGTCCGAAACTCTGTATTAACAGACACAGCAGGAGCAGAGAACTGTGAAGCTTGCAGCCCTGATTTCCCTCAAACACCCTGCCACACACACACACACACACACACAATAATAAGCTTATTCTTAGCATGGCACTCTCCTGACAGCACAGTTTCCTGACATCGGTTTAGCTAAATACAAATAATAGATACATGACTCTACAGGCTGTGTGTGTGTGTGTGTGTGTGTGTGTATGTATTTACGTATTTACGCTATTCTGGGTAGGTATTAAGAGCATTAATTGTACCCTCACATTGATAACTACATGACAGAAATCCAAGCATGTCTAAATAATGGCGGATCAAACAGTCAAATAGCAATAAAACACAATCCCCAAATCTGTATTCTAGGCAGGAAGTCACAAATTCTGGGGACAAACCGGTCAATAATCCTCTCAGTTTGTACTGATGCAGGTTTGAACAACAAAGTAATCTGATAAATTCTGCAACTCCTGATGTGAATTATGATTATGATTGTCTAATCTTTAAAATAATACATCATTATGACAGAATAAGCTTTTTTTAAACTGAGTAAAGCTCCATTTACAGCGGACCTTGGTCATATTTAGCAGCTTAGAAAATCATAATCAGAGACCACACTCCAAGCAGCTCTTATCTAACAGTGTACATGATGAAAATATATATCCTCTGTTGATTATTTGGATGTTTTATGTTCAGGCCAAGTAAGAGAATGTAGAATTACACTGACCACACTGCAAGGTGGATTATTTTGAATATTTTGACTATATATGTCACTGTAAGTGTGTTAAGTGTATTCTATTAACATGATCTAACAGTCAAATAGCAATAAAACACAATCCTTGGGCAAGCTCTGCAGACACCTGTGTTTTCTGGACCTCGGGTCCTGCTGTCCTCGTCTGCAGGTCTCCAGCATGGCGGCCAGGCGGGCTCTGAAGGCCGTGCTCATTGACCTGAGTGGAACTCTACACATAGAGGACTCGGCAGTGCCCGGGGCGCAGGACGCTCTGAACAGGTAGGAAACAACCCCAAGGCCAGGCCAGAGTCTGAAGGTTAGTGCGTGAATAAAATGTGTAATAAACTAAAACACTGCTGCACATTGTCATGTAGCGATGTGGGGGTATAACTCAAACTCAACACATCGTCTAGGATTATTTCATCACATCATATAATATAGATCCACATGAATTCTAAATGTCTTTTGTTGCTGTCAGGTTACGACAGGCGTCTGTAGCTGTGAAGTTTGTGACCAACACAACAAAGGAGAGTAAGAGGAGCTTACTGGAACGACTGCAGCGTCTCAACTTCGACCTCCAGGTAAAACACCCACAGAAAAAGCTTTTACTGTGATGTGATGCACCTCAGAATCACTCTATGTGTTCGTGTAGTCCTTTTGGTATTTCTGACCTCTGGATTGACGTCTTGTTTCCCAACTTTGCTTCTGAAAAAATGAACTCCACTCTGCAGGAAAAAGAGATCTTCACTTCACTGAGTGCCGCGAGGAGTTTGTTAGAGCAGAAACAACACAGGCCGCTGCTGCTGGTGGAGGACAGCGCGCTGGAGGACTTCACTGGTACGGAGCTGTGTGTGCGTGTGTGTGTGTGCGCGTGCGTGCGAGTGAGGGAGAGACAGGGTGAGAGAGTGACAGATGATGGTGCAGTTGGAGATAACTTACCTCATTGTTCATTGCTGTTGTGACTGAGTTATTGTTAATCCCTCTGCATGTCTTTTAGCAGCTACAAATCCCACCTCGTTTTAATCTCGATCACCATTTTGAAGAGGGTTTGTCATCCCAAACAGTGACAGTATTCACCCTCACAGTTCAGGTCACAAACCAAAGAGCTGACAACCGCTGCTGCAGCCGGTCTTGACCTCCCTGTGGAGAAGTTGGGATGAATAAAGCATTACAGCTGCATTAATTACTGAACAATCTATATATCATTACAGTCAATGTATTGACCATTTAGTTTGTCAACTGTTAACAAATGACAAGTGCCCAGAGAGTGATATTGTTCACTTATTGAGACCAACACTGAACCAACTAATCCATTTAACTGATGAGACAGAAAGACAGAGAAACAGCTGTTTTCATTAGTGGATCAGTAGTTGTTTCTTAATAAATTACTTGCTAAATCAATAATAATATAAAAAAAAAATTGGTGGACTAATCTGTCTGTACGTGTCGTTCCATCTGCAGGTATTAACACATCAGATCCAAACGCCGTCGTCATCGGACTCGCTCCTGATCACTTCAACTACCAAACCCTCAACACGGCTTTCAGGTGGTAAACTCATTCAGAAGTCACTTTCTTCAGAGAATCACACAACATTTGAATTACTGAGAGGTGCTCCTGACAGCTTAGATGATACAGTAGTCTAGTTTTTCTACCTGCTATGAAAATCCAAAATCAAGTTTTTAAATTTCCCTTTTTATTTTTGCTATGTTTTTTTTATTTGTTTAAATTCTTCTTTTCTTTCATTTTGATCAGTTGTGGTTGCTTAATCACAGGTAAAAATGATCTTATCCTGCCAAAGTCAGTAACTTCGTCTGAAAGGCATCTATACTTTGGAGTTCTGCTCTCTGATTATTATTTTTTATATTTACACTGCAGTCTGTTAATCTAAAATATTTCACTCCAGAATGATTCTGGATGGAGCTCCTCTCATCGCCATCCACAAGGCTCGGTACTACAAACGTAAGGATGGTTTGGCCCTCGGCCCCGGGCCCTTTGTTACAGGACTGGAGTACGCTACAGACAGTAAAGCTACTGTGGTGGGAAAGCCGGAAAAGACTTTCTTCACACAGGTTAGTAATTATTATTTTAACATAATTCCACCATTTTACTCAAGCTTGAAAATGCTTTTATATTTTTCACAAACGGTTGTTACTTGAAATCAGTTTTTTTAAGGGCTGAAATCAATCTCATGATATGCTTCTGTTTTTTACCATTGACCATTTTTATGAAGTGAGGTTTCCATAATTCTTTCGTTTATTGTCTGAACTGATTTCATTGGTAATGTAACTTGATTAAGCTCTGAATGAGGCCTCTCTTCTCATTTTCCTCTGGTTCCTTCAAATAGGCTCTGTCTGATTTAGGATGTAGCCCAGAGGAAGCTGTCATGATAGGAGATGTAAGTATATTGTCAACTGTGATTCATTAACAGCATGTTAATTGAACTAATTTTCAACATTTAGCGGAGAGACTCGTATAGACCGCGCAAGAACTGGTTCATTTCTCGACATGGCCGCGAGTATGTGAGCTGTTCTTCTGAATGAAAGAACAGCTCACATTTCACATTGTGAAATATTTTAATTCATAATTTATTTTCAAACATATGTCAATTTTGACTTTTCATGGAAATATTAATCAGCCTTTAGAAAATGTATTTCTGTTTGAACTTCCACAACAAAAACTTGAACACCAAATAAAACTAAGTGAGAATCTGCTGAGTAAAGTAAACAACTTCTAATGATTTGCCCAGCAGCCTGTAACTATGAGTATAGTAACATCCAAGCACTGCTGGTTTCCCACAGGACGCCAGAGATGATGTGGGCGGGGCTCAGAATACAGGAATGTTGGGTATTTTGGTCAGAACGGGTAAGAAAAAAACTTTTTCCTTCACTGTTATCAGAAAAACTGTGGCTGTTTTACTCTACCTCTTCTATCCATCTTCTTCCCCTTTAATATCTTCATTCTATCGTACTTATTGTATTTTCCCTCGGGTCTTCTCTCATTAGCTACCGTTAATACTAATCCAGTTATTATGATGATGACTGTTGTTTTTTTCTTGTTGTTGATGGCATTCAACCTTTTCTCCTGTCATCTCTCAGGTAAATACAGAGAAGGAGATGAGAATAAAATCAACCCCCCTCCTCACCTGACATGTGACAGTTTCCCAGATGCTGTCGAACACATCCTGAAAAACCTGCTATGAATAACAACTGACCTCTACACTTTATTTTCTTATTGGATCTTTTATTTGCACTTAAACTGCCTCACTGTTGTAGAATATTGGAGGGAAGGAAGCTGTTAAATTATTCCCTTTATCCTAGACATCCTAAAGTATCACTCCATCCCGTAGGCCTGATTAGAAAAAGAATATCCTAATCATCACAAAAATTTTAAAGATGCATTTACACAAAAACGTCCATTTGATTGTGGCACTATTTATTTATAAGTTATATAATAATGAAAAAGTAAAGGTGCATTTCAGAAGTAGTACTCACCGTCTGTTGCCATAGAAACAAATGTTTTGTCATTATATCACCATATGTAAATATAAGCTGGAATAAAACTATATTCAGCTGGTAACTATTGTTTATTATGTCATTGTGCTTTCTGTCATCATACAGATAAAAAGAAGTAAAGAAAAACTGCATCACAAATCACAAACAAAGCTGCACTTGCTCAGAGTATCAACATTTTTAGATTCTTGTCCAGGAGGTTATTTTGATTTCCATACTTTACGTTGTCTTTTCCTTTCTTCCCCTCACCCCGTCCACAAGACTAGGATTATTAAATCAATTCAAGAGACAAACTGATGCCCAAAGAAATGTGCAGTGTGAGAACATCGACCATCATCAAATATGTCACCACAAGTTATATCAATGGGGAGACTTATTCTGAGGGCAATGATTCTGTGAGACTGTTTATATATCAGGGTGTAAGTTGCATGTAATGAAAATCTGGATAAGCTGTAATAAAGAGCACAATCTTGCTCTCTCACTATGTGTAACAGCTGTCGGTTAATTTGTTTACAGTAAAAAAAAAACAAAAAAAACAACAGCTTCTCATTTGGATATTAGTTTTAGGTGTGTTAAAGTCTCTGGGATTCAGACAGACTTGTACTCTCTCTCCCAGGCTGCGTATCTGTCCATCAGGTTTCGGGCCGAGGGTTTGGTGTGTGCGATGACTTCCAGGAAGTCGGCTGTCGTCACAGTTTCCAGCTGGATGGCAGGCATTTCAGTGTCTCCTGTGAAGGGGAACCTCAGTGAGGCTACAGTATTTCATCCAGAAACACTTGAAAAGAAAACACGCTTTTATGGTGGTTGATCTTCTTAGTGTGTGTATGCTATGCCTTTGACCTGCTAGGCCTCTGTGTATGTGTGTGTGTGTGTGTATGTGTGTGTTCTCCTACTGTCCTGATGTGACTCCAAAGCATCAAAGATCTTTCGGACCGGTCTCATAGCGGCCTCCTTACACACCAGTCTAATATCAGAGCCAGAGTAACCCTCCATCCCCTGCAACACAAACAAACAGGCAAAGATGGCAGTTATTAATCATTACTTAAGAAAATGTGAGATAAATGACTTGATGTGTGTTCAGTTGCCTTAATGAGTGTAACTGTAACACACCTCTGCCAGAGTTTCATAGTCCAGCTCAGTCCGTAGCTCCACCCCTCCTTCGGTGGAGCTGACAGGAGGCAGCCAATGGGAGATCATAGCTTGACGAGCTGGTGAGGTGGGAAGACTGACCAGAATCCTCTTCTCTAACCTCCTCAGCATGGCGTGGTCCAGTTCCCTGAGAGGAGAGCAGGAACAGTTCTGTAGTCAGCAGCTCATTTCTCTTTCACTTCTAGTCCAGATATACTGAATAATAAATGTTTTTCTTCCACACATTTTCATCACGTGCATGCAAAAATGTCACCTTGTAGGATTTAGTAAAATAAAACATGTATTTTTTATTAGGTTAACAATAACTGCAAAATATCAATATCCAAACATGCTGCCAACTTTGCTAATTAGACTTTTAATATTCTTTTAGGGAAATCATCTCAACACAAAAAGAATTGAGCTGAGAGAGAGAAATAAGGCGTAAGGGAGCAGAAGAGAAAACATGAGTGTGTGTGTTCCTTCCACTTCTGTCTCTGTCTGTCATGGCAGCACAAACACACATGTTGTCATTATCATTACCAAAGATCAAAGTCTGATGGCTACTGAGATTTGTACGTCTGTGGTGTGTGTTTATGTTAAAATGTTACCACGGCAGGTTGGAGGCAGCCAGGACAAACACCAGGTCATTGGATCTCGCCAGCCCGTCCATCTGGACCAGCAGCTCGGTCTTCATCCTGCGACTCCCCTCATGCTCTCCTCTGAAAACAGACATCAGTGTGCTGTTACAGATGACTCACTCAGTGCTCTTCACACATACATGCAGTGAGCAAATAGTAATTGTGGGGTCAACCATGTAGGTCTTTGTACAGTGTTCTGCTCATTGAATTCATTAGTTCAGTAAAGAGCTTCATAATTATGGCTAAAATGATCATTTCAATTATCTCGCTTGGACAATATTTTTTATTATGTTTATTATACATAATGATTTGGATTAAAACTTCAGTCAGTGTTTTATGTGTAATCATGAATAGCCATCTGCATTTGAATTAACTATAATATTTCAATTATGTACTTTATACAGTTTTATCTGATATAAAACATTCCTGAGTTGAAAATGTACAGACGCCTCGGAGTGAGTTATCAGCCTTACCCAAGAGTTATCTGCCTTACTCAAGGACACTTTGTTCATCTGAAGCAGACACTTTAGCTGCTCCAGGGAGTGAACCTCTAACCTTGAGCACTGGGAGAAAACATTTCCCTTCACCACACTTTGTGGTTGGGCTCACCCCATGCTGGTTCCCCTCTGGCTCATCACTGACTCCAGCTCATCCAGGAAGATGGTGGACGGGGCGTGGTACCTGGCCAGCTCAAATAGAACCTGCAGACATATAGAGGCATACATTTACACTGATCCTAACAGAAAATGCAAAGTAAAAGAAGTGTATGTAAGCTTATTTTTTTTCTTATTGGTTGCATTTGATCCGTCATCTGTGTTGAAGAATAACCTACCCTGACCAGTTTCTCAGAGTCTCCTCTCCACTTGCTGACGATGCTGGAGGCTGAGATGTTGAAGAAGGTCGTCTTACACTCGGTAGCCACGGCCTTGGCCAGCAGCGTCTTACCTGTGCCTGCGTGCATGTCAGGAAGAATGAAGGACCAGTTAAATTCTTAAAAGTAGATTAAGAGCAAGCAAACTTGACGAAGGTACTGGAGGTCTTACCTGGGGGGCCATAGAGCAGCAGGCCCTTCCACGGAGACAGGATGCCTGTAAACAGCTGGGGGTACTGTAAAGAAACAGGGAAGGAACAGCACAGTCAAATCACAGTATAATTCAATATGAGACTAGTTTATATTTGCAAACATATTCTTCCATCAGCAAAACCAATTGTAAGCTGAGCTGTGTGCAAAGAAAACACATTTGCCTGATGTATAGCTGAGTCAGTGCTGCAAATACCACATGCCACAAATTAGTCTGAATTTTAGGCGACAGATGGAGGCTGAGTCAAATCACCAAACTGACCTTATACCCCAGTGAATGAATAATAATGGAGAGAAGTCGGGGATTGTGGGAAGGTGCAGGTGCGGAGTTATTCAATAAAACAGGCCAGCAGAATAGAAGATAGAGGCATCAGTCCTCATCTCCGTCTGTAAATGTCAAGAGGATGCAGACAACCTGATTTGTTGTCATCATATCTGTGGGAGAGGTCTACGTGATGATGATAGAAGTGTGTGTATGTATTTTCTGTGTGTATGTGTTTGGCAATCTCTGCAAGCAGCTGCAGAATTGTGTGAATGTGGCTGTCTATAGAGATTCTACATGTGCATTGCATGTGTGTGTGCATGCCTCCCTGCCTATCTATCTATATGTGCATGTGTGTGTTACCATATTATCCCAGATATAGATTTCATGTCAGCCTAACAGACTGGCCTGACCCCTCTGCCCTCCTTCTCTTTAAGCCCTTTAAAGGAGATGTATTCAGAATCGAAGACGGGCGGCCGCAGCTGAAATACCAGCGTGCCCAGGCGGCGGCCGCACCTTAATGGGATAGACGACGGCCTCTTTGACTAATCGCCTTGCGTCCTCCAGGCCGATGATGTCCTCCCACCGCACATTGGGGCTGTGCAGATAGATATCCTGTGGGGGACAACACACACAGACACACAGAATGAAGGATGTATGTGGAAGATATCAGCAACACACACACACACACACACACACACACACATACACATTGTGGTGCGATTAGCCTTGTATAAATAGGTGTCCTTTAGAATGAAACATCAGATAAGAGAAATAGATAGAACCTGGGCCTTCATTAATACAACAGATCAATTCAATCACTACAAAGCTCTTCGCTGCTCTCTAGTGGACAAATGTGGTATCACATACAGTAAATCACTGAAGCATATTCTGTCACACAACTTAGGTAAAAATGAAGTCCTCTACATGTTTGTTTTTTGAGCATGTGTGTGTTTGTTATTTGTCAGTGTTTGCTGTATAGTCTCAGAGTGTGTGTGTAGTACCCTGCTGATGATGGCAGCCAGTTCTCTCATCTCACCGCTCATTCCAGAAAAGCCACTGAGAGGCTTCAGCAGCCGCTCCTGCAACACAGCATAAATACTCATTATTGGTAGTGATGTATTAATATTAGGAGTTTTATTTAGTTGTATGTGTATGTATATGCCTTTTGCAAATAATGTTTTAGAGACTGGACTAACTGCTAATCATGAGGATTTTTGGTGCATTTATTTTGTAGTGTTTGTTGGTCAGAGGCTTGAATGTAATTACCATGTGGTCTGAGTCACTGCCAGCTCCTCTGACAGCGTCTTGGACTGAACCTTTGCCGTCAGTCACCTGGCCCTAACACAGGCAATACAAGGTTTCTACACATTTAGGTGAACATGGGCATAATAAGAACCAAACTGACAGCAGTGAGTTTCGTATTTTAATGAAAGTGTGTGTGTGTACATATTTATCGCATATCATGTGTATGCTCATGAGGGATCTGGCATTGTCTGCTATGTCCACCCCAAAAAATACAGGTGACATAAGGGTGAACTCATCCATAAAAGTAACAAAATACACAAGAAATGATTCTGCCACTCACTCCAAGATCAATACACAAAAGGAAAATATTAGAAAATACCAGAAAATATTTTTAGTTTTACTGCATGAGGGTCTGAAATGTAAACAAATAAAACGTGTCCTGTATCTATAAATAACAGTACCTTTCTGTTCATGGCTGCCTCTCCAGCTGGTCCATTTCGGATGGAGGAAACGTTGAGACCGAACTCCGATGACTCTGGAGGAACAGAGGGGCCATTCTCCTGGAAAATAAAACAGCCATTGCTATGTAAGAATAATCCCCTTTCATTTTAATGTCATCATCTTGGTTGCTCTGTGTTTACATTTACATTCGTATGTGAGCTTGCGGCTGTCTTCTTGGTGTTTCCAGACTGTGGGCCCTGGGACGGGTTGATCTTAGGAAGAGGCTTCACAGCTGAACACGGACTCCTGTAGCACAAAGATCAAAGATAGACACAGAAGACATTTAAATAAGCTCAAACAAAATTTTTGTTGTTTTGTTTTGCTTGTATTTTTTATGTTTTATATTGTACACTGTATGGATAGTGTATGACTATTAAGTCCTCAACATGAAATCAAAATAAATGTGGGAGAGTCTCACCTCTTTACCCCTCCGCTACGTGCAGATCTGTTTTCACCTTGACATAAAAATAAAAATAACAGAACATGTTGATTGGCTAGAAATGAGATTTAACTGTACATCCCAGCAGTTAGAATTTAGCAGCAAATCAATCCATTGTTGGTCACGTACCTGGTTCAGGCATTCTTCTGATAAGTTTGGGATATTTCTGGAACTTGACGTAGTGGTAACTCTCGTACTCCATCAGCACCATCTCCAGATCGATGTTATCGCAAACCTCGAACCTCCTCACACCACCATTAGTCTCCTGGTCCAAGGCCACTGCTGCAGCCACGTAGCTGGCGAATGGACACGCGAAGGAAAGTCACACACGTGCTCGCACATTGGAAAGATCAAAAAGTAACACAAACAAGGTCAACTGTGCCTGCTGTCTTGTGCAGTGAGCCCAACATGATTTAGTTTTTACGTGTCTAGTTGATGAACTGCATGTAGCGGATAAAGTGAGACACTTTCTACACACACACACACACGGCCTACTGCATCTCTACGTCTATCTGTACGTGTCATCAGTAGCTTCCAACCCGCGTGTTTACCTCGCAGCTGTCTCTTGGTGTGATCATCGTCTGAATGCTAAAACTTGTACAAACATGTATTTTATAACACACACCACCTCACATCAACCACACACGTGCGAGCATTCAACTTCATACTGACCCTTGCCCCAGCAGGTGTTGGTAAATGAGGATGAGAAGGCTCTTTTTCCTCATCTCAGTCCTCAGTTCATCCTGTTGGACAGAACACACACACACACATAACTGAGACTCAGTACAATCTCAAACACAAATGCTGCACTAAACAGCAAAATAAATAAAAGTCTAGTTCGATTAATGTGTGCTATTATGTGGGTTTAGATAGTAGGTGGAAAACATCAAATAACAAGCACTCTTTTCATCATATTAAGTCTTTTTTGTAGCAGACATTTTGACTTTATTTACATGTGTGATTGTCTTATTGGTAATATTGAATAGTTTTTTTTCATATAGATGCACTGAGTACATTTTAAAATCACAAATTTTACTGTAACTTCCACATTTTATTAGGAATACTGTTTGAACTACATACTAGTATTAACTGTCTTGAGTATTTTCTTTTATTGGTGCAGAAACAAATCAGTAGGGACTTCACAGATGTGACAATGTTAGGAATGGAAATAAATGCACAGACAAAGATGGAAAAGGAAAAACATATTACATATACAAACAAATCAAACCAAAAGTATTGGGATGAGGAGAAAACTCCAGCAGAGGGCGACAAAGCGCCACACATCACAAAACACCTGACTGCGTATCTAGGCAACAAGCAGACGCCAAGTGACTGGCTCTGGATGAAAAAACTAGCCTGATTAGCTCAACGGCTAACTGCCTCACGTTTAATTGTGAAAGTTTGACTGCTGTTTCCTCCATAACATGTGTGTAAAATACAATGAGCCGGCCCTGGACACGTGTTATCGTCAGTATAATGTTACTGTCATGAATGAGAGGAGTTATTTAGGCCATAAGTGGAGGTAACGTAAAGTGCGCGTCTCCTAAGTATCAGTGTAACTCCGCTTAAAAACACAGAAAAACACACTTCCTGTTCACTCACCGCCTCCCGGGCTTGATGCGCGACTTTCATAGATTGAAATGAGAGCTCCATCATGATTCACAGGTTAGTGAGACAGTAAGTCAGCTCTCTCAGGTCCTTCTGCTGTTTCCAAGCCTGCTCGGCATCTGTTTGCGTGTGGGGGGTCTTAAAGTTTTCCCTCGCGGCTGCCGTAGATACAGATGTAAACACTGCAACACTGAGAAAGACCTAAACACTGCCACAGCAATGCCAACATATGTACTTATGGTGAAAATTATTTGTGAGCTTGTATTTTTAGCAGGAAAGGGGAGTGAGTTATAACATAAAATAGTTTCCATATCCCTGATTACAAAAAAATAGAGATGAGATTGGTTTAAAGCTGTGAAAAGGCCAGAAGGTGGACCATTGGTTAAAATGTTTTGTCTAAAAAATTATTACATTTGACCAGTTAGGTAAACCTTGATTAAATGAAACAATAACTTCTAACTGTGTTGTACTTTCCCATTAAATCACAAAGGATCTTCCACACACACATAGAGATTCACATGGCACTGTTGATGCACAGCTAGGCATAGCTTTTGTTTACACATGCATTACCATCCGTTGAGAAATTTCACTTCAGCCTCATCAAGGGATCATATGCTTCTTCTACTGAGATCCAAAAATATCCAGTGATGTGATACTGAAAGTGTCCACTGGAGAGCAGGGACGAGTTGTGAGCAAAAATTGAATTGAAGACCCAGGGGCTATATCTGTTTCCTTTATCTGATGGACACCTATTTATGCAAGCCTAATTGCCTACAGATGTGTGGTTGTGTGTGTACGCAGACTGGCTTTCTACTAGTATGACTGTGAATGTTGCTTTGTATTATTTTATATGGTGTGTATCCATTCCTTGTAGATTGTTCTGCCTGCATCCATAGCTCTGTTTGAGTTTGTGTGTTCACCCCTAAAGAACAAATATTTTCCCAGTGTGCTGTGGGAGGACATCATCATCCTGGAAGACACTGAGCGATTAGTCAGAGAGGGCGTCGTCTATGCCATTAAGGCACGGCCACCGCCTGAGCATGCTGGTATTTCAGCTGCGGTCACCTGTCTTCGATTCTGAATACATCTCCTTTAAAGGGCTTAAAGAGAAGAAGGGCAGAGGGGTCAGGCCAGTCTGTTAGGCTGACATGAAATCTATATCTGGGATAATATGGTAACACACACATGCACATATGGATAGATAGGCAGGGCAGAAGAAGCATCCATATACACACACACACACAGACACACACACACACACTGGGAGCAGTGTGCACGTGCTGTGGCGTATCGCTTACATCCAGTCTCCCCCCCCTATGTACACATAAATAGAATCAGGCACGCACAAACACACACCCACATGAAATACACACCCTTCTATCATCATCACCTGGACCTCTCTCATGGATATGATGACAACAAATCAGGTTGTCTGCATCCTCTTGACATTTGCAGACGGAGATGAGGACTGATGCGTCCGTCCTCTGTCCCGCTGGCCCACTTTATTGAATAATGCCGTCTGTTCACGCAGCATCCCTCCACTTACCCACAATCCCTAACCTCATCTCTGTTCTTATTAACTCTCTGGAGTCTATAAGGTCACTTCTGTGATTTCACTCAGCTTGTGTTTACTACCTAAAATTACCCTCAGTGTTTATTTTTCTTTTTTTTTGCAGAAGTGAGGCATCTCCGAGGGATTACATTCAGAAATTGTAAGTCAATGAAATTAAATATGTGCTGCCTCTGTGATCACACATGGCCTCATAGTAGCAGATGACCTCTACATGCCTGTGACGCTATGACTTTACTACATGTTTAATACAGGTGAGTTCTCTGAGACCTAACTGGATCAGATTTGTATGTAGAAATATGTATTAAACCAGACTTGCATTATTTTCCTTCAAAATCATTTATTTTCTCTGGCACTGGTACATTACAGTGAATTGCACATCCGCTCATCAACATTTAAGGTACAGTGATATGTTGTTATTTTTTTTTTTTGTTTTACCATCCATCCAAAAGATCACAATACTACTGATTAAGATGTATAAATCAAATAACCCCAGTTATACAGTATGATTTAACTCCCAAAGAAACCCCTATACAGTCTTGATGGGTTCAGGCATCTTTCTGAAAATAAGGCTGAAAAGTAACAAACAGGGAGGTGGTGGATTCAGCAGCAGATTTACTTGTACAGTACAATTCAAAGTAAATATTGCGCAGTATTTCCAAAAGGCTTTGACTTTCTACCATTTCTATACAATGCAGATGAAGAGGGCTGTGGATAGTGTTTCGTTTATGCCCGGTTGGGCTAGTGCAAAATTCCAGACAATGAGCGGAAGCTGAGGACACTGTAGCCATGTGGGCACAAAGTTATTTGAGTTTCTCTTTACAGTTCTTTTATCAAAATAATTGTACAAAGTCTATTTAAGATCATGAAGCTCCATGAAATATTTCCCGATGCAATTTTGGAATTAAGGTGTTGTAAGGGTGTTTAACAACTGTAGTGTAAATTCTCTGCTTTGTGGTTTGAAAAGAAGTCATAGATCTACAAGTGTGAGTTGATTTAATAAATAAACCTCCACCAAGTTTTGAGAGAAAAAAGGCCCGACATTAAGTTAAAAGTGTAGGACGTGAGAAAAAAATTGAAATCTACTTCTGCATAGTAGCTTTAAGTAGTCAGAATGCCATGACTGATACATAACATAAAAAACTGCTGTCTCTGAGCTGGTGTATGACTCACACTGAGCCATAAAATGGGACATCACATACACACATCATCCAGGCATTTCCTCAACGTATCCCATCAGGTTTTCGCCATTTTCAGAAAAATACATCATATAAAACAGATCATCGATTGTGATGACAGAATGGAGCCAAACATCAAGAGAGGCTTGATATTTGAGGAAAAAAAAACAAAACTTATTAACGCTGGTCTCTGTGGTCGCTTGAAGAAGTTAGATTTTCATCTACTGAGAGTCTACATGCATACAGACATGAAATGGCTATTTACTAAGAAAATAGTAGCTTTGGCTTTGCTTTATATATTTATTCTTTGATTTATATTTGATTCAAATTAAGCATTGCATATTTGTTTTAGAATTCCTTGGTCCCCAAATTTGATGTCACAGCTTAAGCATTTTATAATCAATACGTATTCTTCAAAGTAGTCGCTAAAAGAGTTGACACTCAAAAGCCTGGTCATAATTATTGCCTTGCAATTCCCAGAAGAATCTCAGATTTGGCAAGAGTAGCAACTACTTGTGTTTTTTTTTTATGGGTACTTAAGACCACACTGATATTGTAGGCAGTTTAAACGCTAAGAGGAATGCTTATTGTCTCGAGTAAGATGCTGAATATTATTGAGGGACTCTGGGCGACGGGCTAGTAGGTTGGTTCAGAGGGATTCACAGGGACTGAGGGAAAGGGGCAATGTGGATGGGATCAACTGCACTGCGAATTTGGATTCTCCTTTTTCCCCATGCTAGATGTAAGAGTTCTGGGGTAAAATGATGTAAAATGACAGAGGAAAATTTGATGTAACTGTCCTCATGTGGGCATCCAGGCCTCAGACAAATCCGGCCTCTGTGAGTAGCGTACCAGCCTCAAGCAGCAGACCCTTGACATAGACACGCACAGTGTAGAACATGGTGAGGAAGTCCTGGGTGCTGAACAGGGTGTCCGCCAGAGCGAATCCCAGCGTGGAGGGGATGAAACCTCTGCCGTACTCCACCATCCACGTCCCGGTGCTCCACTGGACCGACGTGGCCTCGCCTACACACCACGTGTACGATGGTAATTGTCACCTGTGGGGGGAGGGGGAGGGGGGGAAAACATCTGGAATTAAGAGTAGAGAAACAAACAAACAAACAAACACAGCCCATTTCTGTCATTTAGATACATTTACCTTACTAATTTAGGCCAGACAGAAAACCATTCATGTAAAAACATAAAATGGCAAATTAAAATAGGTTAAGGCATTACCAGGGTAATATATTTCACTCTTCGTTGTCCCCTCCTTCCACTGTCTGAAGGTGCCGGATATGATGGTGTCAGAAATCTCGGCCCAGTAACGACCTGAAGAAAAAGAGAGGTTTACATTTCTATTGTATCACATAATCCCAAGAAAAGAACACAGATATGATATACATCTCAAGTCCCAAGACAAATGTTCCCTACCATTCATATTTTTTTAAAAGTGTTTTAAAAGATCACTTCTGTGGCAGACATTTTCTGGTATATACAGAAGTGTATGGTCCTCAACATAATAGAAGTTTTACTAGAATTAAATTAAAAAAATCGTCTCATTTTGATGATTCTTTTTTTTTCAGCAATCTTTTTTAATTCTGTGATTTACTGTGACTGACAGATTCCAACAACTCAAACACTATCACTGTTCGAACATTTTCACCTCAGACAGACTTTCACACACCACCTTCACTCCTCACCTGAGTGTCCCCCTGTGTCCACTGCAGTACCAAACAGCAGCAGGTACTCTGTGAGCGAGGCGTGGAGGAGACACATGGAGCCCATCCAACCTCCGGCGTTCACAAACACCCACTGCAGGTCCTCGTCTGGCAGAATGTGGCCAGGATACCTAGTTCGGGTTTTTTAAACACACAACAAAATTTAAAACCATTATAAAGATTTGGCAGAGTTTTCAATTTTTTCTGGTCTTGTTTTAAACTTTTTTTTTTATTTGGTTCACATTAAAAAACACTGAAAATGAATCATCAGGTGCAGGCCTGTAAGGTTTTGTCAACTGCATCAGGTCTGCAACAAATCATTCTATTTTGCCTTTAAACTCTCTACACACAAACGATAAGTCACCTGACTGAATATAGGGCAATCTCAATTTCCATATTTGATACTTGCAGACAACTTTAAGTAAAAACAACCCTGGTTTCCAGCCAGTAACTGCCTGAATGGATTTGTAATGCAAATTCATGTAAATGTTACCTCTTCCTGAGCTCCACCACCACTTTGGAGAAAGCCTGCTCATGGTCCTGTCCTGTCAGGAATAAAGACAAGTTAACCTTTACAGAACACATGGAGGACAAGTGGGGGAAGTGACTACTAGAGCTACTAACACTCCTGCACATTTACTTTAAAGTGCATTTGAGCGAACTGCAGGTTGGCCCCGGCTTGACTTAGACACTAAACTCTTCATTACCACACTCACCTGCGTACTGTTTGGCTAATTTGGCGATGTCTTCTTTGTTGAACACGTACTGCTTGGTGGCCATCCAGTGCCGCAACAGCAGCACGGCCAGGACGGTGACTGAGGCGAACACGAACAGTCTGAAAGTGTTTCTGACAGCAGACATGGCTGAGACGACACGACAAGGACAGAGAGACAGCAGCGGGGTTTGACTACACGTGTAAACACAGGCGGACAGGTCCCTCCAAACACGCCATCGGCTGAGAAGGCGGACTGACAGCTTCTTCCTGGTCAGGTGTGGGCGGGAGGAGGCTGCTTAGCCAATCAGGGGACGAATCAGTCACGCAGGCGACAGCAACTTGGAGGTTGCCAGAAACTTGTGAAATCCCCCTTTTAAATATGTAGTTATTTTGCAATATTATAGATATAATAATTGTCAAGAAATGTTCATTTTAAGATTGTATTTTGAAGCCGAATCTCTTATCTTCATATTGTTATTACTTTGCCGTTTTCACGCCTATTTGTTGGACTTTTAGAGGTTCGTCATCACACATTGATATGCCCGAAAGAGCAGGTTTTTTCTTGCTTGTCAAAAAACAGGAAGTGTGCAAAAGGGGCAGCGTTTTGTAGCAGATGTCTGAAGTTTCAGGAGTCAGCGGTTCACTGATTTGATACGGAGAGGCGACAGCTCTTAAACAGCACCAGCAGAGCGAAATGAGCGGCCATAACGAAGTCAGTTTTGATCCAAAAGGTATGGCGCTGTGTGAGCTTACAGGAGTTGAATTCTGGTTTCATTCATCCAGGATGTCTGTGCTGTTTACGTCTGAGCAGAGACGTACCTCCAAACTCCATTTGAAATCTGACAGGGTTACCTTTGCTAACTAAACGTCAGATACGTACGAACAGACACTTTACAAACGCATAGGACACACTATTGAACTTGGCTTGGATTCTTTTCCCTACTGTTTCCCTACCAAGGCCCATTAAGCTTGCTATTAAACAATGTGGGCAAGCTATTACAACCTATTTATCCAGCCAAGTGTTTTTAGTCGATTTTTTGAAAGCCGAATTTACTGTTAGGTCCTATAAATATATGTTATGTGGTTGTATATCGTGAACCCTGAAGCGGGCTTTCCCCATACTAGGGTAAACACTAAATTGACACATTTTTCAATGGAGTTCGGTCATACGGAATTTCATGCAAAAAAGAACGTATAGGTATGTTGTTCAATATTTGTTGTTGTGGGTCCAGTGCAATGACACCATTTAATGATGAAGCTGATTTGTCAGGTGTGCCCTCCTCCACTGACAGACTGTTTATTACAGTAACAAACAGCCTGCTGTGTCTCGTGACTTGCTGCTGCTCTACTGCTGCAAGTTGCAACATCAGCAAACAGAGGTGTCTGTCATCCACAGATAATCATTTGTGCCTGAATGATTTTAAATGTGTGTATTATGTGTTGCTTGACATCCCATGGTGAATGATTTATTCTTTCAAAAGGGACTAATTAATAGATAATGAAAATAATTATTAATTGCTGCTGTCTTTGGCATAATTTATCAAGACATCAGCCATGTCTTCTGGTTGTTAACACTACAGAGGATAAAATGGATTCTGTGCACATGAACCTGATTCCTCTGTTGGTGATTTTTGACTCACAAGAGAACCAGCATTCTCCATAAGTGTGTGTGTGTGTGTGTGTGTGTGTGTGTGTGTAATTTCATTGTCTTGTCCACAGAACACCAGCACCTGCGTTATAACCCTCTGCGGGACACTTGGGTCCTGGTGTCGGCCCACCGCATGAAGAGACCCTGGGCAGGTCAGGTAGAAAAACCTTCTGAGGAACACATACCCAGGCATGACCCCTGCAACCCACTCTGTCCTGGGAACACACGTGCTAACGGAGAGGTAAGAACAGGCAGATCAACAGAGCACTCATTCAACAGATGTACCCATCGGCCTGCATTAATTATACAGCCAATGTCAGCTTGTTTGGTCATATTTAGCGCTGAGGGTGAGGGGCACTGAGTTTTGCCACAGCTCTCTTGAACTCTGGAACATTTAAAAGGGTCTCTCAGCCCTTCAGCCACTGCGCCCAGCCACTATTTTTGCCCCACCTGAGGCAAAATGATTTTCTATTGACTTTAACAGCTGAGAAGATGGCAGCAAACAATAAACCTAAACTCCAGACTTTAACCGTCTCTTAAGAAACCCATTGTTATGTTCTCTCCCCTTTGGTGATATCTCTGTCTGTTTATCTGTCCCTCCAGGTAAATCCAGACTATGACAGCACTTTTGTTTTTGAAAATGACTTCCCCGCTCTTCAGCCAGACGCTCCAGATCCCAGTGAGTTCCTGTGAAAATACCATTTCTAACAAGTCATCATATTATATAATAGAATAAACTTTTGTTCAAGGACTTGCATGTTCTACTTTCATGTAGTTCTTTTCCTGTTTAGAGTAATGCAAATCATACACAGACAGAATACTTGCTAAGTTAATTTATGTTAATATGTGGTCACAAAATATTTCATTTCTGTGACACAGGACAATAAATTGTTCCATAAGGGTGGGCGCAGGTGGATTGGTGTACTTGTGCCTAAAATGACAAAGCAAATGAATTGTTGAAAGTGTAACACATTATATAATTTTAAAACAACTTAAATTTGCTTTCCAGGTTCAGATCAACATCCATTGTTCCAGTCTAAACCTGCCAGGGGTGTCTGGTAAGATCAAAGCTTTATGTCACATATGACCGGAATGATCACTGTCTTACTGTGTGAAGGTTTTAGCATGTGCAAAATATGTGTAAATGCCATAATTATTATTTGGATTAAAACACCTCATGTGTTATTTATTGAAACATGCCAAGGGACTGATAAAAATGTCACCCTAAACTAAGTAAATACATCAAAACAGCAGCATTTATGTTAGATATTGTATAATGACAACCTAGAAACATACAATGTCACAATCAGACAAATATCAAACACACAATATAAATTAACATGCAGGGTGGAAAGTGTATTTTATTCAAGGATGCATCTTAATCAGTGTTCCTTTTTAAAAATGATGATGCATTCAAATTTATGACTAATTAAATCTGAGCTGATGAGTGCAATCAGAGCAGTCACGCTGAGGCAACTCGCGCTCTCTGTTGTGATCGTCATCATCTTAATCAGCTATTAGGTAGAGCTAATTCTGTTAATCAGCGCGCCGCATGCCACCTGTTTTCAGGACATCTTGAACTGTGCAAAACAAAATCACAAATCCACACACCGTATGCACACTGAGATTTGTGTTTCCTCCACGACACCAGCAGATGGGGATGTTTTCTTAGCGCTCCATTCCACAGGGAATAGGACGCTTGATGGTTATGATGATGTGTGGCCCTGTGTGATGGTAGATGGCAGATGAGGGTTTGCTTTTTCCCAGGAGTTTGCTGCATTCAGTCATGAAATTTGGACTTTTAAATCAGTAGGCATTGAATGTTGGATTTATTCGCAGTTTGAGCAGCCTCACAGGAGAGCTTATCCTTTGCCTGTCCTCACTTACACACACAATACATGGCGTGTAATTACAGCATCCATCAGAAAGGTGCACAAAACCTTGGCAAGTAAAGTTGTCTGGAGGCTCAACTTCACATGGCTCTCGCTGTGCCATGGATAGTAGGTAAGTAGGTAAAGCTTCATGAATTCAAGCACATATACAACCCAGTCACGTTTCTCATCGAATCAAAGACATGTGATCTTTTTAATTTTTAAAGAGACGACCGAACAATTCCATATTCTGGGAATACTTTGATGATTCTGCCTGACAGCAGAGTTACACAAGTGCTAAATAATAGATTCAATCAAAACACTGTGCTGCACGTGCTGGTTGATGTGTTGGCAGATGCTTAGGCTGTCAGTTATTGCTTGCCACACACACTCACAGAATAATGAGGCGCAGAAACGGCACTGATTGATGGCTTTTCTGTTCTTCGTATTGATTTTTAAAAATATCCTTTCATTATGTAGTGGTTGAATGTGTGTTTGGACGGGAAAGTTTTGGTTGTGAGTGTTTGTGGTCCGCTCAGTCTTGTGGCCGTGGAAATAAATTGGTAACTGGACGAGCGCTTGTTGCCCTGCAGCAACATTCAGAGAGCCAATTAGAGGAAAAACAAAACGGGAAATGGGATTTTGGGGGATTTGGGTCATGGCAGACAAAAGAGAGCGATGGGGTGAGCGAAGAGGTGAGAACATTATTAATGACTTCTCATATCACTCCTTCGCAGTCAAACGTCCCTCAGCAGAATGATCCTAAATCCTGTGACAAAAGACTTGTTAACTTTATTTCACAGGCCTGATAGGGTCCCTATTATTTCCTAGAGAGGAACTGTCATGAGTCTGCAATTTCTGAGGATTTGTCCTGGTTATGACAAATTTGGTTCAAAGAAAAAGGAAAATGTATACTGCTTCACTCATCACCTACATTTCCAGAGACACAATAATCCAGAGAGTAAGTGTACAACAGAGAATGCAAAAAAGTATGTCTTTCTGAATTTAATTATGGGAAGCAAAGGGGTTGATAATGTTTTAGGGACGTCTTTGCTTGGATACTTGGATTTAAACTGATTACTAGTTGTTGAAATTTAAGTTCTTCATAGGAAATGTCTTTGGAAATCAACAACTGCTTCTGAAGTGCATCCAACTTCTTCTTCTATCTTCTATGTAAGTTATCTCTTATATGAATTACTGGTTCTTTCTTTAAAAACTGAAATAAATGAATAGGCACACACTATGTGTACTGCTCAGAAAAAAAGTCTCTATTTTTGTCATTGTGACACCAGATTACATAGCTCTTTCAGAGAACTCTGAGTTTTTATTAAATTAGTTTTTGAGACATTATTCAACCCACACTGATCAAACAAGCAGCCAAACTTCTGTGGAAACCAGGAACCAACCAACCAACCATCCAACCTACCTACCTACCTACCTACCTACCTAATTACCTACCTAACTACCTACCTAAATAACTAGACACACTGGAGTGTCAGCAACTCCTATAATACTCATAAACAATTAATAAATATGACCCTTCAGTTTTGCTCAAAGCATAAACATCAAAATCATGTTCAATTATTGATCATATTCTAGCTGCACAACCTGAAGAGGACCCTGTCTGTCAATAGAAATTTCAGTTTTCTGACTCTTACAGTCGGGCTGGTATCCCCTGGGTGCCATAGGGAAGGCTGGGACCTAACATACTCATGGACATAGTATTCTCTTAAACACATGGTGAGGAAGTAGATTCAGTGCACAAACTTCTGCACTCAGTACAAAGTGGTTAAAGCGTAATTACACCCTGAAGCCATGTGCTCCCGTTTTTAAAAAGAGATTTCAGCGTTTAGATGTGATGGTGGATATCAGGAGTAAAGCTCTGGCCATATAAACCAGTGATATAATTTGTTTTGCCTTGTAAATCTCCCTGTAGGATACCTGAATTGTTTTCAAAATGCTCTCATAGATGTGCCATTGGCTGCAGTTTTGCATTTGAAGGAGATAACAAGAAGCGTTCCTTGAACATGAAACATGTAGTTTCAGCCCTCAGCCCTCTGAAGGAGAACACCTTCACCTTATTTTTCATCAGCAGTGTCTGCTCCCCTCTTCTGAAGTGTTACAGGCTTTGGACTGTTGCTCTCTCTGTTCACAGCACTGGTGACCCTATTGTCTTGCAAAACTGAAACTATCCCCTCCATCGCCATTTAAGTTACAAGGGGAGTATCTGTATCTGCTTAGTGGAGACTCGTCTTTCAAATCGTAAAAAGAAAATGAAATGCATTTCACAGGATTACAAGAATAAAATGGGCCCAATAAATCTAACATTTGGTACATTCTGGTATTTACATGTACATTTACATGTACATATCCTGGTACATTGTGGTATTTCATAATATATTTCTGCAAGTTGTCAGCCTTTGCCCTTTATGAAGTGCAGCCAATTTTCAAATTGATCTAAAGAGCACGTCCAATCAGAGCTTCAACAGAGAATCTAAAGAAAAATATGTCAAAGAGGATGTGTGGCTGTTTTTGACAAGCGGTCTCTGGAAAGTGCACAAAACTCAGAGTATTCAGCACTGCGCACCAATTACTTTTATTAAACAGGCCGGTCCTAAATACAGCAGATCAAGGTTCTGCTTGATGAGTCTAATAGAAATCCCAAGCAAGGCAGCAGCAGTGCATCAATCACTTATTAATCACAACTAGAAGAAGAACAACTAAACTAAATAGAAGAGTAAATGGAAGAAGTCTCTGTCTGTATGTCCTTCGATTATCTCAACAATTGCTCAACCGATTGACCTCACACTTGGCGGGGGCTTGAGAAAGCTACAAGCAGCGGTATCGGAGGACAAGCCATCAGCTCATTGTGACACATATTGCACAGGCTTTGCACTCGTCATAATAAATAATAGACACACAAAGAAAAAAAAGAGAGCCAGACACTGAACAAAGACAGAATAAGAGGTGAAGAATGAGCTTATTTTGAAAAGATATTTATTCTCTGGTTTAAATGTAGTTTCAGTTAGATCCTACTGTCAAGGTGCCCCCAAACCCCCTGTCTTTAAAATTTTAAAAATATGACACCCTCTTCAGGTCATAAAATCAATATTCTCACCTCTTCCAATATTTTGATTATTATTAATCCAGTGTGAGAAGTGTTACTAATCCTCAGAAATATCATAGTGCTTATATAATTGTCATTTTTTGCCAAAAAATAAATGGCAATGCTTTGATTCACTGTTTGTCTTAAATGATGTGATCTCAATATTATTCCTTTTACAGTGTCTCTCCATCTCTTTTTTCATCTCTCTGTCAGTAAGGTCATGTGTTTCCATCCCTGGTCTGACGTGACCCTCCCTCTCATGAAAAAACAAGAGGTTGTTAAGGTGATTGAGAAGTGGGCGGAGCTTGTTGAAGAACTGGGCGCCACATACCCATACCCTGGGTTCAGGTACAAGGCATACACACACACACACACACACACACTCATTCATATTCCCATTATTAATGTAATTTCTCCTGGGGCTGCACATGTGTAAAATTGTAACGGGGAAACTTTTCACCCTTTTCTGCTCTTTTCAGTTTTTTTACTTTTAATGTGTCTTGTACTGGACTGGATAAAACTTTAATGATGCCTCTGGGCAAACTCGCAAAATTCAAACAGCAGCAGCAGAGAGGTAAGGATGTGCATAGGATAAGATGCTGAAGTTTATACAGCTAATTTGCCCTTACAGCGAACAAAGATACTATGTTTTTGTTGATAGATTTGGAGGTCAGAAGCTGATGTACTTCTTTACTAGTTATTGTACAATATTAGGTATAGAGATAGAATGATTTTCTAATTGAATCTGGAAAAAATCCCTGCTTTTGTTTTGTTTGTTCAGTGTGTCCAGTGGAACACAATATTCCAGTACCCATGACCGATATATTACTTTGCCATTACACTGGAAAGGCCCAAAAATTGTGAGGAAATCGCTGCTCCACAATTGCTGAATTGATTTATTTTATTCTAAATATCCATCTGGTACCCCATTGGACTTCTGCCCAATGAAATTTCTCTCTTCTACACAGAAATTCAACCAGTACTGTATGCGCATTGTTACCCATGGTACTGATAGATTTTATTAACAGACCAACCCAGTATGGAAAAAGAATCCAAATAAGTATCTTCTTCTGTTCTGTACCATTCCCACTCTGTTGCCCTGGATGGGGATGGCTTACGGTAGCATGTGGTATTGTTTCCTGCATCACTTCATATCAGTGTTCCTTCCTGAGATCTAAAATCACCTGTGGACGAATGGACAAATGGACAAATGGATACAAACTTTGTTGCCATGGCTGCGCCTAAACACGCAGTGGCTTGGTGCTCCCAGGCTTTGTTTCTTTTTATTTATGTTTTTAGTTATCTTTTTAGTTATTTTACAGTTCACCTGCAGCAGCAGCTGAGTACAGTAGAGGCCAAGTTGTTGGAGATTGGGGAGAGAGAGTGCGCACCTGCGGGCGTTTCCAAGGCTCTCTGTTGCCAAGGAGACGGAGGAGGCATCGTAAACAAAAGCGGGGCAGGAGGGGCGGCCTGCGCGCTCTTCCCAGTCTCTTCCTCACAAACGCCAGGTCACTCTTCGTCAACAAAATGGACGAGATGAAGCTGAGGATCGTCTCTGCAAAGATCGACAGCTGTGTGGCGATCGTTACCGAGACCTGGCTGGATAACAACATCCCAGACGCGGCAGTGGAGCTAGCGGGGCGCTCTCTTCTCCGGGCGGACAGGACTGCAGCCTCAGAGAAACACAGAGGTGGAGGTTCAGGCTCTGTACATTCATAACGCCTGGTGTACAGCCACGAACATCATCGGAACATACTGTTCTCCTGATCTGGAATATCTGGCAGTGAAATGCAGAGGACATTTAAGACGGCTAGAGAGCTCTGTTCTATCCTGATTGTAGCCAAGCCATCTACATACCACCACGAGCTAATGCTAAATTAGCACTTGGAGGAGCTGTACTGCATGATCAGTCTGCAGATGAATAACAATCCAGAGGCGGCTGTGATCGTGGCCGGAGACTTTAACCACGTCGAGTTAAAGGCAGTTTTCCCCAAATTCCATCGTTACATAACGAGGGACAATAACCTACCTTGGATCAAGTTTACTGTAACATCCCTGGAGCATACAAGGCTGTTGCAGCTCTACACCTGGGCATGTTGGACCACATCTCTGTGAATCTGATCCCTGCCTATAAACAAACCTCTGATCTGCAGGACGAGAGATCAACCACCAGAACTGTACAGGTTTGGACTGAGGAGGCATCTTCAGCATTACAGGACTGCTTTGAGTGCACTGACTGTGGAAGTGTTCAAGGAGGGCACAGATCTGGATGGATACACGTCATCGGTTCTGTCCTACCTAAAATTCTGTACTGATGCTGTTCTAACCCACAAAGACCATCAAGGTTTTCCCAAATCAAAAACCATGGCTGGACAGCACAGTGAAGCCCCTACTCAAAGCCTGTGACGCTGCCTACAGGTCAGGTGACAAGTTGGCCTATAGCATTGCCCAAAAAGAACTGAAAAAAGGCATTAAGCTAGCAAAAAGCAGGTATAAGCGACGGCGCATTGAGGAGGATTTTGAAAACAACAACCCCTGAACACATTCTACGCTCGCTTTGACACACCTGGCAGCAGAGAGGAGTGTTCACCTTCCCCGGCTGGAAGAACTGCATCAGCCTCTAGTCCTGCAGCTGCACCAAGTGAGCTCTTCCATGAAAAGAATCAACATCAGGAAAGCTGAAGGACCAGATAAGGTGTCTGGTCGCACTCTGAAATTGTGTGCAGACCAACTGGCAGGAGTTTTTCTGGACATTTTCAACCTGTCCCTGCAGCTTGCTACAGTTCCTGTCAGCCTCAAAACCTCCATCATTGTGCCTGTGCCTAAAAAATCTGCTGTCACCTGCCTAAATGACTACTACTTGCGTCCGGTCGTCATGAAGTGAAGTGCTTTGAGAGGATCGTCCTAAAGCACATCATGGATCAATATCAGTTCACATACAGGGAGAACAGATCGACAGAGGATGCAGTCTCCATTGCACTTCACACAGCCCTGACCCATCTGCAGCTTCCTAACACCTACGTGAGGATGCTATTTGTGGACTTCAGTTCAGCCTTCAACACAGTGATCCTGGACAAGCTGATACTGAAGCTCCACAACCTGGGACTGCCCTCATCGCTGTGCCATTGGATCAGAAACTTCCTCACCAACAGGCCTCAGGTGGTGAGAATCGGGGACAACACATCCTCTACACTGGTCCTGAGCACAGGCACACCACAGGGCTGCGTGCTCAGCCCAGCCCTCTTCACTCTCTCTTCACCAGTGACTGTTCTGCCATCCACTCCACAAACACCATCGTAAAGTTTGCAGATGACACCACCATAGTGGGCCTCATATCGGACAATGATGAGACCCACTACAGAGAGGAGATCCAGCACCTTACTCAGCGGTGCAACAACCGAACACCAGTAAGACCAAGGAGGTCGTTGTGGACTACAGGAGGTCCAAGAGGACAGAGCACACTCCTCTCCTCATCCACAGGGGAAGCAGTTGAGCGTGTCAACAATATCAAGTTCCTGGGCATCCACATCACATCTGACCTGACCTGGTCCATGAACACAGCTCACCTGGTAAAGAAGGCTCAACAAAGACTCTTCTTCCTCAGGAAGCTGAAACGTGCTGGACTCTCCCCTCAGCTCCTGACAAACTTCTACAGGGCCACAATAGAGAGCATCCTCTGCCTCAGTGCAACAGTGTGGTATGGCAGCTGCACTGCACAAGACTGAAAGGACTTAGCCCGGGTGGTGAAAACAAAACAGCACAGGGGATTGTGGGAAGTCCTCTTCCAAACCTGGACTCAATATACGCTGGCCGGATGCAGAAGAAGGCCCGACATATTGCCGCCATGACCCTACCGACCCGGGAAATGCACTGTTACTGTGCAGCTTACTTTTTGCACAGGAAAGCGGTGCACAGAAACATAAAGACAACAACTACCAGACTGAAAAACAGCTTTTTCCCCAGAGCTGTACAATGCATTTCCCCCTATTGAGAACTTGAGACATGCACTTGACTGCACTTGAACAACTGACCCATCCCCTCCTACTGTGCATTGCTGCTGCAACTTTGGACTTTGGATTTGGATATTTGTGTACATATTACATATTTTTACTATATATTTACGTTTAAAGCTGGAAGTCACCAATCTTAATTTCGTCATGTGAAAACATGATGACAATAAATTATTCTTGATTCTTGATTCTTGATTCTTGAAAGCCACAGAGCAATGGTAACAGCCTGAACTACCAAATATCAGAACCAAGGACAGCTCCACTACCCCACATTAATCCCATAAGCGGTTCCTCTAGAGATATTCTTGTTTTAGTCTCCTGCATTAGCAGTCCTTGAGATACACATGTCCACTTAAAACTTTGAAGAAAACTGAATTTTCTTTTATGTCACAATATACTTACTTTACCCAGTGCTGACACCCAGTGTACCACCAGCCGTCCTCTCTTCTTCTTCTGTTCATATCTTTGCAGTCGTTTTGATTGACATAGCTTTAGATTTGCTTCTCTACGTACGGTCAGAAAAAGTCAACCAAACTCTGGATTCACATTTCCTCTTATTTCCTGCCTTTAGATCTTTGAGAATAAAGGAGCTATGATGGGTTGTTCGAATCCACATCCTCACTGTCAGGTAGGAAATGCACACGTACATGCACGCACACACACACACACACACACACACACACACACACACACACACACACACACACACACATTACACAAGGTATTCATTTTTGACTTATGCGTATGTGCAAATGCATAAACACTGAGCAATGTCATGAATAAGTGGAGTGTCCTTGAAGTGAGAATATGAGGAGTGCAGCATTAACGTGCATTAACAAAACCTTTTTGTTTTTTATCACATAGGCATATATGATTTGTGTCCAATTTGCACTTCCAAGATGCTGGCTCTTCAGATTCACCATGACAATAAAGTTGACATGTGTGAAAGAGAAATCACTGAAAGGTTTTTTTTTTTTTTGGTCATCATAGCTGTTAATTGACTTTTCATTCATCAATCACCAATGACTGTGTACATCTGTCACATTTTGCACATATTTCTGTGGCTGTTATTTATTTATTCATTTCTGTTATTGCTTTTTTGATTTTTTTCTTTTCATGCATAATCACATCTATATTATAGTTTAGGCATTCTCTTGTCTTTTCACATGTTCCTGTTCAGCGAGGTGATTCAGACAAAGCTAACAACTCAGAGAGAGAAGCATTTCCTGTCAAACTGTCACTTCACAATGTGACATTGAGGCAGCGCATGTTGAATTGTACAGCAATATTGTTGTCAGTGTGGTCAAAATAATGTCATCAGCCTTATGTCATCAAAATAATAAATCAGCCTTTCAAGCAATGTAGAAAGCAAATCACGTCAAATACAACAAGAAAGACAGAAACAGAAATCAGATGTTAATGCAGCACACAGACCAATCCTGATTCTAAGTGAGATAGATGTTTAAAGGTTGACAGGAGAGCAAAGACTGGAGGCAGAAGGAAGCAGCTAGGAAGAAAGAGTACTGCCTGCCCACACATCTAAAGCTCACTAATTAACAGGTTATATCTCATTCTGAAACTGTTGAACTATCCCTTTAAAAATAGTGTCTTAATTATTCAGTGCTGTCAGCAAATATAGTTGCAGTTTTCCCATCTTCCCTTTCATAATATGTGCTTGTGTGTACATGCAAGTCAGACCAAAGCACTGTAAGTACAAAGAGAAAAATATGCGTCATATTATTACAAAAAGATGTGGAAATAGAAAAGTTTCAGACGTTTACAGTCTCTGAAGTGAGCCGCTCATTAAAGGTTGCTGCAGTTTAACAGTACTGCAGCTAATTGCATTGATGAGTTCCACCTCTGGTGGATCTGTGACCTTTTAGAGGCTTTTGGGGTGAAAGAAAATATTTGATTCCCTATAAGAAAGGTCTATTTGAATCTGTGCTGTGATGTTTTCTGTGGCTGTAATACACAAATGAACAGCAGATGGCAGTGTGTGACCTCAGAATATGATGGTTTTCACACACGTAGCGTCGACGTATTTGTTAGCAGAGGAAGATATAACCACTGTAAATGGAGAAAGTTTCTGATTAAGACGGTTGTGAAACCCTATAATACACGTACACATGTGCCATCAGAGTCTTTTTTGTACTTGTACTGCCAGATCAATGAAAATATGTTTGTGTTTCATGTGGTGTAGTATATAAGAATTTCAAATCAGACCTGGATCCAGCCTTTGATGGAGATTTTAAAATTTTTAGCAGCTTTGTTTCTTATTTCTTCTTCCTGTGGTCCAAATTTCCCTTTCTTTAAACATCAAAGTCCAAGAATAGAGTTATGTGTAAATTTGTGTGTGTGTGTGTGTGTGTGTAGTATATACAGCCAGACAACCCCTTCAGGCCAAAAACGATCTAAAGATCTAAAACTTTGAAGAATAACGAACAGAAAATGTTAATCATGTTCTTGAGGCAGCGTTGCTTCTGATAACTTCGGTCTCACAGGAGCAAAGCTGTATGTATTTTTATGTAAGTGGAGGAAGGCAAACGTATTCCTCTGGAATAGTAATATCCCTTTTTACGTAAGTAACCCCCAACTATATACAGTATTAATTCTGTGAAGTGCTCAGAATGTGTTTGAAAACATTTTCTTCTCAGGAACAGACATTGGGTGCATGTTTACTCCCTAAGTACTTATTTCACTCCTGAAGAGCAACACTCTGAGGCTGAATTCATAAAAGCTATTAAGTGCGATACCTGTTATTTTCATGTTCTATCCTGTGGGAATGAAGTATATACTTTTTTCTTCCTAGCATCAAGAGTCTGCTGGATTAAAGATAGATTTGTGTATATAAAAACAGTGTACAAGTGTACAAAAAGATCCACATCCTATTATACACACCTTGAGGCATGCAGATGTACACTATTTACACATATAGTTTAGACAATCACTGTGTGTGTCTCTCTGTCTCTGCAGGATCATGATCATTAACATGGTACAGCCTTTATCCAATATTCAAAGGCCATGCCTGTCAACATTACACTCAGCTGGATTCTGCTCCCATTAATAATATAATTGTGTGCAGAATCTTACCAAGGCCTAGGGCAAACATGCCAACAAACATTGATAATTCAGCTTTAAAAAAAAAAAATTGATTGCATTTGCTTTATTAGCATATAAAGTATAATTCATGAATCTAAACCCAGGATGAAGCCATATGACATGTGCCCTAGAGGCAAGGCCAGCAGACACTCCAAATTAAAAAAGGATGAAGCGCCTGATCCCCCCCCGAAGTTAATGCAGCTTTTTGTCCACTGTTGTGAAAGAAACAACAAAGAAGATGAAGGAGCCTATGACAGTTTGACTCCTGCATGGCATTCTGGGTGAAACGACGGAGGGGTGTTTAATCAGAAAACAATTTGCCATGCAGCCTGAAACAGTGCTGCTTAAAGAGGCAGCGAATGCCTCTGATTATTACGCTGTTCAGGCGATGGAATATTATAATTGGAAAACCCACTCCTGGTGACACAGTTATGATACTTTCAGTAGAACTCTACTGTAATAGGTCTAAAAGCTCTCAAACAAAGACAAATGGGCAAAAATATCTGCACAGAAAATGAGAAGAACCCAAACTGGAGACCAATTGAAAGCCAACTGTCTCGCCATTATAAACACACAACAAAAAGATCTGCTGCAATAACTAATCAATATTCTGTTGGGGGTCTCACTCATCAGAGCATAAATGTATATTACACACTTTTACACTATTGAGTTTTGCATTCCTGCACATACTTGAATCCATTAGTTTGGATGCTAATTATGACCCGTATGTAAATACCTCTTATTTAAAAACCTCGTAATTGTCATCTCAGGAGGTGATTTATCATTCAGCAGTGAGTCAGTTGTTACATGTTAGAGTCATTTGGCACTCTTTGCCTGCTTTTACAGCCATTAAAATACCATAAAGTGCAAAAATAAATTATCCGAACGTCTGTCGTGACGATCTCTGTCCATAAAAAGCTTTCTGAAATGCTGGAGAAGTACATTATGAAGCTAATTCAGCAGCCTTAAAATGTATTCTCCAAAGCGGGACTGAAAATTAACGGTCTGTGGAGGTGAGTAAGTTTTTTCTCGCCTGTTTTAGAGCACCAAACTGCCTGTTTTCTCCGGGGATGTTTACTTTTTCAATCACACTTAATACTGACGGCTCATAGTGTCTGCTACAGTGCTGCCAGTTGGTGGTTGATGAGAGGAATGTTTCAACAATGTGTTTGTCTTAGTTAGATGTCAAAACAGCTGTGAATCTTTTTTTTTTTTTTTTTTACAGAGATCTTATTAATCACAATCAGGAGGCTAATTTTGTCAGTGAGTGCGTTTTTCTATGGGAACATTGCGCTGACATTTGCAGTATGTTAAATGTAACTGAACTGATTGTTGCGTCGGTTAATTAAAATGTTTCACACGTATTGCTACAGCTGTAATGAAGTTGTGATGAAGTCTTTTTTTTTTTTTACATCACATCTGGTGCAATGTAAATCCTCCGTAAGATATTTGTACATGTAGATTTGTAAATGACAGTGAAAGGTCATGCTTGTGTTTTTGCATATTTTGAGCCCATCAACAACAAATGAGGTCTCGTTAAAATGACTTCTCACTATTAAAAAGAATATTTTACCTCACATCATTCCTTTCTATGCAGTCTGAATGTGCAGACTTGTGTAATTTCATGACCATTAACCTAATCTCTGCTTTTACTTCTGTTGCATTAATGTGGAATATACTAATATACTTATAATATACTTGAGCCACACTTGCTGCAATGCCACACAACAATACCATGGCATATAAGCAGATGCAGTGTTGCGTTAAAGGCTGTGCTAAGACAGAGGCTAAACAACACACCCATCCAGTTTGGCAGCGGGTGGGCAAGCGATCAGTACAGGATGAGAAGTCTGAAAAAAGAAGGTCACAGACAAGCAACAGGTTATAACATGACTAACTAATAACAGGCTGGGACAGAGGAGATGGGAACCACTGTGAAACGTGAGCTCTATAGATGATCTGGCTGAGAAGAGAAAGAAAGGCTGGTATACAGAACAAGGTCAGGGAGGTCACATGGGTCCCCAACATGAAACTTGCACTATAATAACTGGAATATTTTAATTTTGCATCTACATTATGTCAATCGAAAGACAGGGCATAAAGTTTTTCTATATAATATTTACTATTCATAAGTAAGTAAGTAACAATAAAAGTTAAAGTTTGCAAAGAAAACAACAACATCCTCATGTATTATAAAACAAATAACAATCAAAAACTCAGCTGTGGGTGTGCGGCTCTAATGGAGAAAATTTATTTTCAGGGCCCGCAAGCGGAGGCCGGCTGATGTTGTTCACTGTGATGGAACACCTATCTCAATTACGTTTTACTGTCTGCAAGTTGATTTTTACACTGTATTGAAATAAATGAAAGCCAGTGGCTGCAGGGGGAAAACCCATTTATCAATCTAAAAGGCCCAAATGGAAAAATGAAAAGTGAGGTTTGAAACACAGAAATCTCTACACCTGTGAAACATTTATTGATTGAGTGATAAATATTTTGATAATTGATAAATAACCCTATTAAGTCACGGATTTAATGAGGTTATTTGGAATCAAAGCAGCGGGAAAAAGTGGACAAGATGCTTGTTGCCCCTTTAATCTTCTAAACAGAGTTTGTGTGTGTGTGTGTGCGTACTACACACAAAGGTTTTCTCATGTCTCATCGTCTTTTTCCCATCTCCTTCCTGCTTCCTGTTGGTGTAGGTGTGGGCCAGCAACTTCCTGCCTAATGAGCCAGCTCTGTCAGACCGCTGTCAGAGAGCCTACTACCAGAAACATGGAGAGCCGCTGCTGCTGCGCTACGCCAAACAAGAGGCTGAGAAAAAGGTACAGCTGTAAACATACATTAACACAAAGGCAAACACTGTTTAACACTCAAAGCTTTTACTAAGACAAAACAGACAATGAGAGGTGTTAGGTTAGGTAAGTAGGCATTAGATAGTTTATTGTTTATGTCAGGGATTTTAGATACTGAAAATGAAATGAAACTTTGCTGAGCCTGGAACTATGGTTATATGGTTCCATTTTCTTCAATAAAAATGTGGTAAACATTTAGCCTTGGGATTCATATTGAATGGGCCAGAAAATCTCTTCTCTAACACGTGTATTATGGGAAAATGTGCAACATATCAGCCATCCCTGACGTACAGAGGTCAGACACAGCAAATTAAACAATAATGCATTGCTTAAAAGGCACGTTTGATTAAATTAAGTGCTTATTTTAAATTGCCCAATGAATTACCTCGCTGACATTTGGTAAGCGGCCTCATGAACGGTGATGCGAAACAGAGCCACAGCTGACTGTGTGATAATGGTTTCTAATAAACATCAGAGGAAGGCTTTGAGAACTGTCTCGAAATGCGAGGTTTCTGAAAAAACGTTGCCCTCATTTCCTCTCCCTTCATACATCTGCTCCCACCCTTTCCTTCCAGCTCTTTCTCATCTTTCTCTTCCTTTCCCATCAGCATCCTCCTGCCTGTCTTTCAGTCAGTGAAGCGTGTGATTGGACAGCAGAGATTCTCATTAGCATAATGCTGCGGCATCCATCTTCAACCTGCGTGAAGATTAGGAAAACCAACTCTGTGTGTGTGTGTGCGTGTGTGTGTGTGTGTGTGTTTGCAGTCGTGTGTGGAGCGTCAGCAGCGGTAACCATCGACGACAGGGTAACAGAGCACTGAGCGCATTAAGCGTGTTGCAAAATGTCTTATTAGTGAGCAGACATTTTGGTGGAAACCATGAGACTCTGCTGGAGAATTCAACTCGACAGAGCCGTGACTTTTTTGTCTCGCTCCTTTGAGCTGAAGCGAGATGGCTCACTTATGCCACACACTTAATCTGAGGTTATATTAACAGCTAAGACCCCTCTTGAGTCTGTCTTCAGTTGTGTTCATCCAGTGATAAGCCAGTCAAATGCACTGCCAGTTTAACTTTTACTTTTTCTAATGAGATTAACTGACAGCACTTTACTTACAGGCTTCCACCTGTAACATCATTTGGCGTCACCTCTCATTGACCTTTCTTCCCATGCCTCTGGTGCTGGTGTTATCCAGTGTTGTGCAAGGTTTCATCAGCTTTAGGCCTGGTGGAGCGTCTTCCTGCCTTCCATTACCTTTTAACATTTCAATGGAATAAGCTGCTAAAAATATGCAGCTGTTTTATTTATTTAGTTCAGATTGCGTACTAGAAAATATGTTACGTTATATAAGTTGTCTCAATCAAATCTATTTAGAATGATCCATTTCTTTTCACCCTGAAAAGAAAGCATAAAGTGTTCAGAGGTCCTTTTAGGAGGTCCTCACAGTCCACAGAATTAAAACTACATTTTTTTCCCTTTAAAAAAAAAAAAAAAAAAAAACATTATCTGGAAGGAATAATTGGGCATCTTGGGAAATGTGTTCATTAGCCTTCATGTTGATAGCTGAGAAGATGAATACCACTTCCAAGTCTTTACTGTAAATACAGCGCTAAATCTAGCGGCTGTTTGCTGTTATTTGGAGACATGTTGTGGTTTTATGCGAGCTTGTGTGCCGGATTATTGTTTAATCAGGTTGTTGAGCAACCAGTGGAGACTCGCGGAAGTTACTGCTACTGATGCTGTCAATTGATCAAACATGTTTTTAACTTCATTTCTCACTAGATATGCATTCATATTATTAGATGTTGTAATAAGGATACAATGAACATTGTAACACCAAAGGAAATTCCATCTCAGAAGTTTAGTTAAAGTAAGAACTGCAACTTCTTTCTCTGCCTCGTTCACTTTCCTGGAACAAATAACAGCCATTATTTTTGTTGATTAGCCAATTTACAGACTAAGCTGAAATCCACTTAAAGCCTATCTCAAGAGGAGGGTCCCTCTACTCTTTTTCTGCTCTTAAATCAAAGCTGATTCTTTTGAGTGACTAAAAGAAAAGTATTTCATTCCTCTTCAAGAATAGTTGGAGAGAGAGAGAATGGGTTTGATGATAGAGTATAAAATTAACCACAGGAGTGTGAGCACAGGAGTAAGACGGAGGCAGAGAAGCAAGGAGATGAACAAAGGGGGAGGGAAGAACAAAAGGAGGAGGCAGAAGAGTGGAGAGAGGAGAGGCAGGCCGGAAACTGAGACACAAAGTCAGGGGGGGCGAGAGATGCAAGTAAGGAAGAAAAGATACATCAGACAGCAAATGATTCATTCAAGGAATAAATTCTGCTGTGTGTGTGTGTGTTTGTGAGAGAGAGGAGATAGCATTAAGGTTTCGAGAAGAGCAGAGCAGACACTTGAATCTCCTAGACAGCTCCTCATGGGGACTGACCTTTATAAAATCAGAGTGGAAGCAGAAGTGTGTGTTAGCGTGTGTGTGTGTGTGTTGCAAGAACGCCTTAAACTACTTGTTCGTGTGTGTGTGCGTGTGTGTGTGTGTGTGTGTGCGTGCGTCCACCTCTCTCTTTGCTCTCTGTCTCTCTGTCTGACCCAGGGTTAGGACTGTAAAAATTGGCACACTGCAGCATTTAGAGGAGTCTGAATTGGGGTTTGACTCCTTGGTGACACTCTTGACTTTGAAACAAAAACTTTCTAAGCTAATTGTATAAAACTCTTTGGGATTTTGCGGCCTGTGAGGTGTCTGTTTTCAGGTCACTCTCCACTTCCTCTCTCTCTCTCTCTCCCTTCACTCCACTCCTCCTTCTCTTCTCAATCTTCCCTCTCCATCCCGGCTCTATCTTACTTTTCCATCTTCATTGTGCTCCTTCATAATCCCGTTAAAGGCAGCGGAGGATGAATGCAGTGGACAAAGACTGTGAGGAGGGTTGAGATGGAAGTTTGTAGATGATTGAAAAGAAAGCTAAAATCTTGACCAGAAAAAAAGCAGTTCAGAAGGATGTATATAGGTAGCAGCATGATATGAACAGTCACTATTTTTAAGTTATGAAATTGATTGAATCAATAATGAATAACAATATAAAGTGTTGTTCTTAATGGTTTCTGTAAATACTAATATTAATAAAAATTACTCCTCTTCGTCCCTCATTTTCTCATTTTCTTCTTTCATTTAAGAGAAGCTCTAGTCAAAGTGTTATTGCGCCAGGCACTAAGTAGAATCCTATACTGCAAATACAGTTCATTAAGAGAAGTGAACACTTTGGGATTGTGTTAGATTAGCCTGTGTTTTCCTCCACAGTTATTAAACACCACGGCATTCCCTGCAGATCCCTTAATTATGCACTAATGCCTGGACAAGTTTGTTCAAACCTCTGGGAGATTTCTGGCCTAGGATGCCCCGACACTCTCTCCTTGCTTTGCTGTCTGATTACTGATAATAATTTTTTTTTCCTTCAGTTTTTCTTCTTTTGGAATTAGTTTTCAAACTATTCACACAGAGCAGCACAAGCATTTATTAAAGTTATTGACTGACATAGTGGGTACATGCAAGGTAAGCAAAAAAAAAGCCATTCACACAGCCTTTAACACAATCAATGTTCCTAAAAGCAATTGTGTAAAGAGAACCCCCACTGTTTGGATATATTGTATAATATATGTGTGCAGGTGTCCAGCTCACAGTGAGGTGTTTTTACTTGCAGACAAGGCAGAAAAAAGGACCTACTTTTGATATCTTTCAATAAGTGAGTCATTATTGAAAAGCACGATGTTTAGTTGGTGTTATATGTGAACCCAAATAGCATCTGATAATATACTGATCACTTACAACAAGCTCAAAAATGTCTGAGGGATTACCAGTGCATACTTTCTGCTGGTATTGAATACATGGAGGAAACCCAGGGTATGTATGAAAAGTGCTCACAGATGGCACCGCAAGGTGGAGAGGTGATCCCAGGATGTAGTATTTACTGCTGTCCTATTACATTAGCTGAGTTGCCATGTTGCCCAAACGATGCTCAGCCTATAAAGCTCTGGGCCTGCAATCCAACGCAAGTGTTTTCAGTTATTCTGGCTGATTGTATCTCTAAGTTTGGCAGAGCTATGCTGAAATTATGTGAGGCCACTGTACTCTGTACCCAGTAAGAATGATAATGTGATTGATTAAGTCTTAAAACAGAAGATAGCAAGAGAGTAAAGGCATGGTCACATTACTGTCACTAAAATTGCCTCGCATTGTGCCCCGAAAAAGAACAGGAGCCATCTCTGTGTGTGTGTGTGTGTGTGTGTGTGTGTGTGTGTGTGTGGGTGAATATGAATGAGTACTAGTTCAGATTTTGATGATACATTTACACACTGCCATTAGTATATGAAGTGAATTACATATATTGCTTAATGTGCTTCGGAAGACTAGAAAAGCACTATATAAGGGCAAGTCCATTTACCATACAGCCATGTCCATATCTAACAGGATGCATGGAGTGCTGAGCTAAACAACCTAACTCAGACGTGCCTCTTAAGAGCTGACACAGCTAGTATAGACACAGATAACATACTGAGAGAGGTCACTCATGAGCAAATAGAGCTACACTTCATGGGAAAATGGAATAACACACTGTACAAACCCTGGTACATGTGCAGGGTCCTTAACAAGCTGCAAGCTATGGAGGACCCAAAGAGGAATTTCACACAATCACAAGTACAGAGGTTTTTGGCCTCTTTTAGCTCTTTTGGTTTCATGGCACATTTACTTTATAGTTAGATTTTATAAAAATCCACTGTACACTACTCGCTCGGCACCAAACAGCAGACAGACAAAGTTAACCACTAGCTTGGGAACATCGTGGAGCATGAGCTAAAGACCCACATATTTTTCTCAGGAAATGGTGAGGGGCACAACAGAACCAGAGGGAAAGTGAATGTTTGACTTGCATTGGTCATGTGGCCAATAACACAAGAACGTCGATGTTGATTTCCGCCTGCTGTCTGTGTAAACAGGCTCTCGTTTGCTAACACCTCGGCCTTAACAGCTTCATAAGGCCATGATGATCTGTCAGGGCTGTGTGTTTTTCAGCTTGTTGTTGCAGGGCTTTTCTGCCCCCAAGTGGCCAAAAAAAATCAATTAATACAGCTTTAAGAACTACGCTCTGCTAACTATCGACCCCGCTGCAAATGATTGTTCATGCTCCGAGGCCTTTATGCTCCGGCATTTCCATTTCTGTTCGTGATCAGACTGCACAGCGTAGAGGACGTTGTGTTAGGAAATATATGTTAAAATGCAGTTACTGGAAATCCATTGCAAAGAAAAACAACCGAGAGAACATTATTTTAGGACTAGTATGGAGCTGACTTCCACCAGATGCCTACTGCTGCTGTTCAACACACACACACACACACACACACACACACACACACACACACTAGAGCTAATCTATTTCTGATGGATTGTAATACCAAGGTCAGGTCATGTTTGTGCCCACTCATCAGCTTGTTAAATCTCAAATCTCAGCTTCTGACACATTCTGCATTTAAACACTTTATGATAATTAGGCTTCTTGCTGCAAACTGCCAATCCTGACTGACCTGCTTTATTACCATTTTGAACTCAGTCTCTTATAAAGTAAGAGCGTGCTCAGTCAACCTTTTCTCTGATTTTTTTCCCGCCCTGTTCTGAATGCATGCTGCAAGGTGACTTAATAAGGACTTAATAAGCATATGTGTTCTGATCCTGTTCATGTGTTCATTACACTCTATTTGTGTGTTTATTATCAAATGTGTGGATATATATCCCTGAAGCACAATCACCATCAGCATGTTAAATCAATAGTCAGTAAATAACTGACACAAATGTCCTAGACAAGCTTCATTGTCTGTTTTAGGATATTACTGACGCATGTATTGAATACGGTGACAAACAAGCAGAGGCACATTAATAGCATCAAGGTGTGAGAGGAGACGGACTGTCATAAACATAAAAGTAGACATAAAAATCCTGTAGAAGACGCGACTGTTTGTACGAATTTCATGCAGATCCAGCAGGTATAATAGTAGTATCAGTACTTGACTGGTGAGTCTGTCAAGCTGCGGACATTAAACCTACACTGGCTTTGATTTTACATTATAATAATAAAACAACCCCACAACATGCTGTTGCACTGGGTGAAGTGATAAAGTTGGGTTTGTAATTTAACATTATTATAATGGGATTTTGACTTGTGTTCTCCTACTCTTTGAGCAGATCTGTTTTCACTTTAGCTTTCTATTAGTGTTGGAAAAAATAACTTAGTTGCTTCCCTGCACGTTGGAAAACATTTTTATTATGTCTCTTCTCAAGGAGCGTTTGGTGGTGGAGAGTTCTGATTGGCTGGCGGTGGTCCCGTACTGGGCAACGTGGCCCTACCAGACGCTGTTGTTACCACGACGACATGTCCTCAGAATCAATGACCTGACAGCAGAGGAGCGGGAGGGTGAGTGTCTGTGTGTGTGTGTGTGTGTGTGTGTGAGGATACTGACAGAGTGAGTGACTGAGAGAGCGATAAGGCAATTAAGGTTACTTTAAGGTGACTCAGCGGCTCAGTGGGGAAGCTGCAGGTCGACTCTCCTGCGTGTTTGCTTTCACAGCACACTCAACCTTCCCAGGGGACGAAACATCTCATCTCATATCTAACTCACTTATATCATCATCTATAAGATTATATACTCGAGATGTGCTCCACTTATCCCTTCGTTTTTCTGCCCCATCCTTACGATATAGGCCAGTGTTTAAACTATTGACTGTTAAGAGCCAAGCTTGTCTCCACAGCTAACATCATGCTAATTAAAGGTGGCACATTGAAGTTCATGGTTGTTGCATGTCAGCTCTCTCAAAATTATATAGTTTATATAACAATAAAATGCTTCGGTAATAGTGAAATAAATTGTTTATTTACTGCCGTTCACTTCCACTTCGACCTAACATTTATGGGGTTTAAATGACTCGAGCAGATGTTGTTGTTGTTGTCAGAGAATGAATTCTCTCAAGATCGAGGTGATCTGGTGAGATTACCTTCCATTCCTGTCTCAAGGACAAACACCACCGCCTCTGTAAACGAACTACGCGCTCATTTGGAAGACTTCAGTCGACTGCCGAGAGTCTGCTCAGCTGATTGAGCTCGTGTGTAATGAAGGTGTGAGGCCCAGGGCACAAAGATAAGATGGATCAGTGGGATAGGTGTCTTCTGAGACTCAGCCCATTACCACTGTTTTCACACTGAAAGAAGAGAAGAATCAACACAGAATACCAAATCAAAATCTGCAGTTAGAGGCAAGACAGGGTGATGCTTTTGTGTTTGGAAAGCAACTTGTGATTTACTGCTTCCACAGCAGTGGATTTGCTGAGAATAGTGTCTGATGTAGGGATACCAATGATTATTAACATCAATTAATTATCATTAAAAATTAGATCACTCAAGAGCTCATTAACAGATAATGGCTGGCTTAACAGTGTTTGTGTATTAGCGAGACATTGCACTTAGTTCTGGTACTGTTTGAGCAGATACCTGTGTTTTGTTTGTGACAGATGTGACACAGTGAGCGGCGTCTCTTTGGAAGTTTAAATGCAACTTTACATTTAACCACTTTACTGTTATTACACTTTTTCTGTTCATTCCTGGATCTACCAATAAAAAAAGCAAATTTAAGTGCTTTACTGGAAATTTCTAAGAATTGTCATGTTTATCGTCTTGTGTAATCTGTATTTTGTTGAAAAAATTGTGAGAGAGAAACTTCTTTGTGTGCGTTTATGTAACTACGCGCTTTGTTTTTCTGTCTCTGGTCTGTCTCACTTATTATTTGTGCATTTGGGCTTTTCTTTTGTATTTTTTATTTCCCCTCAAGATAAAACTTTTACCTGCTTTTCAATTTATAACTTTTCAACTTGAACATTCCTCTCTCAGTTTTCAGTTACTTTTTTTACTCCTTCATGCCCTCAATTCAGCTCCCCTCCCTCATGTTATTCATTATTAACAATACTCACTAACAAATATCTTCTTTTTTCCTCCCACTGACCTTCTGTCTGTCTGTTTATCAGATCTGGCTGACATCATGAAGCGACTGCTGACCAAGTACGACAACCTGTTTGAAATCTCCTTCCCTTACTCCATGGGCTGGCACGGTAAGACAATAAGTGGGACGATGGGAGGGCTGAAAAGAAAATGTGCTAACCTGTTTAAAGTCTCTGTTGTAGAGTGACAGCTGCAGAGGGGGACAGATGGTGTGAAAGATTAAAGATGATTTTAATCTAAATGCATGAAAATCTGTGGAGGGATTGGTGGATTGGAACACACTGTTCGCATGTTACAGCAGGCCAGCTACAAGCTAATTTACTTAGTTTGAAATGTGAATAAGCTGAATAAGTGAATCTCACAATCTGCATGAGTCTGTCATGAAATATGAGTCTTTTCACAGTCAATATTTCAAAAGCTCTCTAGTGTTGTACCCATAAAATGCTTTCACACCTGACTGAAGCCAGCGGTCACTGTGTGTTGGGGTTTCTCTACTTGTTCAAGGTTCAAGATTCAAGCGTTTTATTGTCATTTGCACAGATAAAAACAGGTTTAACTGTACAATGAAATTCTTGCTTTGCTCTTCCATCTTCAATGCCAGATAAATAGAAAAATATAGAAAAATATAAATACAAAAATAAAGTAAACAATATTCACTAAATAATATACAAGTAAATAATATACAATAAGTGTGCAAGGAAAACTATATACTATATACATTCAAGTATTGACTATATACGTTCACGCCATTAGCGGCTGCAAACGAGTCAGTGTGCACCAATATTTTTCCTTTAAAAATAAAATTTGTCCTTCACCAGCGTTGCATTAATGTCACACATGAATATTGAGTGACGTATCAAATGTCATGGGAAAGATGTATGTAAATCACGGTGAAGTTTGATAGCTTGCATTTCAATAATCTCCTCTATAATAAATTAACAAGTGCAAAACGTTGATGGCGCCCACTTGTCACCACTTAAGCTTCAACCGCACTCAAAATACACCAGCATGTATAATGTTTCGTCTCCCTAGCTTACCACGAGGAGAGCTGGAGTTCCCAAAGGTAGCATGCAGAGCACTCGAGGTGTAATTCCAGTCAAAGTAGTGTGGGCTTTACTCGTTCATGTATTTATTATTTTTTTTCTTGGCCATTGGGACAGTGTAAACACACGGTTTGCATATTTTCATTGTATAGAGTTGTCATGGTTACAAAGTTAGTATTAGCAAATGATGTCTTATTTGCTCCTTTAGCAGATATGTATCAACACTAGAACTCACTTGGAGTTGTCGCCAATATTATGCTTGAGTGACTCTCCTTTTAGCGCTATTTTGGTCCCTACCAACTTCAGAGAGAAATATGTGACTATATGTGACTCTTCAGCAGTATGTTCTGAAAACTGCAGTACATGCTAATGAGCGTGGATTAAAACAGTAAATTTGTGTTCCTTTATATGAAAGCAAAGAGCTTAAAGATAATAAAACACTTCATAGATCTGCGGAGAACTTGCAGAGTCAGGCGATATTTCTCTGTGGGCTCGTCACTAGTAGAGACACATTACACAAAGTCATCTGATCCATTGCTTATATAAAGATGATTGGGTGCTGCTTTAATGTCAAGTTACCTAGCCCAGTGGTTTTAAGCTTTTTTGCTGAATATGCTACTCTCAAAGGAAAAGTTTCCCACTTTTATATGAGTTAGACTTAGTTTTCTTTTCCTGCCTGTCCTTCCAGGTGTTTTTTTCTGAATTTCCTTCTAGGACATAATAAATGTCACCGGGGAGAAAAATGGAAAATCATTTTAAACCAAATGCAAGCTCTTTTCTGCACTTTGTTTGGCCTTTGGTGCTGAAAGAAGTTCTAATCCTGTTGTTTGAGCTCGAGAAAAAGCTGACGCATCAGAAATGTGCATTTTACATCTCCAGCTGTTCATTAATTAAATTAACTAAAAATATATGCTTTTGATTTTTGATTGGTCATTCATTCCAATGAATGCAAACTTCTCTATTAAGTTATCAAATATCTTTCATCCTGTGTAGTTAGGAGGAGTTGAGGAGAAAATATTATACAGTCCATGGAGGAATTATAATGTCATAGGGAGTTTCCTTTGATTAGCTAATGCATGAATCAGCTTTTTTTCTTTTGAATTCCCAGAGCACTTTTTAAATTTAGATATTAAAGAGCGTAACTTAAAGGAACTTAAATTAATGAAGGGGTGTCATACTGAGTTTAGTATTACAGGGATTTAAGCATTGTAAGTGAAAATACACTACATTATATAGAAGTTTAGGTTGCTGTTTTCAATGTTTGTCACAGTTTAGGTTGACTAACTTTTCATCAGTGGGTGTCTGGGTCTTGCACCCATTCTCCTGTAATTCCCATTACTTTTAGATCACTTAAATACAACAATACATCAATATCACGTTAAGCACAACATGAGAAAAATTCTGGGAAATGTCTCCCATTTAATGAGAGCCAAATTACCTGTTCATTTTGACAGAGCGTGCAGAATGAAAAGCATTGGCATAGATCTCAGACACCAAGATCCAACATAAATCTATTTCGAAATAACCCGCATCACAGCAGTCGAGATGCAGGTATGTTTCTTCTGAACTGTGGCCAGGAAAGTGTTTAATTGGCTCTCTGTGAGGAAAGACGCAAAAGATGGCAAGCTTTATCCAGAAAGGTGTTTGCCGTCAAGACAGCTGCTCCTCCTGTGAATCCAAAGCTCAGCTGAGACACCGGCTGATATTTACCTGTACCGAGACAGTGAGAGGAGGTAGCTATTGTGAGCTGTGTCAGACAAACGCCTCGCTGCGGGTTCAAACTGGAACAAAGGTTAGCAAGGTGCAGCCATGTGATGAGTGATGTGTGACAGAAAGGAGAGCAGTGTCATCACAGCTGAGTGCTCAGAGTGATCCTTGTATAAGCTAAAGGTTGCAGGTTCAATCCCTGCAGCCGTCGTGTCCTGCCGAGCTGTTTCGGAGAAAGAACACCTCACTGCTCTCTGCCTGTGCATTACTCTGAATAAGAATGCCTTAATCTGGGAATATAAAGACTACAGCGTAGATCTAGATGCACCGCCACGACTCTCACAGGCCTATTTCTGTCCCCCAGTGACCTTCTGAACCAGAATTTTTGCCAAGCTAGCAGAGCGCCTCTGTGGATGGCAATGTTGGCGTCTTGTTGGTCCACCGCTTTGGTCCAAACTGAACTTAGCTTAGCTGTATGTACACTACAGGCCAAAAGTTTGGAAGCAAGATCAAATTTGTACAAAAGATAAGATCATAGTTTCATTGGTATACTTTGCAACAAAATAAACATGATTATTATATAAAGAGTAACTTATCAGAAGACATTTTTACTATAATTATCAGGTATTTGAGTTTTTCTTGCTTAGACTTTGCTTTCTTCAAAGTAACCTCCTCTGGCTTTAACAGCAGCATGGCATATACGAGGCATTCGTTCCACAAGTTTTTTAAGGTATGTGCCAGGAATTGCTTTCCAAGCTTTCTTAAGTTCATCAATAAGAGACTGCTGATTTGTGGGACGTGCTTTTCTGACTGATCGATCCAATTCATCCCACACAAGCTCAGTTGGAGAGAGGTCTGGAGACTGAGGGGGCCAAACCATCTTTTGAAGAACACCTTCCTCTTCTTTTTTTCTATGCATGTATGTAAATTGAGGAAAATGCTGCATATCAATGAAAGCAAAGTCTGATCATGCAGTAAATACATCCCAAAATACATATAACTCATGCTGGTTTTTAAGAAAGGCATTGTGAACAGAAACTTGAAGTTGCTTCCAAATGTTTGGCCCGTAGTGTATGTACATCTTCACTGAGCCGCTGGCGTGGCTATAGACTTGTTCAGAGACAGAATCTTACAGTTTGTCTTGCTTTGAATTAAGTCTAACTTTTAAGATTAACAGTGTCCTTCTGTGCTATTTCAACACAGACCAACAATCAGCACCTATGAGGAAAACCTTAAGGGCAACTCACTCAGTAGTTTTGATAAAGTCAGGCTGTATGTATACCGCCTGATGGTTCAGATCACTTTAAGATCTTTGCTTTTGTGTTCAAGAACTTTTTGAGTTGTTTTTTTTCTTCTTCTGTTGTTGTCTTTTTTTAGTTTTTTTTTTTTACTTCTCCAATTCCAAACCATGCTCTGTTTGTGATCTCTTTAATCTTTCGTGAACAGCCTCAGGCCAATGAGTTGCACATAGTCTGACTAATAAGGACTAACAACGAGATTGAAATTAATCTTGTTTAATTAATCCGTAGCTCTGCAGTCAGAAAGTAACTAATCCAAATTTAAGATGTTGAAGAGAGGCAATTTTTGAGCCATGATTATATTTTCCCAAGTCCATTTCAGAGAATTAAACGTTTGAGCTTTGTGGACACATGCCAGTCTGTTTTTTTTTTTCTTTTTGGTCAGAGAAAGGTAACCCACATGAAAGATAGTTTATAAAAGTGAGCGATGATACACTCACATTGTAGAGTGGAGAAAAGGACAAAGGGCATGAGAGGACACCGTCATCGACTCACTTTCTACTTTTTCTTTTTTTTTTTTTTTTTACTTTATCTGATATCAAATCTTTGAAGTAAAATCTCTAAAGTTGCCCATGGTGAAGGCTCCTGCAGGTCTTGTGTTAAGTTTGGTCTTTAATCTTTCAGTCTGTTTTATTTTTTTAAAACTCACAGGTCATGTCACAGCTATATGTTGAAGGTTATAAGCAGATAGTTAATCGGTTCCCCCCGCTCTCTGCTGGTAAGAGAGTGATTTTCTCTGACACAAACAGGTGGAAAACATCCTCCAAAGAGGTAAATACAATTTTGAGGAATCTCAAGTGAGAGTAGTCTTGAAAGGACTAATGATCATACAATGAAACATGTCCTTTATCTATGATTACATACACTAACTTACACACAAAAAAGTATTTGTTTCAATGTTAATACCAGATGATGGGGTAATGATACACACACTTGCCAGTTTCACGCTACCTCCCTGTTTTTCTGGGTTTTCAGACTACACCTACCTAATTATCTGGGAAATATCACAGTTTGGTTTATTAGCACCTTCCTATTTCTGTTTATTCAAAACGGAGAACAGAGCAAGGGGAAAGTGTCAATGGAAAGAGAGACGCTGTGTGGGGATTAAGATTAGGAAGAGGAAAACAAAGACCAAGAAAGAGGTGAAGCAGCAAATTTAATATTCACTTTGGTGTCAAACGTTAAATGCAATAAACGACGGCACCACATCGCTGCTCCAGTGGATCAATGGCTTTAATATTGCCTATTCACACCTGCAGTGTCAGTAAGAGCTAAAAAATGAAAAGTGTGTTATTTCTCGCTGTTGCAACAAATATTCACTGCCAAAAGTGGTTTTATGATCCTCCTTAAAAAAAAACTGATTATTTTCTTGTGAGATGAAACATGTTGCCCATCCCAATTAAACTCTTTCTGCTTTCCTAGTGTTTTCCATTGCTCTTCTTAAAATCGGTAGAATACTTGGTTGTAATCGGTTGTAGAAATTTTAACTCCCAAAATAATGGTGTTATTTTAACTTTATCAAGGCGGATTAAGGGGAAAGGGGACTGCTGAGATTATAATGGATGCACTGTGGGGTCTGTCACACATACACACCCAGGCGCACTGCACGCATGCTGACTGTCTAATTCGGAGACGCGCGCTCTCATCCGCCCATGCACAAGCACAGACCTGGCCCACATAATGAGCTGCGTTATCTCCCCATCTGTGTTTGTGCTTTATTTTAGCTCATTTGGAAGCAGCCGGCTTTTATTTAGGGCTGGGCTTATTAGTGGCAGTGTGGCAGTGGAAGTGGTTGGACGGCGTTTGAGTCACCTGGGAAATCACGGAGTAGATAAAGGTACCTGCTTATTCCTGCAGGATTAAAACACACAACACATTACAGTCTGTGTTAACTGGCTAGAGGAAGGACAGGGACACGGATAGAGACAGATAAACATGTAGGGACACAGAGAGTGTACAGTCATAGTGGTCCCCTAGGATGTTCAGAAACATCCTAAAGTTTCTAAATCTTCTTCTAGTAGTCTTCTTCTTCTCTCCTATATCGCACACATGCTGCAGCACAAACACACCCAAAAACAATTTAAAAGTGTTAAATTGTCTGCTAATAGGAGCAACCGTCTCTATTCATTCCTTATCTGGACCCTTCAGTCTTTTCTTTGTTTTTCCTTTCTCTTTTACCATCCATTAATTTCCCTTATGTCGACCTCCCGTCGTCTCTATCTGCGTCTGATCAGCCAACCATTGTCAGGAAACTGGCTCTAGAGGAAAAGCTTTTATTGTGATACAGTGTCTCTGGGGATCTATTTTATTTCTTTTTTTAAGAGAAATATGCTTCTGCTTCTACTTCTGATCACCTCATTACCTTCCATTAAGATCAAAAAGCAACACAGGCATCCAACAAGGTATTTAAATGTTAAATACAGTCACAAATCACTGAAAGTGTTGCTTTGGTAATGACCCTCTTGAGAGGATTTAGAGACTTGTGCAATAATGCAATTTTTCAAGCAGCAATCTGCGAGGGTTGTCAAGTCAGATAGTGATAAATTAAAGGCAAAAACTGAATAACAAAAGAGTAGGAATACATGATGAATGCAGATGCTTCCATAGAGGGAATGAGGAGTCTCTGGGTGGTTTGATAGGAATGATAGTGATGTGAATCATGTGCTGTGGCCTTCACAGACACGGCACCAGGTCTCAACCCAGTTGAACACCCCCACAAGATTTTGTCACATCTTCAAGTTACTTTCGCCCTGCTGGTGCTGTGGTATTGTTTTCTCAGAGGGCTTTATATTCTGTGCAACGTACAACATTTGCTATCCTGAGACCCATAATTTAGACTAAAAAAAGCTCCTTTAACTTTAACATCGAAAAAGAGGAAACCTTTTTCAGCATCGAATTAAATTCATATATTTCTTTTTTGGCTGTTTATCTAATTTTGTATTGTATTTCTCAGTGGCCATAATGGAAAACAATCTCTGAAAGAATGCAACTCACAAAACGCACTCTGTCACAATAAGATCTTTATTTATTTTATTGCACATTACACATACAACATTAAGATTATTGCTATATTGCCCACAAAGTAAACTATGGCAGCTTCTTTAATCTACATGATTAGCTAACTGATAGGGGGCTGTCGGGCCTGCAGCCCAAAGGCATTAATGAGCAGAGGGTATTGTTCATGTGGTGTGGAGGGCAGGAAGATAAATGAGCTTGTTGTGTTCTGGCTATGCATATCCTTAATTAGCCGTTAGTGTTTGATTGTGCTGTCATTCTGCGAGTGTGTGTGTGTTTACCTGTCCCCCAGTTTTCTATGGTGAGTGTAGATATATTTTTACCTATTTTACTGCACTTTGTGAGTTGGTGTTGAGTGTTTTATCAAGCTTATGCCTTGGTCATTTACCACAGGCATCCTTTTTTTTAAAGTTTGTTTTCAGTCAGTTTAATTCTGTTTTGGTGTATTTTACTAAGTGGGACTCGACTGGTAGCATTGTACGAAGAAAAGAATTGTTGGTATGGTTACCTGCAATTTCATATATGATTTAAATTAACAATGATGTTAAACATTGCCTAAACTGTTGAGAGATATGTCCTGTTGTACAATTTTACCAAGCAATATATATAAATACATCATTATTTAGAAATATTCTTAAAGTAGTCCAGTAGGCAAGGCCAGGGTAGACTGTCAGCTTAATAATGTCTTCCAACCAGCCAATCAGGGTGAACCAAGCCTTTGACTGACTGGATAACTAAAAATGCTTGTGTCTCCAGTCTAATGTCTCCCTGTCTTTATTCAGGAGCCCCGACAGGCCCCCATTTAAAGGAAGACAACTCTCATTGGCAGCTGCACGCTCACTACTACCCTCCTCTGCTGCGTTCAGCTACGGTTAAGAAGTTTATGGTGGGGTATGAGATGCTCGCCCAGGAGCAAAGGGACCTCACCCCTGAACAGGTAATTACAATACAGAGACTGACATTTATGTTCTGCAATGTGTAGTACATATTTCAGGTAAACACATACATGTACAGAAGTATTTCACATTTGTCATTGAACCTGATGGGATTACAGTTACATTGCATCAGCTTGATGTTTTTATTCAGAGCTCCTTGCAGTGGTGGAGTTCAGTCATAATTTGTCTTGCAGCCTTAGAGACTAAACTTGTGACCTTTAGAAGGGGGATCTCTCTTCAATTTTTATATTATTCTACTGATTTTAAGCAGTGAAAATTTGAGATATGATGTTAGGGGACTGGTTTTTACTCCAGGCCATCAAAAGCCCATCATCAAAAATGCTGACCCTCTTCCAGCATACTAATTATAATGCAAAACCAGAACTGGGATTCTCTCTCCGTCCCCACATTTTATATGGATTCACAATCCATATAAAAGCATGGCACTTCTGTGTTCTTGTAATTTTAGGCAGCTAAGAAGCTGAGGATCCTACCAGAAGAGCACTATAAGACCCGAGAGAACCAGGAAAAAGGAGGAGGAAAAGACAAAGAAGACGAAGGAAAAGTCAAAGTGAAACAAGCTGTGTGAGGCTTTGAAGACTGGGGGAAATACTGCTTTGTTTAAACCACAGAATTCATCTTGGCAATGTACAGTTCATGTATACAGGTAACTAATGCACTGCTCTGACAACCCTTAAGTGCCTTTAAGATATTCTTACTTGAACGCTAAACAGTAGATGTGTTTATTTTCAATACATTTCTGTGTGTAAATAGCTGGTACTGAGCTCCTCACGGCAATTATGAAATGGACTTTAAAATGAAATGTGCTATGGAGCCCATCATCCATGTTTTAGAGAGATAATGAGAGAACATTCATCTTTTCTTCCCTGCTGTCCCTTCTGTTGAATTTAAACAAACAACAAACTTTTTTCGTTTGTTGTTCAGTTATGTTGGAAACCTTTCAACTGCAAAGCTTTTTCTTCCAGCTACACACAAAGTTATTTGTTTTTCAAATGAAATGCCTTTGTTTTTTGAAAATGTTTTTAAAATGGAAAATGATTCTTGAATTAGTTAACTGTTTGACAGTTTTCAGCCTCAAAGGGGTGGCATCCTTAATGTAATCTTGAAAATAAGTGATTTAACAGATTCAGTATTATCCCGAGTTAACATCAGGTTTACTTCCTTTACTCATGAAGTGTTTGAATATGAACACCATATTCTGGGTTTGAGATGCTGGTAACATATCAATAATAAAGTTGGCACATGATTAGAATTGAATGCAGAGTGTTTGGTATACTTAGGTGGTGTGTACGTAACACACTGACAGATGTGTTAGTTATACTTATTTGACCCCCACACCTGCTGGTGACGACTCAAAACGATGCTGAACCACAAGTGTTCCAAATAAGATGAGGGGTGGGGAGTAGCTAATTAATGAATGAGGAAGTGATGTGGGACAAAGCATGGGTTTGAATATTTCAGCAGCAGGGAGAGAAAGAGACTGAGAGAGACCTGAGGTGAATGTTTCAGCACCACGGACAGAGATAGAGCCTATATGCATATTTTGACAGCGTTCAAATGTTAAAAGATAGGTTGACATGACATATATTTGACGTGTGTCTAGGCACTTGCCCATATGTACATTCAAAGACTTAGTGGTTGATGTAACTGTTTTCCATGTTCACACTGAGAGTGATTTCAGTGCAAGTGATGTGGGACAAAATCCACAGTCCTCGATCTATGTATTCAGCGTAAGTGAATATGAGACTTTGAGTCTTTTTTTTAATACAGATGTATGCTTCAGCAGACAGTGTTTGCTTACTGAGCCACAGCAGAGAGATGGTAACACAAAGATATTGCCGAACTCTGGAATGCATTTTCACAAAGAACATGGATGGCAGATTTTGTCCCACATCTCTTGCATCAGAATTACTTTAAGATGGGGTGTCTCTGTAGCCGGTATGAACAGGAGAAACAATTACAATGAACAAAAACCTCTGGTGCGTTCGGGTATGTGAGCATTGTTTAAAGACAACGAGCTTCAGAGTTAGTTTCCTCTGGTGGGAGGATGTGACTGTCAGTTCATAAGCTAAATAGCAAAAGCTGTACAATGTCCATCCTTTTCACATGGGTGTGTACATGAAATGTTCATTATAATTACTTCATTATAACTAACCCCTACAAACCTCTACAAAGACGTATGCAGGGTGATTAAATGAATACTTAAAGGAATAAAAAACCTAAAGGGATCCATGAAAGCCCTTTTCCCAGCATAATGGACTCACTGGAGAAGAGGTGGACAAAGACCCAGTAAACAAGAGGATTCATGCAGATTAACATACTTACATCCTCCAACTACACTTACTTCAGGTTGGATGGATGAAAACAAATTAGAAGTGAGTTTGTGTTAATTAGGTGAGTGTAAAATGTTTAAGTAAAAATGCCAAGTTGGTCCTTGACACGTCAAATGATGTGTGCTCTCACTATGACAACAGCAGATGGTAGTGTTGCTTAAAAAGTGAGGAAGATGACCTGGCTGAGAGTCTCACTCCGCTTTAGCCCAGCGCCATTAAATGCAATCTCCCCTTCTTTTTATCAGCCAAACTAAAAGCTTCGATACACACTAGTTAACTTTTTCTCTCTCAGCAGGGAGGTCAGGATCAGCCACAGAATAGAACCCCTACAGTGCAAATAGGTGCTCAGTGTTTTACTTCGGCAGGTATTTACAATTATGAGGCAGTGTGTCCTGGAGCGTACAGATGGGCTTTATATCTATAAACACCACTCTGCTGCACCCAATAATTCTCAGTGTCGACGCTCATTGTTCAACTTCGTGAACACATGGTTACGATGTCACAATGACCTGCGCCGCTCTACTTCTTGAACATCATTGCCTTTGTAATAGAGATAATAGTCGATGTTGTGTAGCGGTGCCAGATAATGGATAATTAATAAATCAAAACACCCACACTGATGCATGTGATGAGGAAACTACAATTCCATGATCAGGCTGGGACTTTTTTTTTTTTTTTTTATATCATGATGCTTGACTTTTGGAGTAAGCTGGTGGTAGGATTAGAGGCAGAGTTGGTCGATGATGTTACAAAAGCAATAAGGGATAAGAGGAAGAATCTGTTCATCCAGGGCACAGAGAGCCCATCCGTTCATAAAGATTCAGTTTCTGATGTATTTGAATGACACAAGTTTTTTGCTGGGAATTTAAATACATTACAAACACATTCACAGTAGGTTGATAAAAAGGAGAGGGTTGGGGTTTAGCACTTAGCAGTCACGATGTAAGTTCAGTAAGTTTTGGGTCCTCACAAGTATAGAAGCATAAACGTGTGTATCTTTTCGGTATTTTAATCAGACATACCAATTTGAGCTCCAAATGCCTGTCAAATTAGTCAGATGATAAGGATCGGTAAGGACCATATGGCCATTTCTCCCAAAGGTACTTCTTAACTTGTATTTCCTACCTTCCAGAAAGCCGCTGCTATCACTTTGTTTCAGTTAGAAAATCAACTCGATTTTTGTGTTGGCACAGGGCGCCTGCTGGGGAGCACTGAGGTTATTTCCTAGACTGTGCAGGTTTGATATCTTGGGGACACCACAGTAGGAAGAGAGGCACTGTAGAGAGTGTGTGATACTAATCCAGGAGCGTGCTGCAGTCTTAGTGCCAAGAATCATTGCATCTTGCGCAGACGCATTAAAGACACGCCCATGAAAAACTGTTGATCAATTACAAATTCTGTCTTTGTTAATAACTCCATCTGGACTGTCCGTTCTTAGCAATCCTCCAACCAAAACACTGGATAACCGGGGCAACAGCTGCACGTGTCATCGTCTTTTTAATGAGTCTGTCCCTGGAGCTCTGCATTTTTAATTACAACACAGGTAGACGTGTGGCTGTAATCACTAATATGATGTGATGGAGACTACATGTTCAGGATACATTTTATAGTGTTCCCAGAAACTAAAATGTTATTTTAAATTTGTGGATCATATCCAACACGTGTGTAAATATGAAGATAAAACGAATATTTTTGCAAGTCAAATCTAACCCAATTAACCTTTAAAATAAGTTCAGAGGTATTCAAATACATACATGCAGCACTAAAAAAATGTAAAAAATAATAGTAATTCAGCTTAATTGGTAATCAACTGCAGATGATGACAAACTGCACACAAGAAACATGTGAAGCATATAGGATTTTCAACACCTCCAGGAACTCATCTGGTCTTGATGATCGATCGATTTGACCTGCTGTGTTATTTTTCTGAAACTCTACAGATAGCAAAGCTTCCTCTGCGGAAAACTCAACAACCTTACTTAAGACTTAAATAAATTGTCATAGCCTATTTAAAGTAGTAAGTTATGTAACGTCTGCAATGTTTCAGGTTTCTCCATTTTGATCTGGAAATCTAAAGCAAGGCGTAACTTGTATACTATTGTAAAATCTGGTGATTAAATGCATGAGGTGCCCGATTACTCGTCTTGTTTTGTTTTTAATGTTCAGAGTTTGTTATAAACCAAGGGTCATTTAACTTGCATAGAAGGTCGACAGCAGCAGGGGACAGAAGTATTAGGTGTTGGACACTCTGCATGCTTGACTTTTAAATGAAGCACAAGTCTCTCATGAATTCATGTGTCACAGAATATCCAGCTGGTTTGAGAGAGAAGGTTGAGGGCTGATCTCTCATTCAGCAAATATGCTTTCTTCATATTTTTCGTTTTATACCTGCACGCTAGTAATAGTACAACCAGCAGAGAAGGAAGCATGTTGTTTGGCTGTGGCGAATAAGGACAGAGATGGAGGTTACTGAGCATAACGCGTTAGATAAAAATCTGTATAATTTACAACGTTGCACACTTTTGTTAGCTGCTAGCAATGCTATCTCCTTCAGGTTAGGTTTACAACCCTGCCCACATTATTTCCTGCCCCCTCCTGCTTATGGCCGAGCCACGCCAGTAAAATTGACCAAGTGGATCAACTGCTTTAACTGGAATGCACTCAGGTAAGCACAAACCTAATACACAGCAACAAAAGGAGAAATGTTTTACAATACCCAGGTCTCAGTTACTGCTCATAAAAATGTACCTGTTAGCAGCGTGAGAGCACAGGCTTCAGTGGAATGTCGTCTCCTACAGAAAAATAGTTCCCTCCCTTCCCAGCCTTCAGTCACTTACCGCTTTGAGGACCTAATGATGCTCACTTGTTGTCACTATCACTAAATGAAGTGCAGGAACATCACAACAGAATGACAACAGAGAACATCGGACATTATCAGGCGGACCGCTTCACACAGATCAGAAACAGAACTGCACAAGTTGTAGAACTGCACGACTCTGCTGTTTGTGACTGATCAGGTGAAATACTGACGGCAATCAGAGTCGTAAACAAGAAGAAATGCTTTGCACTCGGCTACTGTTGCGTCTCCACATAAGCCTTACAGCAAGTCGAGAAGTAGTATTTCTCCTGTAGGGCATTTTTCTGTAAATACTTAGTTTTGTTTACCACATCTCGACTTGACTTGAATTGAATATGAAACTAAAGTAGCTCTGACTTCTTCTTTCTTAGAGTTGTGTCATGTAGCCTGACCCAGATCAAGAGGAACCCTTGACTCAGTTCTGGCTTCCTCAATCCTCTTTCAGCACATATTAAATAAACGTTTATCACTCATGAAGATCGGGTCACATCTTACTTCACATTCCCTGCTGATTTGAATGACTCGTTTACAACTGAACATTTTGTGTTCTGCAGCGATAGCCGCAGAGATGGCCTACATGCTATGCTTAAAAGAATTTTTGCTATCAGTCCGATGTGTCTTGAATTTAGATGGGAGTGTAGTTGTTTCCATCCAAATACAGAGCTCAGTAGATGTTGGAAACTTATGCTGTTGCTTAAACATTCACAGAAGGGTTTAACAGGATTTCATAATAAAAGAAGCACCAGTCAGTCTTTTCTTTAACCTCCATTCTTCTACCCAACATGATGGTTATTTTAATGAACAAATTTATCTCCTTTTTCACAGACCGTGCAAGTGTTTTTTATTTATTATTATTTATTATTTACCCCATTTATCCTTTATTTATCGACTTTCAAGCAGACTACACACTAACAGCAATATCACTGTTGTATCAACAGCAGAAAAAAGCAGAAGCAGCCAGCAATGTCATTGTTTATTAGAAAAAAATCTATTTCCATCAGCCTCTGTTGCATCTTCTTTTTATTGATACATGAGCCAGTCCCCCTCAGGCAAACATAAAACTTTTCTGCAGTTTATCAGCTTTTTTCTTTTGGGGGGTATTTCTGGCATGCGCATTAAAAAAAATGGTGGATAGAGGTCCACTTGCAATGGCACATGACACACATCAGCCACAGACACTCGTCACTTTCATTATTTATACTACTACTACTTCCACTGAAGCTCAATCTCGGTTTCTCCATAAATATTAATATTGGTTCTGGGTTTTGTTAAAATATACAGTTGAGCAGTGAAGATGTGCAGGTATAGTTCGCAGACCAAGAGGTTCTTCAATGGGCATGGGTGTTGGTGGGAGAGCGTGTGTGTGAGTGTATAGCCCTTTTTATGTACTGTGACAGACCTCATTCATTCAGGTCAATATTTATCCAGTCCTCCAGGCTTACCGTGAATCCTCTTCTCATCTATTTCATCACTCCTGCGGGACTCTCTGCGTGTGCGTGTGTGCTCAAGATATATATTTCTATCTCCGCACAGATAGCTGGGAATGTGTGTGTGAGTGTGTTTGTGCGTAACCCCTGTGTATTTCCTCACTGGCAGGAGAAGGAGGAGAGTTTGGCTCTTTTGCCAAATTCTTGTTGCTTGTTTTTTCCAGCACTGTTCTGGTAGAGGATTGTTCTCCCAGTGCAGCTAATGATGCCAAATGTGCTTTATGAAATCTGATTAGTAAGATTTGCATGGCCTCATTGTAACAACATGTTGTTGTTTTACCCCCCAAAAAAGTTCCAGAAGTTATTCTAACATTCAACAAATGATCTCAGAGGGTGGACATAATCCTGTGAACACCTGTATGGATGCCTTACAATACACTGTGGAGTTTTCTGTGTCGCACTAACATTGTATCAGTGGTGTTGACCTTATTCTGTGGTCATCTTTGAAGCTGCAGTTTGTGGCCATGCTGCATTTGATTGTATGTATTATTATATGTTATGGATTTTTTTTTCCTCTCAAAGGACACAGCACCTTGTGAACTCTAATATGGACAGTGATGGTTTAAATGAACGACATAGACATGAGATACTTGTGGGTTAGATTATAATATAATTTGAAGAGCTTTTGTGAGAAATAGGTCATTTTGTTCCCTTTATGGTGAGTTGTTCAAATGTACTTCTTCACAGTCACATACACTTGCACATGCACACCCGATGATGCCATTTTTACAAATACATTCTGAACACCCCAAAAATTAGTCTCAAAGGATTTCTCTATAACATTTGATATCTTTCACAAAACCAATTACAGGATTACAGCCATGCTTGTAATGTTAATGTTAACACACAAAGAAAGTACCAACATGCTGATGTTTATCTGCGATAACGTTTACCATGCTCACCACCTTAATTACATTTGCTAATTAGCACTAAACACAAAGTACAGCTGGGGCGGACGGGAACGTCATTAGTTATGCAAGTATCAAAAATGACACATTCAGACAATGACACAATGGTTATGCCGGATGAAAGGTTAACGCATCACCAAAGTTCTGACATGAATGTCTGCACAAATATCTGCGGCAATCAACGCAGCATTTGTTGAGACGTTTTGCCAAAGAAACGCTTCATGAGTGTGTTGTGTTCATGAGTGTGGGTGTTTGTAGATGAAGGCTGATAAGTAAATAGGTTTCCATGGCTTCTGTAAAGAAATCATACCCAGCATCACTTCCATTCACCTTCCTTCTGTTTCCACGCAAGTTAAATCAACCCTATCACACAGACATAATATACTGTCAGTCATATTGTTCCTATTTGCATATCTGATAGACTGACCTTCTCGGTTCAATGAGGTAGTGACACTCAAGATGACATTAGGTTAAAAGGATTTATTAAAAGAATTTTGAATTCTCCTCTCCTCTCCTGTCCTATTCTGTCTTTTCCAGCCCTCTCCTCTCCGCTGAGATGGATGCAGGCAGAGCTAACAGCTCAGTGGACTCCAATTAGAGGGAGGCGTGAGCGAGCCTCTCTCCTACTAATCTGTCACCTCGCTGGCTGCCGTGGATCCTAAGATGAAAAAGAGGGACGGGAAGGGAGGCAAGAGAGTGAGAGGCACCGCGAGAAACAGAAGACGGAGGAGGGTGTGGCAGCGTGATGTGAGGACACCACAGAGTGACTTAATTTGAATTTGAAAGAAAGTTATTTAAAACATCCACCCTTCGCAAGCTACAGGCTCAGAAATGATCATAGTCATATCATGGCCTCTCTGGTACAATCCCAGTAACAATTTAATGTTATATAAGGTTGTTCATTTCAGGACTATTGTAATGGATTTGTTTTTCTATTGTAATGGAGGCTCTGACGCAGCACCCTCCTACTCCATCTGTCTGACTAGATCCACCATGCTCACCTTGCACTAAGCCAATCACTTCATCTTCAACTCTAGCTTCAGACCACCACCTTATGAAGCTGCTATAGCTATCCCTTTAGCAAACAACAGCCTACCTCAGTGCTTTTTCTGAAAGCCCAACATTCATTCCTCCTTTGTTCTCCACCAACCCCTGAAAAACATACTGTAAATGGGCCTTCAGACTGATAGATTTTCAATTTTTTTCAGTAGTGAGTTACTAACTTTGTCCAAGTGCTGTATAGTGCTCAGCTGGTGTAAAGTGGCAGGATTTTTTGGTTAGAACAAAGTTTCTGAGAACAGAATCTATGGACCAATTAATCAAAATAATTAGCCAGAAGAGGCAAAAAATCTCGGTAGCTGCAGAGTTAGGTGATATGTCATAATGAGCGACCCATTTCAAATTTCACACATTACATCATTTCTTCCATTTCTACTATAATAATTCTGTATTATTTGCATTGTGGGTTGTTGTTGCTGACAATGAAAATACAGTCGGTTGAAAGCACAGATGTCTCACAGGAAGTGATGTGCTGTCATATTTTTGTAATTTTATGGATTGAACTCAACAGTAAGACGAGGAAACAGTAGTAGACTTATCAACTTTGCAGTGACTTATAGGATATAGGATAGAACAACTGCCTTGAGAAAAAGATTAGGAACACACCCAAAATGAGGGAGAGACAGAAATGTGTGCCCAAATGATCTTAGGAGCTACGTTGTCGGGGGCATTACGCCCCTGGTAGGGTCTCCCATGGCAAACAGGTCCTAGGTGACGGGCCAGAATAAGAGCAGTTCACAAGCTCACCATGGATATCGCAACATGTCCCACCGGGAGGAGGCCCTGGGGAAGGCCCATGACATGCTGGAGAGACTAAGTCTCTCGGCTGGCCTGGGAACGCCTCGTAATCCTCCCCGGAAGAGCTGGAGGAAGTGTCTGGGGTGAGGGAAGTCTGGGCATCTCTGCTTAGACTGCTGCCTCCATGACCCGGTCCTGGATAAGCGGAGGAAGATGGATGAATGGACAAAGTGAATATAAATTGAGAAGCCTTGTCACAGTAAAAACAAATAAGGGATTCATTTATTTGGGGAAAAACTTGACATCATTTGGATGCATTACATTTTTTTCTGAGTACTGTAATGTGTCCTCTAACATTGTAGCTGTGAAGTAACTGGGTAGTCTGTTTCTGATAGACAAAGCCCATCTGACTCAACAGAGTTAAATCTCTGAGAGAAGTAGGGTTTAGTAAGGATTAACTCATTAATTAAATGGCATTCACAACATACAGTGCCATGAATATGTATTTGCACCCTTCCTGATTTCTGTGTTTTTTGCATATTTATCACTCACAGAGGTTTCAGATCATCAAACCAATTTTAGTATCACACAGAGACAACCCAAGGAAATACAAAATGCAGTTTTGAAATGTTGATTCCATTTATTAAGGCACAAAAAAAAACAAAACTTATCTAACACTATGTGAAAAAGTAATTGCCCCCTGAACCTAATAGGGAGTTGGGCCACCTTTGGCAGCGATAACTGAAATCAAGCGTTTGCGATAATTTGTGATGAGTCTTTCACAACGCTGTGGAGGGATTTTGGCCCACTCCTCTTTGCAAAATCTTTTCAAGTCAGCCATATTGGAGGGTCGTCTTGCATGAACCGCGCGCTTAAGGTCAGACCACAGCATTTCAATTGGATTTAAATCTGGACTTTGACTTGGCCACTCCAAAACCTTCATTTTGTTTTTCTTGAGCCATTCAGAGGTGGACTTGCTGGTGTGCTTTGGATCGTTGTCCTGCTGCATGATCCAAGAGCGCTTGAGCTTGAGGGCACGAACTGATGGCCTGACATTGTCCTTCAGAATTTTCTGGTAAACACCAGAATTCATTATGCCATCAATCACAGTAAGTTGTCCTGGTCCTGAGGCAGCAAAGCAACCCCAGACCATCACACTGCCACCACCATGCTTTACTGTGGGCATAATGTTCTTTTTGTCAAATGCTGTGCCATTTTTGCGCCAGATGTAGCGGGCTGTGCATCTTCCAAAAAGGTCAATTTTTGACTCATCAGTCCACAAAATGTTTCTCCAAAAGTCTTGAGGATAATCGAGATACCTTTTGGCAAATGTGAGACGGTCCTTTGTGTTCTTTTTTGACAGCAGTGGTTTTCGCCTGGGTACTCTGCCATGGATGCCACCTTTGGCCAGTACCTTTCTTAATGGTGGAGTCATGCACACTGACCTTAACTGAGGCCAGCGAGGCCTGCAGTTCCTTTGATGTTTTTTGAGGGTCTTTTGTAACCTCCTGGATTAGCCGCCGTCGCACTCTTGGAGTAATTTTAGGTGGTTGACCACTCCTGGGAAGGTTTGCCACTGTTCCCAGCTTTCTCCATTTGTGGATAATGGCTCTGACAGTGGTTTCGCTGGATCCCCACAGCCTTGGAAATGGCTTTGTAGCCTTTTCCAGACTGATGGATCTCGATTACTTTTTTTCTTAATTCTTCTGGAATTTCTTTGGATCGTGGCATGTTCTTGAGATCTTGTAGCCTACTTCACTTTGTCTAACAGATCCAATTTAAGTGATTTCTTGATTTGAACCCAGGTGGTGGCAATCAGGTTTGGGTGTGGCTTGTAGAATTGAACTCAGCTTTCCCAAAAACTGTTGTTAATCACAGTTACTTTGAGTTTTAGCAAGGGGGGCAATTACTTTTTCACATAGGGCCAGATAATATGTTTTGATTTTTTTTTGTGCCTTAATACATGGAATCAACATTTAAAAACTACATTTTGTATTTCCTTGGGTTGTCTCTGTGTGATACTTAAAATTGGTTTGATGATCTGAAACCTCCGTGAGTGATAAATATGCAAAAAACACAGAAATCAGGAAGGGGGCAAATACATATTCATGGCACTGTACAACATACATTCACCTTACTGCACTCCTTTTTTGTAATACCTAGGATTGCCAGAGCTTTTCCCAGCTGTCATTTGGCTGTCAAGTCTGTCTTTGGCCTAAACGTGATATTTAATTTTACGTCCAAAATCATTTTTTTATTGATAGCCATAAGGGATTTATCTTTCTATCTGCAAAGACAACTTAACAGGCGGAAACTTGGAATCAAACTTTCCCTTGTGTTCATCACTTGTGCATCTTTTATTAATTCTCAGACCAACCACGAGTTAACTCTGCCTTGGAGCACCATTTCAAATCAAATCAGCAGCAGAGTTCAAATGAAGCTGAAAACGTTCACAGTTGGCTCCTGCAGCCACGCAGTACTGGGATATTGGAAGTAAACAGAGAATTGTTTCTTTTTGATATGGGGGGGCTCTCTAGCAAAGATTATCATGTAAATGTAACCAAAACATTAAAACGACACCACAGCACTGCGCTTTACTGTATCACATAAACTTTCAAAAAAGTCAGGAATGAGCTAACCAATGAACTATCTACCTGTCTATTTGTCTGTATGCCTGTCTGTCTGCCTAAATTAACTTTATAAAACCAAACTTTCTTGCATGCATCACTATCATCTGTCAAAGTTTTTCAGGCCAACCATGACTTCATTCTGCCTTAGAGCTCCATTTTAAATCACACCAGCAGCAGACTTCAAACGAGGCTAAAAACTTTCACAGTTGGGTCCCAGAGTTGTGCACGGCTGGAGTTATGAAAATGAACAAAGAACGATTTTTTTTTTTCATGGCATGGGGAGACTCTCCAGTGTGACAAAGAAAAATAAAAACACATTGAAAGGAAGACACACCCCAGAGTGTGTTATTACTTAAACTGAGCAAAATCCATGGAAAAACCCATGGTGTGGGCTCACTTTATTCTACATGTTGGCGTCTGCTCAGTGTGGAGCAGAAATATGTGAATGAACAACAGAGGGCAGTAAGACATCTTTAGCTAGCAACTACCCAGACAAATTACAGATAACATTAAAAAGAGGGGATTTGTATGGTACTCATCTGAAATTAGTTTCTCCATCACCACTTGAGTATCTTTTTAAATGATGACTTCTGTTGCATAAATAAGATGCAGACCTGTTTGAACCTCATGCATTTGGAGGTGAGTGTGAATATCATAATCCTAATGTATTTTTTGTATTGTATTATATTCAACTGTAGTCTGTTGAATTTCATATCTAAATCAATAACTTTGAGGCTGCTAGGAGTTGCCACAAGTTTATCTGTTCTTCCCACTTTGCATGGATGCAGCGTAAGGAAAGACTCCCATGACTTGCATTATGTAGTAGGGTCAAGTATTTTTGAAACAGACCCATATGACCGAAGTCTGGGTTGCAGTTGGATACTCAATTCCTTGCCGCAGCAGCATTTAAAGCGACACACCATTGGGCGGTTCAAGACAACAAATATGTGTATTAACCATAACGCGGATGTCTGTCTTTCAAATAAAGGGATTATGAGATGTTTTTAACCAGATGATATTTTTAATGAAACATTTCTGAAACCTAAGAATGACAATATCTACAGTAGTTTATTTGAAAGTAACATGTTATGCTTCTCTTAAATGTAACAGTTACTTTCACACAGTCATACTAACTGAGATTCATGTTGATAAATATGACAGGAGGGTGAGTCTGAGCGACCATTCTCAGTGTGGCCATTTTACACTTTTGGGACTGGTAGCATATATTCCTCTTTTTATTTTGGTTCCAGCCTTGGTATTGAAGTAATATTTTCACTGGGTTGTCCACGTTTATGAAGCCTGCATGAGTTGCTGAGTGCAAGGGGTGAAAGATGTGCTTCCAATGGTCCAAATTCAGAACATGGTGATTTCATTGCAGACCCACATCAGTAACATTCAGCGTCACATGATGACGTAGCCAGTCAGATTTTCTTAGCGCTGTGTCGGCCTTTTCTGCAGTCATTTTGAATTATCCCTCACATATTTCCTTGACTTCATTGATGTATCACGAAAAAGCTGTTTGGAAATGACAAAGGACAGAATTTCTTTGACTATTTCACTGCACTCTGTGATTTTACAGTACATATCTCCTCCACTTGGTCACTTTAACTGGTTTTGTGATTGCAGTTTCTTTTCCCGCCATCTTCATTTTCTTCTCTCTCCTCCTCTATCCCTCATTTTATCCTCCTCTGTCTAATTTCCTCTCATCCTCATCTTTCTTATGTTTTCTACCCCTCCCTTCCTCCAATTTCAATTTCCACCATCTCCCTCTTCTATATCCTCTTCCTTATTCTCTCCTTCATCCCCTCATCCTGCTCCTCCACCACTGGGATAATTTATCAGTATAAGAGCTGACTAAGCAGCTGTTGGTGTTATCGTGCATCTTATTTATTTATTTTTTTTAACATCGACAAGAGAAACAGATACAATCGATTGCCCCATGGGGCCGTGTGGGAGTCTTCATAGCTACCAAGAGAATTAGCAAGCAGATGGATTTCAGAGGATGAATATTAGCTGTTGTAGCTCAGCACAGACCCAGAGTCCCTTAACTCCACTCCATAAAACAGTAGAGAGGGCTATTGGATTAGAATATGTATTAGTGTCTGCAAGATAAACAGGATAAACATTGCAGCTTTATCCCAAAATCTCCACCCTCCCATTGGCGAGGGATAGAAATGGATAAGATCTGGAGAGGACAGAGATATGTCCTCTTCCTCCATCAGATATTTGGGGAAAAATGACACAAATGTTACTTTAGTAGATAATGAAACACACAGACACACACAAACACAGGTTGCAAGCGATAACCTCAATGCTGGTCAAATCAAGATAGGAATGATTGAACGCCGCAGGACTTCTAGAATCAGCCTGCAGGTCTCTAAGCTTCAAGAAAAAACAACAAACAGTATTTTATCCCGTTTCCCATTGCGTCGTTAAACAAACACTTGTTAACCTGCGCTGTCCACTGCTGTTATGTGGATGTTATCGCACTGGCCACTCTCTGTTGTTTATTGTACCATTTACTGTCTGATAGAATTTGTTTTATTGTAGCAGTTCTCCAGCAGATGAAAGCCAATTTTACTCCATGGGGACAATCTGATTACAGTTTTAATTCCCAAATGTAAATCTATCTCCACTATCTGGTGTGGAAAGTTCGCGAAGGGCTTTGAGCTCTTCGCCTCACATGAAAGAGGGGATGTGCGCTTGCTGGGGGCTGCTCGTGCAAATGTTTCAGCCCACCATGTGGTCCTCAGCATCCGTGATGAATAAAATCACAGTCAGGATACACTGAGCAAACGTTTCTCATGGTCTCATATTTTTTTTCTTTCTTTGAATGAATTTAACCCCCCCTGCTTTTTTTTTCATCTAACACCCTGTGGGGACAAAACAAACACACAAACAAAAATATATTTGAAAAATATCCAGGTGGATAAATCCCTTCATATAAATGTAAAATCTTTTTTTTTTCATTTTGAATTCTTCTGCAGTGTGAGAAATGTGCAACTGACCACGGTGATGCAGCCAAATTGTGCCATTCGCATATAAATGTTAAAAGTTGAAAAGGGAAAGTTTGCTCATAAATCTGCCAAAATCCTTTTAAACAAAAATGGATGTGAAGTGGTCCTGGTGTTTCTGCTGTAATTAACAAAGTGATAAACGTGCAGGGGTAAAATAGGAGGCAAAGTGTTTATCAATCTTAATGCAGCAACAAAGAGGAAGGCAGCCATCGGAATCGCATTATTCTTCTCTGCCTGGCCAAGGACAGGAAGTCTATTTCATTCTCTGCTGTTGTGACAGCATGCCAAACACACTGTTTACTGTTTGAGTATATTTCTTCCTGCATCCTTCACATGGCTGCAGATGTGGTACAGAGATGAACACACCTGTGCGTCAGGTGACCTTCAACCTGCTACAGTTTCTACTTTGGGCTTTATTATGCCACATTACCCCATCAGGATATAAAAGATTTAGATGTCATGAGGAGGGGGTAAAAAAAAAGGTCTCCTAGGAGGAAGATTCATTTTAAAAACATTTTACCAATGTTGTTTATTGGTGGTATTTTCATATCGCTGTGGGTAAGAAGCAAACACGGACTGTGTGACATTATGTCTCCAGTGAAGCTGCGATTGATTTTTATAGCAGGACATATTTCTGCTTCCTCCAACAGCAGCTGTAAATGTCAGGTTGTGGTGTCAGTTCCTCACAATCAAGTAAGACCTGGTTCTTTCTAGACTGGCCATTTTGCACCAACACGCAGCAAAAAATACAGGGAGACATTAATCATAGCCGCAGCACAGATACTATTATCTCAAAGAGTATTTTTATGGCATTTTGCTTTTTTTATATAGGTGACAGCAACGGGATAGATGGTGTGATAGAGGAGGGATGGTGTGTGACAAAGGTCAAACTAAACAGATATACAGAGACAGTGCTGTATCACCACTCACTCCATCTACCTTCTTTATTATTATGTAGAGTTCATGATAAGTAAACATAAAATAGATATCTCCCACCTGCCAGACAGGACAAACAAAAAGGAATAGATACATTAGAAAACATCACAGCTAAAGGTTGGAAAACATAGTTGTGTTTATATTCCTATATATAGTAAATATTGCAATGTTGATTCATATGAGTTAATATTACAACAGTAATTTGAAAAAAATCCTGCAATTTCTAAACAGGGTACCACAAGTATGAAGAAGCAAATGTAACTCATCAAATGTGTGCTGTGAAAAAATGTAAATTGATGTCTCTATGTAAATATTGTTTGCGGTGACGATGATGCAGGCTGTCAAACTCCCATTTATTGCGTAACACTACATATGCAGAGACTGAAAACAGAGGGAAGCAAAAACAAGAAGAAGAAGCAGGACGATGACTGTTGCTTTGCATGTCACGAAAACAAGAGATTTATTTATGTTATATGCTTCCAAGAGTGTAGAGAAAAACTGACAGAGAACCAAAGGGGTGGAAACAAAAATGAGAAAACTAAACAGACGATGAGGGGCTCAGAAGGAAGTCAACCAAAAAAAGTCACGCTGGATGAAAGAAACAAAAAAAAAACACAAGAGAAGCAAAGAGAGTGACAAAGTGAGGGACAGAAGAGGGAGACAGAGGGAACTGTAGTGTGACCCGGAGAACAAAAACAGCGACTGGACATTAGTAATTAGTACGAGGCAGAGAGCAGCAGGCTCGGGAGACTCGGTGTGTGCGGAGTGTGTGCTTGTGTGTTTGCGTGTGCAGCTGCTGAATGAAGTCCTACATTCTTTCCAGCAGCTGTATTAAAAACATTCAACTTGCCCAAATTGTTGCAGAAGCTTTAATTAAAGTCACAAATCTGGCCCCATTCTGTCTACACATACAGCTCCCAATTTAAAATAGCTCACACTTCAAAGTGCCTCCACTAACGTAGTGTTTACTGTAATTCGGCACGCATCCTCACACTTTCATATTCCCCTGAACTCGTGAACTCATGCCTTCTACCCCATCATTGACAATACTGGTTGTGTCACCATCCCCAGAATAAAAGGAAATACATTTGAAAACAACTCCTTAAAACTGTGAAGGTTATTTCAAATGACAGCGCCTCATGAAGAGTAAAGATAGGTGGCGTCATATTATCTAATCCATACAATTAATACATATCAGCAACAATAAAATCACTCCAAATCAAGACATTAAGAAATAAAGATACAGAAAGGTGACACTTAAAGGAAAAACCAACATGAAGTGTCTTTGTATGGAGGTAGGCCACCATGAGTCTGTGGAACTCTGTTAGAGGATGAATACCTCCAAAAGATATTCCCACATTTATATATACAGCCTTTATCTAATCAGGTAATCTCAATGAGATCAAGATTGCAAGAGAAACCAGAGTACAGCAGAAAAAAAACATAGCCAGACATATCAGAGGGACATACAGCACCTCTAAATAGATTGAAGTTTATATCATATCATTTGGTCATGTAGTGATAGAGGTGGAGAGCACTGTCATACACCTTCACTTCACACCATACATCTTCAGTAGGTGAGAAACTGGGAAGAGATGTGGTGACAGGTGATTTTCATGCTCACCAGATCATTCAGTGATCCCTCATACATTTAATGTATTTCTACACTATTTCATTCAGTTTCTTTCAGTAATTTATCTCAGTCTGTATATAGAATTAGATGCAAGTGAACTAAGATGATGGCCTTACATGTCCAAGTTTCCCATAAGCAACATGTGAACTTTACTTGCCCGGACAGTAGTGTAACTTATTCCAATTTATTGCAGTACAAGATCTAAAGGAACAAACACCCATGTTGCCATTGAACCTCGGCAAAACAAGTTAGTAACGGTGGCTCTAGTCTAGCTCTGGAGTCTTAAATGTCATACTCCACCAAAGCTACTGTGTGACATATACATCGGGTAACTTTGAAGGACCACAACAACTTATTGTCAATGAGCTGTTTCTTGCTGAATTGTTCTCCTAGGGTTATTCTTTATTTGAAGCCACATTGGCAGAGACACCTGGTAGACTGAAATGCAACCACAATTGCTGCATGATGGGACATATTAGATTGAATGGCAGTCAGTTCTCACTATCTATCTATCTATCTATCTATCTATCTATCTATCTATCTATCTATCTATCTATCTATCTATCTATCTATCTATCTATCTATCTATCTATCTATCTATCTATCTATCTATCTATCTATCTATCTATCTATCTATCTATCTATCTGTGCTCAAGCTACAGTACAGGTGCGATGTAGAGAAAAAAATAGGTTTTAGCATACTTACAATGGAAATCTGTGCAGCAGTGTTTGCAAATGTGATTTATTTACTTATACATGATTGTCTCTCTGTCACTTTTTTTTTTGCCAAATGACCAACTTTAGCATCATCTTTGTCCCGACAGAGACCCTTCTTAGTTTAGGCAGAATTCATAGACAAACTGTTGCCGGGAGCTGGGTGTTTCTTGGCCTGCAGGCTTCACATCACTACCTGCTGGCTGTCTTTGAAAGTGTGCACCTGCCTTACTACTGTGAGACTTCTCTGAGCGTGCAGGTTATCCTTAGTCACACAATGATTTCACCCAGCAGGAAGCGAGATTAGTAGCCTGTCAGGCTGAGGCCTCATCTTCCAGTGATTCATCTCTAGCTGCTGTGGATCCTGATGCTGGTTTAGCTGGCTCAAGTCCCATCTCTCTGCCTCATCACATCTCTCTGTCTTTGTTTGCTTTCTTATCTCATTGTCAGTGTCCAGTGTTTCCTTTTATTGTTTTGTCTGATCGGTTCTACTACAAACTCAGTTGTACCAGTAATCCCTCTGTAAACACACCCAGCCTAGTTGCTGTTCTTTTCTTTCTTTAGGTGCTTGTTTACGAGGGCTTTTCACACTTGAGTTTGTCATTGTCGCTGGATTGTGATATTCCTTGTCAACAAGCTGGACCCAGATGTTTCTTTATATTGTCTCACAATGTGCAGATGATGACCCCATGATGATGCTCATTTGCGTATCCTTGCTTAAAATTTGAAACAATATGCTAATTTATTAACACGGGGTGAAAAGTAGGGCTAAAATTGCAGTGTGTAGTAGAGGCTAAGACCGAGTTTATGCAAAGGTAATGTGATTTGGTTAGTTGGGAATGGAAGCACTTGCTGTTTTGTGCCAACGTTGTGCTTTTTGTAGTTTTTGAGTCATTTTCATGATTTTGTTTGGCAAACGATTTCGAATAAGTTAGCTGTAAAGAGGCTTTCCCAGGTTAGATAACAGTAATTTAAACACACAGAGTCACAGGTCGGGTCGTGCTTTGTCTTTCAGTGGACAAGTGACAGCCACTCCATCTATACTGAATCAATGTAAGCTAATCAGTGCACAGAACCACACAGGGCGGTATTGAGAGGAAAAGACACATTACTTCTTTTTTAAAACCCATTACGTGAAAAAACCTCCACACACCTTAGAGTGTCAGTCTTCATGCACTTACAATAGTTTATAGTAACCAAAGCGACAAAACTAATTTTGGGCTTTTTGGATTGTCACTAGTCCAGTTTTATGTAAAAATTTAGATTTTTATGTAGATTTTTAAAGTGGGGTATTTAAGGGAGGACAGTTTTCACTGACAGCATTATAAATGTACTAGAGGAAGGTATTATAAAGGAAATTCACACCACTGAGTTTTACACCACACTGTATGGCAGCTACAGTAGAGGTTAGCCATCATTTTGCCCATTGAACTAAATACCTGTGCAGTTAGTTACAATAGCTTATCATTTCTGTTTTTACTGTCTCAGAAAGAGAGACTGAGAAACAAGTGCTTATATGGAGTCAAATTTTCCAAGTCTTTACAGTGTAAGTGGGGAGTATAAAGGTACAAAAGCATGACCTTTTAGAGTGGCCACAATTGACATGTTGAAAATACACTGGAATTGAACTGAAACTATGAAAAGACTGTGGATACATTACCAGTCAAAAGTTTGAACACACCTTCTCATTCAATGGTTTTTCTTTTTTTTTTTTTATTATTATTTTCGACATTGTAGATTAATACCGAAGACATCAAAACTATGAAAGAACACATATGGAATTATGTAGTAAACAAAAAAGTGCTTAAACATTAACTAGAATATGTTTTATATTTTAGATTCTTCAAAGTAGCCACACTTTGCTTTGATGGTCTCAAACTAATTAACCCTTGGCAAGTCACACCTGTTAACTGAAAACCTTTCTAGGTGACCACCTCATGAAGCCGACTGAGAGAAAGCCAAGAGTGTGCAAAGCTGTCATCAAATCAAAAGGTGGCTACTTTATTCTAAAATATAAACCATAATCTGGTTTGTTTAACACTTTTTTCTTTACTACATAATTCCATATGTGTTCTTTCATAGTTTTGATGTCTTCAGTATTAATCTACAATGTCTGTTTTTATAAATAATAAAAAATAAAAGAAAGAAAAAACATTGAATAAGAAGGTGTGTCCAAACGTTTGACTGGTACTGTACACCACATAACCCTGATTCATTTGCATCATATGTGTCCTTCAATTAGCCATCTCCTGCCAAAACATGGTGGACTTGGTGGACTTAAACATGCACCATGAAAATTTCTGGTTGTTTTCCAGGGTCACAAGCCCTGATTTCATTTTACGCAACCATTCAGTCCCTCAAGGTGAGAACAAGCCAATCAGAGTACCAGCAGCCAGTGTCCATCCAGCGGACTGGCGGCAGCAGGTAGACGGCCACACAGCCAGCCAGCAGATGATAGCTACTGAGACGGCTAGCCAACAGCCTGTTAGTGGCCACCTGGACGGCCAGCAGCTGGTGTCCAGCCGCGGAACCAGCCAGACTCCATCATGCAGCTACCAATATGTCAGCCAATAAACCAACAGGGAGCCAGCCATACCGCAGAAGGTTCACAAGGACGACCGGATGAAGAACAGGTGAGGAAAAGTGAGTCACTACAGCAGTCAGGTGCTTCGAGTCATGGCATGTTTGTCCGGGCTGAGGACAGGGAAAATGATATTCTTGTATGGTCTCTTTGATATGTTGAACGACTAGGAAAACAAGCACAAATAAATAAATATGTTGCCAGTTAAATAGATTTACTAGTTTTACTAGAATCATATGATTTTCACAGAGGCAAATGTAGACGATTTTTACACAAGAACACATTTGTTCATTTTTATTGGTGTATAAATATATTTTCTTAAATATAAATAAAAAATATCTAAAAACAAAAACACACAAAAAGTGAATTTTTGATGAATAATGAAACAAGCCAATACCAGCAGTCAGAATCATGGCAACAGACATATAACAGCTGGTAGTCTTGATTATTGTAGCAAAATATATACTGATCACATTATTATGTTGATTACACAAAGCAATGCTTAATTTTATAAACAGTGTTGATGTTGGTGCCTCTGTGGCACTGCACTCTACTGACTCTCCTGACTAGTTAATTTGATGAATGATCTTGTGCCATGATGACTTTTTTCAGTGTGCAAAACCAACAAAAGAAGTAAACACACTGAAAATGGGCTTAATGCATTCCCTCAGCAGGCTATTTTTAAAGAAAGGATTTCAATAAGGACCATATTCATAATGGATCCATTAGTTTGCCACAAAAAAAAACTCCAAAAAAACAAAAAACAAAAGAACGTTGCAAATGACAAAAATGTCAAATCATGAAAATAGAAATGATGCCACCATTCAAGCAGACTGTGAGAATATCATTCATCTAGGCTTCAGAGCACCTTTATGGAATGAGCTTTGATTTCTGCATTACAGTAATCTAACAATTTTCTGTACACAAAGAGTGCATTCAGATTCAGATTCAGATTTCCTTTATTAGTCCCACAGCGGGGAAATTCACAGTGTATGTATGTATTCATCATGTATTTTATGTATATAATGTTCCAAATGTAAAATACGCATGCAGACAAAGAACAACTGCAGAGGTAGACACTGTTGCTGGTGGCTTTCATCTTGGTTTAAAATATGTTGTAATGTTTATTTTTTGTTATTCACCTTTTTGCTAAAGCAGTAAATCATACTGGTTTGATTTTATGGGTGAACATAGCACTAAAATTTAACAAGCTACTTCATATGGTGTCATGCTCACAACATGATAAACTAAAGGTTTCCAAAAAACAAAACAAAAAAACCCCAGACCTTTTTAAAAAGATGTGTCAGTGAAAGGTAAAAAAAGAAAATGAAAACAGTGACCTTTAGTTTTAGGTTGTTGAGAAACTTTGCAGACTGACCTCAATTTACATTGCATCCCTGTGAACTAAATAAACTAAACTAAAATACGGCCAGCCGGCCAGCACTCTTTGATTGTTTCGGACAGCTGAACAACAGTGTTGGCAACTGTATCTTTTTCCCATGTTGGTGGCATGCAGCGCTCTCATCATCAGTTTCCATCTGCTGATGTTTTATTGGGCAGGTACGGTAACAAGACAGCTCCACAGTGGAAGATGCCCACAGATCAGAGACTCACTCCAATCTTGTTGGTAATTTTCTCTCACAGCGTAATACTGATACATGACAAAGAGCAGAGTAAGATGGGGAAATAAAACCTGCACATGGCACTGCTCTCGAAGTCTCTCTTCATGTACTGTATCCACGGGTCTGATTTTTATCTTTGACAATAAAATCCAATCACAACCCAGCCGACTGCTGACGTCTCTGAGAAGCTGGGCAAAGTTTAAATTTGATTTCACCTTGTAGACAGGCTGAACATATCAGCAGTAATAAGAGCAGAGGTCAGTTTGGCTGGCTAGTTAAAGTCGAGAGAAGAAGAAGTGAAAGAAGAGCAAATAAGTTGCAAACAAATGAGGCATTATGTTTAGGAAGAATAGCGTTCATTCCTCTAGTAGAGTTCAGAGACTTGGAGAATCAAGGATATCATAGAAGTCATTTTTGAGTTCCTTTAAGCTGCATGTGGGAGGAAAACAAAGCACCTGAAAATAAAACAATGAAATCATTCAACCCACACAGAAGGAGTGCAATTTGTGGTCCTTTCCTGCTGTAAAGGTAACAGCCCTCACCACACAAGCCAGAGCTGGATAAAAAGTATAGACTTAAAAATTAAACACAGGCATTATTAATCACAGCCTTTTCTCCACATTGTGTGCAAAGGTGGGCCTTATAAACTCCCACTTGATACCCAAAGTAACTGTTGGAAGTTGGCCTTCAAACTGTCCATTACAGCTCCCAGCATTATTCTTGTTTACAACTTCAGCACAGGTCAGCTCTGTCTGCAGTGCAAACAAGCCCCTGTTTTGTAACCTGCATGCAAAGGATACAGCAGATGTTCTGTGATGCTCCTCCTCACAACACACCGCCTCTGGGTAGCCCGAGACACTAACTTCAGTGGAAACAAGTTATGCAAGAATGTAGGCTCTCTGCACACAGTCGAGGCGCAGCACCGTCTACATGTGCGTCATATCTGCACATTTGTCTGTGCGATACAAGTAGCTGTTGAGTTTAACGCCTCTCCCTGTCTCTGGTGTAGACTGCAGACACCATCTTGACAGCCCCGACCCACTAACTCTCCACAGCAGCTGTTGGTGCCGCTCAGAGCCGAAAAGCTACCACCTCGCTGTCCAGGTTAATCAACCACTAACTGCTGCGAATCTGTGCCAGAAGACGGAAAAGGGCATTGAGTACAGTTAAGCAACGACACACGGAAAACGATACACATTTATACAGCACTGTTACTGTTGCTGTTCTACATTGATGAAATGAGCTCTGCCTGCTGCATGCTGTTAACTGGTTGCTACTACTGCATATTATTATTGGCTGTGAACCACACAAAGCTGCCCAAAGGTTGATGCCCAGAAACGAGCACAGCAAAATAAGAAAATACAGGCAGACGGCAGGTTACAGACAATGACACTCTGACACTGATTATGTTTGTATGAGTCTATATATTGTTTTGTAGGACGATCCCTCTTGTTATGGCTTTAACGATTTCTTCAGACTATCTTGAAAGATGCCAGCATAGATTGAATAAATTGAATTGCATGTACAAATACATCATTATAACATCATACAAGTAGCATAAATTATGAAGCTAGAAGTTACTCATGTTAGCTTAACTTTAGCAATTACATTAGTAGAAAAAAAGCGATCTGGTTCTCTTTATAAAACCCTAAAGCACCACTGAGATTTTGATTCTGGAAACCCACAAGTAAATGGGATTACTTGATAGGAGATATAGTATAAATAATTTTTTTAATAGTAACCAATTCATTAATTAAAAGTTGAATTGGCTTTTTTGAAATAAACAAAAATGTAACAAAAGTCTGCACTTGAATTATTTTCTTACATTTCTTAAAATGCAGTATTGCCGGTGGAAACAACTTTTTGTCAATATTGCAGAACTTGTTGTCTTCTGCATATGAAAAAAGACACTCTGTGACCCACTGTGTGCATGAAAACCCCCATCTGCAACTATTTCCTTCCTTCCAAAAATCCAGCAAATGAAGACCGAAATATAAATTTAATGTGTTAAAAAAACAATACATAACCCTCCACCTTTTCTAACCACTGAATATATATATATATATATATATATACATATATATTAGATTGGTGGTGCTTCTGTGTGCAGAATACTGCACAGCTAGACAGAATAAACCCCAAACACAAAGAAAGCACAACTCCCTACAATTGCAGCCATCGACCATTGGCTCCCTAGAAAACAAACTCTTACTTGCTTATAATAAGCAGAAATGGGAAATATGAGGATTGCAAAAACAAAAAAAAGTAGGATGAAGAAGCAGCGTGAGCGGAAAGACAAAAAAAAAAAGAAAACTATGATGGAGAGGAATGGAGGGGGAAAAAGCAAAGCAGAGAGGGAAACTGACAGATAGCAGAAGAGTGGTGAGAGGAGAATTATAACCACTGTATGTAATTACTGCAATAATAAGCTATTCACCCTGTGTGACCAATTTTTATTAGGCAATGTGACAAGGGGGAAGGATGGTAATTGCTGTCCTAAGAACAATGCAGATTAAAAAATTGATGAGCCCATCAACTTAGATGCCTGCAAACGAGTGTATGTGTGAGAGCCAAAGTGAGAGGCTGTGTATGCGGCGTGCCAGCAGAAAGGTTGTGTGAACATGCTGCACGGGTGTGAATCGGGAAGTTAAATTTTGTGTGTGTTTAGAGTGACAATTCGTGGGTGTGTATTTTTTGTATTTGAGTGCTTGCTGGGAAGATGACAGTAAATGACAGCTGCTGGGTTGAACAGGGTTAAAGACTGACTGGGAATAATGGAGTCGGTCTGCTGACTGTTCACTCAATAATACACAAGCACACATAACACACACACACACACACACACACACTTTAACACTCAGCATGTCACTTTATGTTAGAAAGTTGTAATGACCTCTGCTCAAGTCATTTTCAGGCGTCTTTCCAAAGTTATTTTATTGCGACTGATCTCCACAGACTGAAACCTGTGTGTGTGTGTGTGTGTGTGTGTGTGTGTGTGACCAATGTGATTTTGTGCCTGCTCTCTGAACTTTCATCTTTGTGAGGACCAATGTTTTCAATGTTTTTTTTTTCAAAGTGAGGAAGTTGTGGTCAGTTCTCACCTCTTCAAAAGGCTGTTTTTGGGTAAAGACTTGATTTAAAACTTAAGGTTAGAATTAAGTTTCTGTTAAGTTTATTGTTGTGATTGGAATTAACCATGTCATTGCAATGATCAGGGGCTAGGGAACTCATTATGTCGATGAGGGTACACACATAGAGGTACAAATTTGTGTGTGGATTGTGTGTGCATTATGTATGCAACACGTCCTTCCCAAGGATCCTACTTCTTTAAGCTTTAATAAAGTATCACAAGATACATAAACAGTGGGAGGGGTTTGGAGGAAACCTGGAGCACACTTTTGTAAGACAAGAAGGGACAAAGCTGCATTAGCTTTAACAATGGATGAAATGACTTATGATGAGAGGGGTTTGATTGGCTTTGGATAGTGGATTTGGACTTACATTACACAAAATTAATACTAATGTTTGTCTGCCTCTGATAAGTAAATAATCAGAATCAGAATACTTTACTTTTTATTTATCCCAGGGGGAAATTTGTACAGTGCAGTATGTACAGTAAGAAAGAGAAATACAATAAACAGAATATGTACCGTAAATAATAAATGCAATAAATAGAACAAAGATAAACATAAATGCTGCTTATTGTATGGATGAGTGAAGAATGAGAATATTGCACTTCCAAAATGGCATGGTAAGTAAATTCAATTTTTGAATGAACAGACCATGAAATAGTTTCTCAAAATCTGATGACTCTCCAGCTGTCTCAAATGTTATGTGTGGAGAGATTTCAAGCTTTTAAGTGTGTATTTGTGTATGTGTGTATATGTGTGGAATAGATTGCAGCAGTTAGACTTTAGCAGTTAGAACATTTCAGCTGCTAGAAGACAAATTATCACTTCACTGAAAGACAAAAAGAAGACACAAAGACATGAACAACAAAAAAAACAAAAAAAACAAAGAAGAAACAGAAACATTTAGATTGTGAAGGTTGTGAGGTAAGATGATTTATTGATGGGTTCATATACCACCATGTCCACAAGAAGAAATCATCATGGTTGAGCTGCTTCTGGGGATGGTGGAAGAAGAGTAAATTGTAATCTGAACACAAACACTCTTCTCAAACACTCAAGCCTGATCCAGCTCCTACACTGTGAACTCCAGTGAGCTGTGCTTCACTCCTCTGGAGTTATTTTGATTATATAGAAAACGAGGATGCCACATCAAAGGGGAAACACTCAATCTTCATCCTCATACTTGTTTAGAGAATGAGGCCATTGTTCCAGGTTACCGAGAGAGCCCATCCGTGGCCAATACTTTGGATTAAAATGGACTACTCTTACTTAAGCAGAGTTGTTTGTATTTGTTTTGTTTCTATTATCCTAAAAGGCCAAGCTGAAGGGTTATGAGGCTTCAGCTCAGGATCAGGCTGTGTGGACCAAAAGACCTTTCCTGCTAAGACACCTGAATGTATATAAGTTTCCTTGCACACTTATTGTATATTATTTACTTGTATTTTTGTATTTATATGTTTCTATTCATCTGGCATTGTAGACGGAAGAGCAAAGTAAGAATTTCATTGTACAGTGAAACCTGCTGTATACCTGGTGCATAGACTTAAAAAACATATAAAAAATACCAAAAAGTAACCTTGAAATGTGTGGGACACAAGTTTAATACCTGTGGAAATTGTACAGATTTAGCATGAGCATACAGAAACTTTCCCCTTTCAGCAGACAAATGTGAAAACAAAGTGTGCACATAAATAATTCTGCACAGTGAATCAAACAACAGTGAAGTAACAATTGGAAAAACAAATTTTTGACTGTAGAGGGACTTTAACAAACAATAAATGTAGCTAAAGAAATAAAACAGAACTTTCATTTTATGTTGATGTTGGCTCTGGATAAAAGCAGTGTTTAACCACTGCCTCGTGTCGTAAAGATTTCGATCTGGCTGGCACTTCCATTTGTTTTGACAGTAATTAAGTTCCTACATAGCTGTTTTCAGGTAACTTTTTGTGGTGATGTCAGATATGAATCTTAACTGTAATTTGTTTTGTTTCATTTATTCACCTAATGTTAGGTTACATTTTCTCTCCAATGGGCTCTTCTGGTCTGTGTGCCATAAATTACTTTTGTCTGTTTTACGGAAAAATCTAACATGGTGACAAGAATAATGAATAACTACTAGAAACTAATTGAAATAGCCAGTCTTCTCGCTGTTGCTCTCATTTGCTTATGAGTGTGATACAGAGGCAGCAGTATTAAACTGAGACCAGTTTCATAGACAGTTGAAAACTCAACATGTCAAAATAAAACAAATATGTCAATGAAATGTATTAAAAATATGAAAGTTCATTTGATTCATCTTCAGAAGTAACATCGGCATACACACAGATGGAGCGACCAGTAGCTCCCTTAAACTTTGCCACATAATTGTTTTAATTTGTCTTTTTGCCTTTTTTGAAGCTTGAAATATTTTGTGTGTTCAGTTTCTACTTTGTTACATTGGACAGAATTTACATTTTTGTCCTCATCTACAAGAGCAGTTTTTATAATATTTGCACTGAAAATGTGTATGTGAGTTTGTGTGCATGTGGGTGTTGAACAATATTCTATTTTCTGGCTCATTTACCACAGGTGTGGTCAGGTGGGCTGTAAATTGGGCTGTAAAAACAGTGTGTGTGTTTGTGTGTGTCTGCGGCTCTCCCCCTAAAGAGCATTAACCGCAAGTGGTTCGACTCAAAGACAAATCAAGGTTGAACTTTTCAAAGACAAGACAGTAACTCAGATAAAAAAACATCAATGCTGGACCAGACAGTGTGGATTAGACGCAAAGTGAATAAATTCAGATTCACCCAGAAAATAAACCCATGAAAACACACTTGAGTTTTGTAGAGCCCCAAACAGCAGTTGCTCAACATCCACCACAAGTCAAGAAATGTGCAAAAAAAAGCTTAATCCAGCCTCAACTGAGGTATTTTTGTTTAATTTAAAAATAAACAGTCCCAACATATTTATTGAGGTTGGAGTGTTTTTATAGTCTGTTTCACTGGTCTTATTATTTTTTTTCACTTTTGCTTTTATGTGTTATATAACTAAACAACTGATGGATGTGTGATAGCAGGTATATAATAGACATACCCAGTGTGCCTCCGTTATGACAGAAACAGTCTGCAAGGGTTTTGTCCGTCTGCACTTTATGAACAGTCTATTTTTATATTCCAGCTGTCCCAAACCAGGGTCTAAAGACCATTAGCCTTCCAAATGGAGTTAATGTTAAAGGCCTTCAACACTGTACTGTAAAAACCAAGCTAACAGAGTTTCTATAAGCACACAGAACCTTCTGAATAACTGCAGGACACTTGAATTATACAAGTTCTGAACCACAATCGTAATAAGTAAGTATTAGTATAAATCAATTAACCCAATGTGTGAAAAAGCAATTATTTATCACATAATTAGTTAAAGAGTTACCTTTAAATTCATTTATTTTATTTTATAGTGTTTATTGCAACATAAGTTATTTTCCAGTACTTTTTCCAGGATTCCAAGAAATGTGAGGTTACAACAGGGTGTTAAATTGCTCTTTAAAAGAAAGTTGTGATGCAATTTGTGTTTTCTTAATGCAGAGTTATTCAGCTGTCAAATGTATCTAATCTGTTTCACACATTTTTATGTAGACTATTATCCTCTGTGCAGCTCTCATACAGAAAATAAGGATATTTGATTTTTGATATTTTGATATATTTTAATCAAACTCTGTATGCAGATTAAAGACACCATTTCAGAATATCACTTGAAATCCCATCTCTTTCCCTGTCATACAACCCCTACCCCATGTACAGTGGTGTGAAAAAGTGTTTGCCCTTCCTGATTTCTTATTTTTTTGCATGTTTGTCACACTTAAATATTATAATTATAATAAAATTTAAAACAAATTTAAATATTAGTCAAAAACAACACAAGTAAACACAAAATGCAGTTTTTAAATGAAGCTTCTTATTATTATTAGGGAGAAAAAAATCCAAACCTACATGGCCCTGTGTGAAAAAGTGAACCCTTGCCCCCTAAACCTAATAACTGGTTGGGCCACCCTTAGCAGCAACAACTGCAATCAAGCGTTTGCGATAACTTGCAATGAGTCTTTTACAGCGCTGTGGAGGAATTTTGGCCCACTCATCTTTGCAGAATTGTTGTAATTCAGCCACATTGGAGGGTTTTCGAGCATGAACCTGCCTTTTTAAGGTCATGCCACAGCATCTCAATAGGATTCAGGTCAGGACTTTGACTAGGCCACTCCAAAGTCTTCATTTTGTTTTTCTTCAGCCATTCAGAGGTGGACTTCCTGGTGTGTTTTAGGATCATTGTCCTGCTGCAGAACCCAAGTTCGTTTCAGCTTGAGGTCACGAACAGATGGCCGGATGGACATTCTCCTTCAGGATTTTTTGGTAGACAGCAGAATTCATGGTTCCATTTATCACAGCAAGTCTTCCAGGTCCTGAAGCAGCAAAACAGCCCCAGACCACCACACTACCACCACCATATTTTACTGTTGGTATGATGTTCTTTTTCTGAAATGCAGGTGTTACTTTTACACCAGATGTAACGGGACACACACCTTCCAAAAAGTTCAACTTTTGTCTCATCCAGTCCACAGAGTATTTTCCCAAAAGTCTTGGGGATCATCAAGATGTTTTCTGGCAAAATTGAGACGAGCCTTAATGTTCTTTTTGCTCAGCAGTGGTTTTCGTCTTGGAACTCTGCCATGCAGGCCATTTTTGCCCAGTCTCTTTCTTATGGTGGAGTCATGAACACTTGACCTTAACTGAGGCAAGTGAGGCCTGCAGTTCTTTGGATGTTGTTGTGGGGTCTTTTGTGACCTCTTGGATGAGTCGTTGCTGCACTCTTGGGGTAATTTTGGTCTGGCCAGGCCACTCCTGGGAAGGTTCACCACTGTTTCGTGTTTTCGCCATTTGTGGTTCGCTGGAGTCCCAAAGCTTTAGAAATGGCTTTATAACCTTTTCCAGACTGATAGATCTCAATTACTTTCTTTCTCATTTGTTCCTGAATTTCTTTGGATCTCGGCATGATATCTAGCTAGCTTTGAAGGATCTTTTGGTCTACTTCACTTTGTCAGGCAGGTCCTATTTAAGTGATTTCTTGATTGAGAACAGGTGTGGCAGTAATCAGGCCTGGGTGTGGCTAGAGAAATTGAACTCAGGTGTGATAAACCACAGTTAAGGTTATGTTTTAACAGGGGGGGCAATCAGTTTTTCACACAGGGCCATGTAGGTTTGGATTTTTTTTTTCTCCCTTAATAATAAAAACCTTCATTTAAAAACTGCATTTTGTGTTTACTTGTGTTGTCTTTGACTAATATTTAAATTTGTTTGATGATCTGAAACATTTAAGTGTGACAAACTTATGCAAAAAAAACAAAATAAATCAGGAAGGGGCAAACACTTTTTCACACCACTGTAGCTCAGCTTCACTGCTTTCTCCCTGTTTTTACTCTCCCTCCCTCTCTTCATCGTGCCTCTCTGGTATCTGAGATTGTCCTGCGGTTCTCCTCTGCCAACTTTCTGTCCCGGCTCTGACAGATGGTCCCACAGCAGATATCTCTCAACTAGACCTTGTCACTAAGGGATATTAGCTTGTGTGTGTGAGACGGAAGATGAAGCAAGAATTAACAAAATTTCAGTTTCAGAGAGGTAAGGACAGAGACAGAAAAAAAACCTGTGAAAAAGATTTTATGCAAAGAACTTATATTACAAATTTGTCAAACTTTACCATCAATTAACTTCTTCAAGGTTATTTCCATCCAATGATGGATACAGTATATCTCAGAGATAACTGAGCTCCACATCTTTCTGGCTAATAGCTCATTCATGCCTCTGTGGTGGAGCTGTCCATGGTGCTGAACTGCATGCTGCTGCAGGAGAGAGATCCACATAATGTCACCATTGACTTTTAATTAGCATTGTCGATGTAAGAACTAAATACTATGAAGGCTATATCACATGGTTGTATTGGATTGCATTAAACTGTGGAAGTGTGACTCTGTTTCTCCCTCTAAACCACAGTGAATGGAGATACATAATCAGTGCAGGTGCTTCAACACTCCTTCAGTTTCTGTCATTTCAATTTGTTGATATGAGAATGATCTGTCACTAAGAAAAGTAGAGCGACTTTGGTTAAAGGGATAGTTCAGATTTTTGAAAGAGGGGTTGTATGAGGTATTGATTTTCTTCTCTTCCATAAATCACTGATCCAAAGAGCTCATTTGGGGCTTACAGTGATGGGAAACACTGAAAATATCCTGAATATAGTGTACACTTAACTGAACTTTGTTTCTGTCCCTATCCACAACAATACGTTGCTCAAAGCTGCTTCTCCAAACACAGAGATCTCCAATTGCCATCTACTATCGATAATACACTGACTAGGGTAGGAACACAGTAGGAACCTCATACAACCCATGAGGTTATATACAATGTATATATTGTCAATGTACTTTTTGTTGTGTAGAGGTCATGCTAGAAAGGAAAATATAAATGCTAATCCAACCTTGAAAGAACACTGAACAGCCATTCATTTGATTTGATTCATTCATTTATTTTCAATATAGACAATTTACTTTCCTCATCCGGTTGTCCATTCCCTGATGAACACAGTATGATGATGTACATCAACTCTGTTGCTGAAAACAGCCGTGAATTGTTGTCACTGGGTAAAAAAATATGAACACTCAAAGACTTTTCCCAGTCTTCTTTCTCTCTCCTGCCAACTTTTGTTCTGGCATTGGTTCAGCTCTGAAATGAAGTGAGGAGAGATGTGAGACCACAACCGCCAATGCACAGCAAGGGATTAATGGCTCAGGACCAAAGGACATCATTGGTCACCAAGTATTTATTTATTTCCATAGTTGTGCAGTGTGGAAGCAATTTTGCTAAAAACTCATAAAGCAAAATTATCTAAATGACACATCAAAGAAACAGGAATTGTTCATTCAAATCTGGAATTAAACAAAGCATATGACAAGCACATGAGTGAATATCTAAGGAAATTATTTTAGCCCAGTGCATAAAGTGTATTTTTCAGAGAGATCAACTGTGTAGCAAATATATGCTACAATCAGGGGGCATAAAGCTTGAACAATGCAGAAATAACTGTTCTGTTCTGCAACCAAGACACGAGGTCATGCCAGCGACAAAATGCCTGTCTGATCCCAGGAATGCACAAAAACTATGAAATTAATACATCTGTTTAATTAAAACATTATCATACCAAACACACTACTGACAAAGTAATATCCGGTTAATTGATTTGTTCTTGGCAACAATGTTCAGATGCGGGATATCAGAAGTGAATGTTAACAGCTTAGCTCACATAAGACCTTCATTGGACCAGGGCCAAGAGGCAGAATACTCTATGCATGCAAATGCAAAACATTTTTTTCTGTCCCAAATGGTATAAACAAGTTCATCCCAGGGATGCTGATGCAAGTTAGGATATACATAGGGTTGACAAAAAGTAAAGTGAGTAAAATATGTGTAATACAGTGTAATGTTAAACAATATTCCTGCAATAAATGTGATCATTTTTAGTTTGTTAACACTGTGACAGAGATGTTGAGTTTGCAACTGTAGTTTAGTCATGGTGTTGTTGTGAATATCTTTATATTGAGTTGCTAATGTTGTTTCCACCCCTTTCCAGCCCATCTGATGATACTGCCCCCCCATCCACGGGGCATGATTGGTCATTAATGTTAGCTTGATTGAAAAAGATATGGATGATATACTACGGCCTTCACAGTTACCAGATCTCAACCCAACTGCACAATTCCTATATTTCTTCACTTTATATACACTATATTGCCAAAAGTATTCACTCACCCATCCAAATAATTGAATTCAGGTGTTCCAATCACTTCCATGGCCACAGGTGTATAAAATCAAGCACCTAGGCCTAGGCATGCAGACTGCTTCTACAAACGTGTGAAAGAATGGGTCGCTCTCAGGAGCTCAGTGAATCCCAGCGTGGTACTGTGATTGTTAGGGTATTTGTCTCCCTCTGTCTGTCATTGTCTGTCTGTCATTGTTAGGAGGTTAATCTCCGTCTGTCATTGTCTCTGCCACACCTGCCTCACCTGAGGAGGTTAATCCCGGTCATTCATCTCCACACCTGACCTCACCTGGACACCTGTCCCCAATCAGCCACTCAAGCCACCATCACCTCTACTGGATAAAAGCCGGCGTCTTCTTCCACTCTCCGACAGACTGTCTCTGTTTTACCATCATCGGTAACTAGCGGTTCTAGCTTTTCTCTGCTTTTTCTGCCAGCAATATTAATGCTGTTTTCTCTGCCTGATTCTCCCCAGAATCCAGATTCTCATCCCCTTGCCTGATCGCGACTCCTGGTCCTCCACACAGCATCATCGGCCGCCTTCTCAGCTCTGCCAGCCCGGTGCTCCGCCGCCAGCTTCGCCTCAGAGACTCTCTGCTGCCTGAGCCTGAACCCCCCCAGTCTGCCAACCCGTGATAAGACCCCATCCCCATTAAAGATCCTCTCTGCACAGCCCCATCCCATCCTGATAAGACTCTTTTGTTATTCTGCATTAATTAGATGGATCCTTGTTTTTCGGCTTAAACCTGCCTCAATTGTCTGGTCCTTTTTGTTTCCTGGTCTGCATTTTTCTGGGTCCGCCAATTCACCAGTGTGAGCCTTAACAGAGATTGGATGCCAGCTGTGCAACAGGTCGTCCAGTCTCGTGAAATTTTCTCGCTACTAAATATTCCACAGTCAACTGTCAGTGGTATTATAGCAAAGTGGAAGCGTATTTCCACAGTAACTGAGCAGTGGTATTATAGCAAAGTTGGAAGCGTCTTGGAGCTGGGCTTGGCCTCTTAGTTCCAGTGAAAGAAACTCTGAATGCTTCGGCATACCAAGAGACTTTGGACAAGTCCATGCTCTCAACTTTATGGGAACAGTTTGGGGATGGCCCCTTCCTGTTCCAACATAACTGCGCACCAGTGCACAAAGCAAGGTCCATAAAGACATGGATGAGCGAGTTTGGTGTGGAAGAACTTGACTGGCCTGCACAGAGTCCTGACCTCAACCCGATAGAACACCTTTGGGATGAATTAGAGGGAAGACTGCGAACCAGGCCTTCTTGTCCAACATCACTGTCTGACCTCACAAATGTGCTTCTGGAAGAATGGTCAAGGATTCCCATAACACTCCTAAACCTTGTGGAAAGCCTTGGCCAGAAGAGTTGAAGCTGTTATAGCTGCAAAGGGTGGGCTGATGTCATATTAAACCCTATGGATTAAGAATGGGATGTCACTTAAGTTCATATGCGTGTAAAGGCAGATGAGAGAATACTTTTGGAAATATAATGTACCAACCACTGTTACATTGTCATAATCACACAGTGACTTCCAATTAATATTAATAATAATAGCAATTATTAATATTATAAACATTCTCAAACAAGAAGACATAAGTTAAGGTCCTTGTTACTCAAACAACTTTCAAGTGACAATTTCAGGGCAAATGAACTAAACAGTAATGTAAGAAACCTAAGCGTTTTCTGTTCCTCTTGTCAAGCAGTAACTGCTGAAATCACTGCCTGCTTCATTTCAGCCACCCAACGTGTCACAGATATTGAAAATCAATTACTAAGCAGCAGTCCTGAGGAATTCACACACACAGGCAAACACACAAACACACATGCTGTGCATTGTCCTGCTGGCAAAGACAGAAAGTAGGCCACTGGGAGAGGAGAAGTCTCCATCGACCAGCAGTCAAACTTTTAATAAACACATTAAATCCTTATGGATCCTCCTGCTGAGCTGCCACTAAATGGCACTCATGAGGAATTAGCACAAGGGAAGATTAATTGGCTGCCTGGAGAGGAGAGGATGTGCTGGATGAGAGCGGGTGAGAAGAAAAGGAAAATGAAGACAAAGAGGAAAAGTATAAAACAAAAGTAAAGGAAGAGGGTGAGAACTGAAGAGAGAGGAAAGAAAAAAGACTGTGAGGTGACAAAGAAGGGATGAAGGAGGTGAGATGAGTGCAAGGTTGGAATAAGACCGGGAGAGGAGGAAGGGTAAAGGAAGAGCGGATAAAAGTAGGAGCAAATGCATGGCAAGACTTCATATTCAGGGTCACTCCAAGGAAACTTGATGGAAAATTAATAACAGAATGTCCAAATTATCATTAAAGATGGATTAGAACATCTTTATGTTCACTAGCTGGCCATTCATCAGCCTGCTACTGTTTCTTGCAGCTAAAAGTGGCAGGAACTAAAAAAAAGTAATTATAAGTAATTCAAAAGTTTCCTTAGAGACATGTCCTGTCAGACAGGCCTTTATAAATAGGTCCAAAAAAAGAAAGTGAGGTTGAAGGTCTTTTATTGATTGCACCTCATTTTTTTTCCAAATTCATGGGAGCGCCATGTGAGAAAGCCTGAATTTTCTTCAAGGTAGAGGGGGAAAACATTTTTTTCCACGATAAGTGTGCCTGCAATTTCTTGGTACTTGTGTTAAGGGCTGCTGTGGCTGCTGAGTTCCCGTGAAAGTGGCCCGTGGATGGCAGTTTTCATAAAAAATATCCAGAACGGTAGAGCATCCGTGCCTCGACGAGTGGCTAGTTTGATGCTTGCCAGGATGCAATTCTGCTCTGAAGTGCTGTTGAATTTTGCTAAAGAAAAATGAACTGTGTCTCACATAACCACTTGTTTTTTGCAGGTACAGGATATGGGCAGGATGAGTTCAAAGGGCTTTCCTTTCAGCATAGTTGAAGTAGATTTCTTGTGTAGTCCCAAAACTCACTTCCAAAATTGAAGTGGAATACAACAGTGTTTTTTGTGGTTCTTAAGAGATTTGTATTTTACATTTTGACAGCTTTTTTGGTTCACATGAATGATCTTTAAAATGTATGTGTGTTCAATGCATGCACATTACAGTATGTCGCACATCAAAAACTGCATTGTTAGGCTCCCCTAATGCAGACACTACAGCGGTGGGGTCAGTGCAGAGCTCATTGTCCTCACTGTGAAATACCTGTATTTGTTTAAGGCGCAGAATGGTTTAATGTCGTCTTGTTCCCAGGTGACCAAAGGTTGTTGTATTACCTTCTGCAAGCAGACACTGATCACCATACTTTGCAGTATAGTGAGGTTCAGAGCACCTCTGAGTTAATAAAACAAAATGTACACACCCTTGCTAACTGCCCTGTGAGGCTGTACTTTTTGAGCTGAATGCCAATGTCAGAGTTCTGGCACACATGCTGGTGCTCGCCATGACAATGCTAACAGACTGATGCATCACAATTTTTGTTTAGCATGTAAGCATGCTAACATTAGCTAATTAACAGAAATTTAAAAAAAAGCTGATTTTGAATATCTGACTTTTTAATACTGAAAATAAACACTGATGTTTTTTGGCATGACGAATGTATTGTGAATTGTGGTTGCATTTTGGGGATAGTGTTATAATTTAATTAAACAAATGCTTAGAATAATTCTTCATGTTTGTACTGTACAGCTCACACGCCTGAGTATTAATACTGACAATAAATGTTAAACAATCACTGTATCAGAGTATGCAGACCCTGTTGACCTCTGAAGTTGCTTTTTCTGTCAAGTAATTCCTTTTCATCCAAAGTTCGTAAAGTTGTGAACTCATGGCTCAGTTTTGAACTCAGTGTACTGATTGTGTCATACTTCACCTTGTGGTCAGACGCTAATCATAATACGGAAAAGACAAAAGCTACCATTTTACATTCAGGCGATAGCTCTAAATGCAGCTCATAAACTTTATCGTGCCTCTTATGCTTCCCACCAGACACTTTAAACACCAAAGAAATGTATAATGATTTTTAATTAAGTCCTATTAAGTAACACAGCAACACATGATGGTGCAGGTGGGAGCCGTTCAGTGACATTTACTGCTGTCAGTGTTAAATACTGTAGTCAGATGGCTCGGTCACAGGTGAGTGAACTGCTCTGTTGATTCAAGATCATCTTTGTTAAAACACGCCGTGCCCTAAAACGGGGAGAACAGATGGCACTATCTGACACACACGCACACACATTCACACACTTAAACAAGCTCATGATATGCTGGGTCACATAGTGAAACCTCATTTTGAGGTGTAAATGCGTGCACACACACACACACACACACGGACACACACGCAGACTTATCTCAGTATCAAATAAACCTTGTCTTGCTGTGACAGCTGTGAGTGTGAATCCTCTGATCTTTGTCAGTGTGTGTGTATGGATTACACCCGTGTAACATGTGTGAGGAGATCGGCTTCATCAACAGATGGCTAATTGCTTTATCAATTAACCATGAAAACGTTAATGGGCTCTCATTATCAATTATTTAATTTGATATATAACTTATTAATCAAACAGAGTGTGAATTACCACTGTGGCGAGGCCAAGTGCAGTTTGAAATGTGAAGTGTTTAAGCAGATTTAACTGATAATTGAAATTTTGCTGGAAATTCCGAATATTTTTACACTGTGAACAGGACTTGCCGTAATCCAATTAATTACTTAATTAATTAATATTGTTTAATCTGATAATCAGTATTCTCCCATATAAAATGCCTTCATTCCTCACCTCTTTGTTACATTGAGCACAATGGCTTTTCCGTGATGTAGGTTCACTTAGACATAACTGTTTTTTCGCCTTTACTCCAAACTCCTGGACTGAACCTGAAAAGATCTTAAAATCGTCTGTTAGGCAGCATTTATAACACCCATTTCCAAACATTGTTGTCTTTGACTGTAATTTTGTTGTCTAATTATCAAGTCACTGTTTAACTACTATTTAATTACCTTTTACTACTATTTGATTATTCCGAATTATTTCGTTTACAGCAGTCATTGTCTGCATTATTTTTAACCTCTGTGACTTGCGGTTTTGCTCTAATTCCTTACTTGATTGTAGCTTGGCACCCCCATAAAATACATACATACATATACATACATAAACACACACACACATGTAAATATGCAATCACTGGCCACTTTAGTATAGCACAAACTAATGTAATTCAATGTAGCAGCTCTGTTATAAATTCAACTTTCAAAGTCAAAAGTCAAAGTCTGCTTTATTGTCAATTCTGCAGCATGTACAGGACATACAGAGAATTGAAATTATGGCTTCTCTCAAACCCTTGGTGCTAGAAACAACAAAAACAAGCAAAATATAAGAAAAATAGCAAACCACAACAAAAATAAGCAAAACAAATACAATCAAACTAGAAAAATAAATAAGACATGGTAATAAATTAAGACATCAAAATTACAGCCAGTGCAAATATATATGGTAATAGTGCAAAAATGGAGTTAGCTTATAGACTGGTTAAGGTGGTTAAAGTGAATAAAGTGAGTACCTTCACCATAAGTAAGTATATAATGTTAATTCTTCTGTTGACATTGTCTGAAATGTGTAAATTCAATACAAATGCAAAAATTCAAAATATAGATATATAGATATAGATAATAATAGAGTGTATGTATATGCATATACTGTTTTTACTGTTTTATGTCACTGCCAATCAATCATCATAATAAAAGCAGAATTTTCCAAATAATCTATGTAATTTGTTTTTGTTGAGACTTTTCTGGAGGTGCCTCAACACCTTTCACAATTTATTTTTTGTTTTGCAGCTTTACCGACCAGTTCTTCTGTACATCAACAATCGATTCCAAAAAGAAACATTTCTTGTGTTTTTCTTAAGTATACTTAATTTTGTTTCCACTGTGAACATAATACACATTCAAAACCTGCTTATCGACTTAAGAGTTTCTTTTTAGAGTTTTAAGAAATTAGTTCCTTTTTGACATATTATATATTAATTGAGCCATATGCTGATGGGTGTGATGGGGTGGTGGGGACTTTGTGTCTTGCTGAAGGACACTTTAGCAGAGCAGATGCTTTTAAGCACAGACTTCAGTAAAGAGCCAGCATTGGTCTAAACATTTCCCTGTTGTTAGCTTTTTGAAGCTGTAAGCTGTCAAATGGAACAACCTAATTTGAGACCCATCCCCCATCTGAGAACATTCAAAAGAAATAAAAACACTGATTTGAATCTCAAATCAGACATTGTGTTGCTGGGCAAAAGCTTTGTGTTTGTTTAACACAATAAAACAAACAGTCACTTTGCTCACAGTTGAGATGACGGGGAGGCACAGATTGTTTTCCAGCATTATCTCTCCAAGATATGAGGGAACGAATATTTGCTTCAAATGTCCACTCCATAATTACCATAGGGAGCCCATTACTGGCTTTGCTTACACTGTGATTTATCACCATCTCCCCAAAATGATGCTGAACATGTTAATGAGGTTGATGCCCCACACTATTAGAGCCCCAGAATCTACCTACATTTATCTGTATGTCCTTGGGATAAAAGTAAAATAATGAAATGGCATAACAGATTTTCAGAAACTGGTTTTAATCATCATCAAAACAAAAACAGGACAGTACTTAGTCTTAAAAAGAAAAACAGTGCTGTCAACAGTCAGCCATTTGTATTTTGTTGGATTGGTATCACTTCTTGCATTTTGATGAGTTTACACAGACCGCTGGAGGCAGTCACTGAAAATAAACAAAAACTCAACCAATTTAGCTCTATCAACCCCGACATTGTTTACAGCCTTTCAGACAAAATTTGTAGGGAACTGGAAAGTTTAACTATTGCGCTATTGCGAAAATATATAAATAAATTGACTTCTGCTAACTTATTGATCATGCTGCTTTTAGTGGTCCATAGCCTCAGGCTGCAAGGAGGGAGATAGAGGCCAATAGCTGGAAGGAAAAGATGTTTATGATGCAGATAAAGGTATGCATATGCAGATACCTGCTTGCATATTATGTGTACCTAAGTTATTTGCCTAACAATGTTGACTGTGTTAGTCTTTCAGGCCAGCAATGGCTCCAGGGACTTCATCATCCACTTACATCGAGCCAGCTAAAGGTCTCAGTCCCACAAGATCTGCTGCTGCCAGCAGGAGAAGCAACTGTACTTCCAGTGGAGCTAATTTAAAAGAGCTTCTTCATGTAGCAATAGGCTAATTTCTCTACAACAAAGTTCAACTAAATTCTTCAACTCCATTCCACTGAAGTACAGTTTGTTTTATTATTCAGGGATGAAGTGTCTTGCATAAGAATTGTTATACCCATGTGATGATTTTCCACTTGTAGAGTATTTTGTTTTAGTTTGTATCTTATTTTGATGTGATCGTAATGAGGGTAAACACTATGAAGAATTTATAAAAGTTACTTGCTTGGTAAGCATAGAGGATGTCCTATTTAATGATATCTGTCCAGATTTCCCCAGGACCTCAGGTTATGATTGATGTGTTATGCTTTGGTTTGTGCTCTTCTTTGTTCCTTGCCTCTGCCATCTTGCTATCCTGTTCTTGTAAAAGGTTCACCCTCCATGACAGGTCTTTGCAACAGATTTACCTTTATCTTCACTCTCACCTCCAACTGTCCTTGTTTACAGCATGTGGTACATACACAGCCCTGTATGCTATGTTGTATGTTTGCCACTGTTTAAGTTAATGTAGTATTTATCTTTTAGAGGGCCAGTTAAAATTGGGTTACCAAGTACACTGGACATAGGTTTGATTTCTTTCTTACGTTTTACTGTGTATGTGAAGAATGGACAGTATTGTAAATATTGTACAATACACATGTTCTAAAATACAAAAACTACTGGTTTTTACTGCATTAGTTTACCCGAAACCCATTCTTTTATTTATGTAACTGGTTACCATCAGCTGGAAGTGTGTTCCTCTCTACTTTCTTTATATACTATGCCATAAGAATACCCCAAGAATAACCCCAACTGGAATAAATTTATATCTGTGTCCCAAATCAGGGACTGTCTCCTTTGAACAATTTTAGAGTTTATCAAAACAAGTGAAATCTGCAAGTAATTATGAAGTTGAAATTGTGCTATTGCAAAAACACAGTAGAAAACCTAATTTATGGCCATATCTGATGGAGCTGTTTCAGCAAGACTACTTTGTTGATCAGACTGACAGATTGAACCTTCAAAAGTGAACTTCAGAGAATGCAGGGCCTAAACTGGAACACTTACGTTAGACTGAATTTATGCTTTGGTTGAATTAATAATAGCAAGGTAAAGGTTACTGCTTGATGTAAAGCAGGTGGCAGAGTAAGTGTGTGGTAAAGAAAAAGTGACAAGAATATCAATGAGTATGAAAAGGTGAACGTGAACTTACCTGTGTGATATATGCATCCTACGTGGGTGTTACAACTTGTGGAACCAGATTAACAGTTTTGTTTTTCATTTTCACGGCTTTGCATGGGTGTGTGAATTTACACAGTTTGTGTATGTAACTCCTCTACCCGGCATGTCATAGACTTTATGTTCAGAGGAAGGGAAGTATGCATGTGTGTTTGTGTGTGATAGTACATGTGAAAGCAGGTAGGATAATATAAAGTACAGGAGAATAAATCACTAACCAGCGCACAAATCCCTCTTGTGTGATGTTTGTACAGTCCAGTAAATTGCTAACAACACTCAGTTTGTACCAAACACGCACACACAAGGCAGACATCAAACAGTTACAGGTAATAAGTGTCTGCCCTGAGGACTACCTATAGTAAATACAAACAGACCAACCTGAAGGGTATTATTCATGAGTTTTTAATGCTTGCACACCCACTCTCTCTCCCTTTCGCTCTCTCTTTCACACACACAGAGCGATTGTGCTATCAAACACGCTACAAAAGGCTAATTAAGAATATGCATAGCCTGGACTTAACAAGCTCATTTGTCTCTTGCCATCCACTCAGTGCTACCAAGGCCCTCTGCTCATTAAGGCCTTTAAGCTGCGGGCCAGACAGCCCCCTGTCAGTTAGCTAACAAGGTAAATGAAGGAGGCAGCCAGTGTTGACTAAGCTTGGGAGGCTGGAGGTGGGAGATTAGCGTGCTTGACTCTGAACCAAGACAGCAGGGTAAGGTTCAGTTGACCCGAGAGAAGCGCTACCCAACATTAACAACCAAAAGACAGCAATCATGCTGATGGGATGACTCATGCATGAATGTGTGTGTGTGTGTGTTTCTGATCGTGCACCTGAATGTGTGTGCGTGTGTGTGGGAGGTTAATTAGCCTCCTTGACTTATTGCTGCCATGGCCAGGATCAGCTAAAAAGAAACAAGGTCAAACAGCATAATGGTAACTGTAAAAAGACAGTGATCATTCTGGGAAAAAAATGGAAGCACGAGCACTTTTTCTTTCGCTTTTAGCCTTTAAAAACCTTGCAAGCAATGCTATTAACTAAATGATTAAAGATGAACAGCAATATTTTATTTAAAATCATACTACATTGATTAATTATGCCTCACCATTTGCCTGCCTACTGAAGAATCACAGATTGACCTCAAAGTCTCTGACCTCCGTTAGGACATTTGTGACACAGTTATTGTCAAGTCAACTCAATGATACGCTTCTTAATTGTCAATGAGCTCACTGTCGTGCCTTTAAGTGCTTGCTTCCCTTTCGAATCTGGACCTCATCATCCTTCCTGATTGCTGAACGCCTCCCGCTGTCATGAGGAGCAAAGACACTGGGTGAAAACCTCAGCAGAGCTCCTTGTATCTGTTCTCTTATTATTTTGGTCAGTGTTGTTGTTTTATCCTATGTCTTTTATCCTCATTAGTGAATCTGTTGACCCATATGTTAAGCCTCTTGCTCATGCTTGAAGGCTTTTGTTCTGACACTGAATATATTGCAACACTAGATATGCTTTTGCAGTGTTAAATGTAGATAAAAAAAATATTTGCTGTTGTCTCTGGCCAGTATGGCTACTATTTAAATCTATCTCCTTCTCTAAAGCATACTACTAAGCTAAGCTATAACAGTGTCGTGGTATAGCTACACGTGCTTTCAGCCTTATCAGCTCTGCTTGGGTGCTTCTGTAGCCCCCCACCCCCCTTTTTGAATCCCTTCAAAGCAATGCACTTGTCATGCGTGTGTTACACAGTGATTCATTTGGTAGCCTGTTCGATAACAGGACAAACAAATAATAAATGCATTTTTTGGTTTGTCTTTTAGTATGAATTAAACAAAAATGGAAACCCACATGCTTTTCCTTTTTTTAGCTTAAAATTAATAGAGATTTTTTTTTTTTGCGTTTTCTGTGACTCAGGGATGGATGTTACATTAAAAACAAAACTGGAGCTGTACCCTCAATATATCACTGCAATCATAACTGTATGAATTACAATATCATGTATTGAAGTACTGTTACTGATGCAAAACAATGGCCATCAAATGCCCCGTCATGGCATGCCACACCATCCGCTGCCACTCTCAACCTGTGGAAAACATTGCAAACTTTTGTTACCATGTGGCTCAGGGGTGACAACAAAAAAGGGAGCAACACATGGTCAGTGCCATCAAAGAATAACATTTATTTAACACAAAGTGTCCATCACGGTGCTAAAGTGGTGGAGTGTGGAAAATGGAAAGGAATCAGTGGTGTCTACAGTGTGTGGATGGGTGAAAATGTGTATGCTAAATGTTGGATTCTGCAACAAACCAAACAAAGAAGAAGATGGCTGCGCTGATTGGTGCAGGCCTTGCCAAGAGTGAGAGAAGAGAGCTGAGCTACCAGAAAGGCAGGCCTTTAATCCTTTCTGGAGGCCACATCCAGATGGGTAAGCAAGGTGACATTCCCAGCTCCACCCTTTAGCAGCTCCCAGAGGCTGCAAACCAGAAAAGAGTGAGACACAAACAAAAGAGTGGGAGGAGTCGTCACACTATTTTTTTTTTTTGATTGACAAACTGGAGCAGAACAATATATTGATGCTACTGTCAGATCGCTTTTGCTAATTGCAAATGATACATACTATTCTCAGACAGACCTTGAATGATCTCAGGGTGAATCTCTTAGTTTCATCTCCTGTTGCTACCAGCGACTATTTAACATAGAAAAAGCTACGTTTTGTAATATGAACAGTTGTCTGACAGATGGACTGGAAGCCCTGTAGCTTCCACAAACTCGTAATCCCAGGGATATTAAAGCTCCTTCAGTCAGGGACACAAATGAGAAATGCACTCCCCATGAGTCTGAGATCGAGATTTATTAAAACATATTGCCACTGCTGCCACCAGAACTAAGCCTGAGACATGTTTTTTGGCCATAGGCCTATTTCTGCTCAGCCCCCCATATGACAAAAATTCCAGCATGTCTTAATGAGGCTGGGATCCAAGGCTAGATAAGGTAAGGCAACATAAGATTAACTTTATTGATCCCTGAGGGCCAGGCATGCCAGAGGGGAAATTGAGTCATTACAGCAGCAAAGCATGGAGGTGTAGGATAGGGGACAGAGTAAATGGGGCAACAAGTTGGTGTATTGTGAAGTAAGAATGCCCTGCAATCAACGTTCCTAAGTTCAACCTCTCCTCAGGTAAAAAGGCAAAAACACTGTCTTTCTTTACTTCAGGGGTTTGCCAACATAGAAAAGACACAGGTAGTAAAGCCTGCTTCTGGCAACCTTCAAGCAAATCTAACCCAGGGACACTGAAACATATGCCACAAACACATTGAATTATTGGGTTTTTAAATGACAGAACCCCCCCCGACACAACTTTCCAACATTGCAATCCGGGGGCCAATCCAACAATTTCTAGACCTGTTTGAAACCAATGCAACTTCACGCCCATATCAAACAGTGATTGATCAGGTGTGCGGCGAACGTGGAACCTTAACTTTTCTTCTGGGGTTGATTGATGATTTTTTTTCCTCCCATTTTTAACACAACTGCTTCTGTCGCTTTCTGTGTGAATGAGCAGCATGGTGGCTGGTTATTATTTATCTGGCAACAGGCCTCTGCTCACAGATTGGCAATGTTGCTGTCAGGCTTGGGCACTGGGGCAACTGTTACATTTACAGTACCCAACAAACTGATCAGGAAAAGCAAACACAATTTGGTTACTTAATCTGTCTCCTTTCTCATTAAGCAGAAGGAAACTAGGAAACTAGAAAACTAATCAAATAAATCAGCTTTTACAAAAAGTTTAAATATTTAGATACCTCACTGATGCTGGATGTAAATTCATGCTTTCACATCCTTTGTGGTAGTTACATTGTTGCAAATAGTGCACAATAGTGTTTAGCTAACCATGCTATTTTCGTAGTTTTTGCACATTTTTTGTTGCGTTGTCTGCATCTACTGGACTGAACCAGTCTTGCAATGGATAATATTGTCATCATGGATGTGTCCTAAGGGGCTAGCACAAGAGATACAAACAGGGACAGTCTGCCTTGTGTGAGGTCTTGATCGGCTTCTAAGGCAGTCACTCTTGAAACTCGTGCTTCTCATTGGTCTCTTGGTTTTAGGGTTGTGTCTTCTGCACCCTTTTTAAAAAAACGTACTTGTATTAGATGGAGGCAGGATCAGGAGGAGGCTAGAGTTAAATTGGTTAATTAATTTGAATACAAAATAGACCCACTTTTGCAGTTAATTTAACTGTATCACTTCATTTGAGGGAATATTAAAATGGTTCAAATGGAAAAACTAATTAATATGCTTATTTCAAATATGTGATAAGAATTTATTAAGCTTGTTGACTTTGAGTTTAGCTTGCAAACGAGTGCAACACTCTGAGTTCCTTTGAGGATTCCTTTGATCAGAAAGTGTGTGCACCCTCTCAATAATAACTGCATTTTGCCGCGCTTGAAGACGGTGTAGCTATTCAGAACAGTTATAACCTCTTTTACCTTCAGACGAGGTCAAATGACATGATGTATGAACTCGTTAATTTCAATTATTACCTGACCATGAGCATGAACTGACTGAAAGCAACACAGACTGCATCAATGTCAACCAAGGATGTTTAAATACTCTGCAAGCAGTGATTATCAGAATAATTTTGAAGATTATAATCGCATACATAATCTATATTCAGTATATTCAATATATATATATTAATTTAGTCACTTTTGATGAAGTCTTCTCATACTGTATATCTATGTCTCGTATAGCTGTGGGAGCAATGTAGTGGGCACAGTATTTGATGAATATGCATTATGGAAGTGGGGATCAGTCTAGGTCACTGGCAGCTAAAAGGAACACTAAATGCCAAATAGATTTAAGCACAGGTGAAGTGCATGGGGACATTTTTTAGTTCATTTTGGGATGTGAGTGTTATTCGAGTACGACTGCACTTCTTAACTCATTATATTTCGCTTAAAGACCCTCTCAGTCTGGTAGAGAGTGCGTGCGTGTGTGTGTCTGTGACAGAGAGAGGGAAAAAGAGCAAGTGTATGTTCAAAAAGCTAAAGGCTGTCATGGCTGTCTATTTCCTCTTTCATCCTGTCTTGGCAATAAAGTAATGTATTCATAAACCGTTTCGGCACACAGCATTCTGTGATTGAATTAGAGGGAGGAAAATGCATTTCATTACTGCTGAAGAGCATGGCAAGATTTCTCTTGTAAAGGACGGAAGTGTGTGTTCGAATGAGGGAGGGGGGAGGAAAGGCAGACACGGCAAGGTAAACAGAGAGAGGCTGGGTGAGGGAGGAGAAGAAGAGGGAAGAAGAAGAAGAGGAAAGTGTGGAAGGGGAGTTGATAAGGAGCGCTGTGTGGGGGGTTTGTGGCGGTGGAGGGGGCGGTGGTGGTGTTGATAGCCTCAGGCCGTGGTAAATGAGCTCCGGTCAAAATAGGACAGCTTCTACGATGAAGAAGAGGTGTGGGATGCAACCTGTGAGTGTGTGTGTGTCTGCGAGAGTGTGTTTATGCACACATGCCGCTCCGTGAGCCTTTCGCTGGTTTTGTGCGTGCACATCACGACTCCTCTTCTTTTCCGGAGCAGCTCCTGGGACGCCCCACGGCTCAGCTGGCTGCGGTGCATGCCGTGTCCTCGCACTGATATGGTCTAGAACCAACTCACTGAACTAATCTCTCTTGTTTCACCCTCACTCTCCTGCACTGAACAGGATGTTTGGTAGATTCACAAAATACATGTAGTGTGGGCAGTTACATGACATTGCACACACAGCTTGTTTCTCATCTTGTAGAATAACACTGAGGAGAGATAACCGGTGCAGACAGGAAATAGACAGACATTAAAAGTGCAGAGAGGTTGTGCACTTGGGGAACAGCAGATTAGAGGAGATATACGTGTATCCAGAGGAACGTGCAAAAGCGATTTTCAGAATATTTTTCAAACCTGCATTGATTACATCCACATGTAAATCAGCTGGCCTTCTTCTGACCTTCCCATTTGGCTGAAGTGCTGCATTCCTTGGCACAATAACACCATACTACTTAGCATGAAACTTTGGGATTACATATCTTGAATTCACACATAACCCTCTGGTGATACCAACAACGAGGGAGCCAAATGTGGTAGAGAAATGGGCACACAAAGGTCAGATTTATGTATTATCTAAGTGTCTCCTTTCTCCATGTATTATGTTTCAGTTTTACAAAATCATCCCTAAACATTTTCTTTTTTAATTTTTTCTATGTGACGAGACAGTCTCCTTTGATACATACAAAAGCCTTCCTCACAGTAGACAGAGCTTAATTTCCTCCTGCTCATGCTCTATATACACACACACACACATATATATATATATATATGTATATATAAACTGCCACCAATGTGTTTGATCTTGTCTAATCAACTTTTCCACTTGACTTTTACTTGTGCGCTTGGTGAGACAGCATGGCCATGACCTTTACACATCACAAAAGGATTACAGTTTTGCTCAAACTAACCAAGTCGCTTCAAATATTGTACTCACACTCTTGCTTAGTTCATGCATCCTGCGGTTTCTTGCTCTCATCATCATTGCACTGAAGGGCACTGCTGTGTGCATATTCACCTCGAATTATGAATTGTAGAGTTTATAAATAAATGAATGATTAATGAGAGAATGTGGTTATTAGTTACAATACTTGTGAGTAAGAGGTTTATTTGACAATATGTTTGACTAACACTCACTACTCACAACACCCATAATAAATGGTAAAGAATATGGAATTGTTTGTAATCGAGATATTAACAACAAGTCCAGATGAGTGAACTGAACATTTGTGGTATTTACAAAGATTTCCAAGTTTGCATGCTTGTTATACACAAAACACATGAAGAGCTTATAAAATAGGATGTTTTGTGATAAATTTAACTAGCCAACAGTATATACGAATAAAGCTGTCAAAGCTAGTCAACTAATCAATTGTCGATTGACAAACTATTTTGAAATGATGTTTTCTGATGTTTTTCATGTAAGAACATTTCATGGATCCAGCTTCTCATCTGTGCGACTTGCTGATTTTTCTCTTAAAAATTTAGAAAAATTTTCATTTCTAATAATTTTGAGGTTTGCTCTGTTGGCTGGACAAAACAAGCATTGTGGAGGCAACATTTCTCACGATTTTTTACACACTAACCAATTATCAATTGATTAACAGTTTAATCCAAAATGAAAATATTAGTTTTGATCCTGTACAAAATAGGGCAAAATATTAGTAATCATTTTCAGTGCAGTACCTTTTACTAGTCATGGAGTATTTATACACTTTGCCATATACATCCTCCACGGCTGCAACACACAACCTAGACACAGACAGATTTATGATCACATCGGCCTCCAGCACCTGCAGCACTTCATTACACGTACTCAACTTTGATTTGCTTCTAAATTTCGTACACTGTCAAGCTTCCTTTCATCTCCGCCGATAGTCTGAATGTTGGTAGAAGCATTGCCATGCTCAAAACGCGGCGCTGCCACAGGCGCAGCCTTGTCAGCGGCACATTCATTAGCTGAGCGGCTAATTAGCTAACTTGTCAACACCACAGCCTGTGCTCTCCTTTCAGCTCCTTTAGCTAAACACACACATACATCAACGGCTATGCACAACTGCACGTGCACACAAAGACTGGACAAGCTTGTGAATACAATACAAACACTCAGGCAACACAATTATCAGCAGCAGCCTAATTAGAAGTAGCGAGAGGTAAGCGGGTGACTGAGAGAAATGGGGAAAATGAAGAATAAATTATAAGACAGCGAGTGAGTGGAGAAAGGACCCGTTATGTTTGCGACTTTCAGCACTTAGAGCCCAAGGTTTTTTGGGACTCTCGCGGCCTCAACGCCTTCCCCTATCCAATTATAACACTCCCGCTATGAGGAGTTGTCAACCTTGGAAGATAATGTGAGCTCTGAAAACAGAGGAAGGAAAGGAGGGAGAGGAAAACAAAAGGAGGAGAGAGGGAGGCTGACGGCGAGGGGTCCAGCAGGTAGAAGATGTGGGCAGGAAATATAGAAGAGGAGGGAGAGATGGTTCAAAACAGAGAGGGAGGTGAGAAGGATGGTGATAGGAAAAAAAAAAAAAGGTGGACGAACATGCTCGGAGGAGGAGGGGATGGCATCGTGGCAGAAACAGAGAGCCATGTGAGAGAGGACAGAGCATGCAAGGAGGGATAAAGAAGGGCAGAGGGTGGAAGATGAGAAAAAAACTTATCATAACACATCATTGTGCTAGCAACCAGTGAAGAAAATCTTGAATCATCAGTTATTTTAATAAACCTCTCTTAACCAGCTCTGTACATCAGCAAACAAGACAAATGATGCCCATTTTGCTCACAATCGGCAGCTTGGAGGAACTTAATTTTTCAAACTGGGCCCTGCTCCAAGCACCTGTCAGAAACACACCTTGCTGGTAGCTCAGACACATTGGCTCCTCTGTGGTCTCCAACCTAACAATGCTAAAGAGTATATCCTTAATGATCCACAAATAAAAACTTTCACCAGTTTATTACAGGAGATAATTCTCAGTTGCACAAAGAAAGCAGACTAAAAGTGATCTACGAGATGTACTGGGCCAGCTGTTTTCTGCTGTCAGCGAAATGGTGGCAAATATTTCCTGTTACGACACAAACTTACAGGGCTGTGCCAGCAAGACACAGCAGCAGACAATTTGCAGAAAATAAAGAAATGACTCCATATTTGCAAGGCAAAGACCAATTAGTATTAAACAAAAGCTCCAAAACAGAGCTAACAAAACAAGTTAGCCGGCCAGCGAGTGATAGAGCTAAATTTAGGTTTAAGTTTTTAGCTGCTTTGTGTAAAACTGTTTCTACTGGATATCTGTGGTTTAGGACGTCCATCAGCAGCGTCAGGCTCGGCTACACCAGAGCAGTTTTGATAATGAGCAGCACTCTCCTTTAGTGCTCTCGAAGCGGGGCTGGAGGGACTGAAGCACGATGACGTGTCTTTATGAATCCCTGCAACTGTTGTGCGTGTCCTCACTTTTCACTGTAAAGAATAAGCACTTGGAAGCAGAAACAAAGGGACAATGCGAGGTAAAGAGGCCGAACAGGGTGAAGAGACGGATATTGTCAAACGGAGCAAGGGAGGGAAGAGGCTGGACAAAATGAGAAGTGGTTCAGGTTTAACTGAGATAAAAATAAAAATGGGAGTTGACCGTCATTGGGGACAAAAGATACCCAAGTATGATCTTGTCCTTCAGTTCTCTCTGTTCTCTTTAATTAACTGTAAATTGAACAACAAACATGCTCTGTCAGAATCTTTGAATTCATTTACATTACTAAAGCAAAACAATCATCTAAAAATGAGACTTGAACAGATGTTAATGCAACATGAGTCTACACATAGTAATCCTCAATTATTGACTGACTAACAAAAACATCCACTGAAATGAGTCCTAGTCACCTCCTTCTTAGGATTTAATAAGCACAGGCAGATCATTAATTTTATTAATTTTGCTGCATTTGGCATAATGTAGTTTGCTGCTATTAACACCCCATCAAGTATTGTTTGGGTTTTCTTCTCAGAATTCAGGACACGATGGGTAATCTTTGAAAAAGAACACTGAAATGGCAGGAATTAAAGGGGAATGATATTTCTTTTGTCTTATACAAGCTTGAAAATTGCCTATCCATCATACTTCAGGCTACATCTTTCTATTTTGATTGACAACATAATGATCCCCCTATAGATTGCTCAACATAACCCTGTTTCTAGAGGTAATTCATCACAGAAGAAAAGCAACAGGCTTTTATCATGGTATTTAACTGTGATAACACTGGGTGGAGATAGAAGATCCGAAATGTTGTCAGTCCAAAAGGTCATAAAGGAGAACTAACCCTCTTACCCATTCACTCCAACTCATTTGTGCTCTCAGCTCAGCCACACTGTAACGTTCACTTTTTTTTTTTCACCTGAGCAAGAAAGCCTGACTTTGGTTTCATTGTGAACAGACAACAAGACACGCAGACCTTCATCCTAACATTGGTACTATAGTACCTACTTGTTATATGACAATTTGGTACACAAGTTGAACCAGCCAAAGTGTCTATGTTTGACCAATCAGTGATGGTTAGTACTGCAAACCCTGCCCCTAAGTTCCTGAACCTTTGGAAGGTACTAATACTGTACTGCTTTTTTGCTCCCTGGAAGTATCCTACAGGGACTATATTTAGTCTCTGCTCCCTCCAGTCAAAATGCAGATTTAGTTCTATAGTTTCACGACAGATTCTTGGTTCCCTGGGAAATCTTCTGCAGTGGAAACACTGGACTAGAAGCCACACGGGGAATAGAGAGAATAAAACAGAAAGAGACACTGTGAAAGAATGGGAATGAAAGAGATGTGAGTCCGTGGAATCTTTTTACCAGCTTTTGTTCTGATATTCATGTGTATGGCTCCATATTTGTATGTTACACACAGCAGGCTGCATGCACAACAAATACAGAGCATCAATGAGATACACAGATATTTAATATTAGTCCACAGGTGAGAGCTATACATCTCATATACCTGGATGACTGTTTCAGTAGTTACAGTATGATTTAGTCCCTCAACAGAAAGCACTGTGTTTTTTTCTTGTTTTTCAAAATGGTGCAGAAAGTTCCAAAACATGAGAGATTTACTGCTGTATTTTTGCTCGGTAGCGCCAATTTTTCAACACAGTAGCTACCATGTAAATGTACCTGTGAGAGGGAAGCCTGGCAGCCCTTATGTAGTATTCAACAGCAAAAATTAACATTCCACTGATCTGAGCCGCTGCTTCAGTGTCCTCGGCTTAAGTAGGAACAGTGGAAACTTCTGAGAGTCCCAGTTCTTATTATGCATCACTTTCCAGCTAGTTTCCCAACATACTGCCACTTACATTTTTAGCAAAGTGCAGACTCAAAACAATAACATCTAGCTGCTTTATGTTGAATTTAGTAATATAAATCAAGAGGATAATTGTCTCCCCATGATCGCTCAACACACTGAAATAGCAGCTTTGTTGCTGGGTTTTACTGTGTGTGGTGGTTATTCATAATCCAACAATCAACTCCCCCATGTAGACAGACATAATGGTTAAATCACAATTCAACCAATGAATCCGCATGACAGGCTGTAAGCAACGCACAACAAAAATATGAAAAATAATTATGACATGCATTAAGTTGCCAAAAAACATTAAAAGCATCAATTCACAAAGTAGCCAGTAAGTGTTAAAAAACAAGGAGAGAGTCTCTGAAAATCCCATTTGGATTGAACGGAAGGGTAGGCTGAGTAATTTAAATAAACAAACACCACCTATCAGAAGTTTTATGTGATGTTACATTTTTCAACAGTTGAGCCAGTGTATTACGTGGATATTATCCAAGGCATGGTATAGCTGGATGAACTGAACACTGCATCAACAAACTCTTTTCGCACAGGTGCACTACAGAAATAGGATGCTGTGGAAGCTAGAAAAATAGTTTGAGTGACACTTTGTGGATTTTTGTTCTTTCCCAAGTGAGAAGAAGAAGGACATGAGCTAATTGCCGTGTCTTTCTGCAACACGCCTGCAGTGACTTTAAATCTACACTGATCAATGACGTTTTCCGCCTTGGAATGCAAACAATGGACTTAATCCCTGCAGCCAAGTGCTGTAGCTGAAGCTGTTCGTTTCACTTCAGCAGCAGAGACTAATTGCTAATTGTTGCTAATTGTTAGTTTGTCTCAGCTGACGACACCAGCGGGCTCTCTGCGGGTAGCTATTGGCCTAGCTCTTCCTGCTGAGAGCCCGTGGTGGCTCCAGCTGAGACAAACCAACAATTAGACCAATTTCTTTGCACGGACGGGAGTTAAATTAACTGGATGGACTTTACAATAATGAATTAAACTAAGCTCAAACGGGGACCACCATGGGCCAGGGAGGACTGAGGAGGAGGCTCAGTCATTTGTCTGTGATGGAGCAAGAAAGAGAGTGAGAGCGGGAAACAGAGAAAAATGTGACAGGAATACCTGTGCCCAAGAACGACAGACTCTTTAAAAAAGCTGTTTCCAAATGTCTGCTTGAATAAAATTTGCTCTAAAGTTTAGCACAAATTCAGTCTAAATTATAATCTTTGTGCGGTATCAATAGTTTCAGAGTGATATCTGAAAACCTGGGCACATAAACCAAAACTGTCTGCATAGCTACATTGTAGCTTCAATCCAAAATAGGTGATCACTTGCACTACCTAGGGTTTTCCCATAGTAGAAGCAAAGGTCACGTTTAATACTTTAACTTCAATCAGATGGCCAAAACTAGATACTAAATATCTTAACTGAATTCTTTTATTTTTTGAATAATTGGACTTTCAGCTTTATGGCGTTCTGTTGTCCTAGTTTAAGTAGTCTGGTAGAAGCTACCACCTCATCTCTCAGTCAGGGGGGGAACGTACAACAACATGAAAAGTCTTGCATACAGTGAAGGCACAAACACGTTTTCGCACTTTGTTCGCTGCAGCACCTCACTGGTGATGGCACACAGGATTCCTGCCTCATTAAACCACAAGCCACGACAGCATGCCTGGACTGGACTATCGAGAGAATTTCTGGAGAAAAAATGGATAGCGCAGGAGAAAATGTGGAGCTGAGAGAGACTGTATTAAAGTGAGTAAAGACAGGGAGGAAAATTACACACAAGTCCGTGAGTACCGGACATAGTAAGTTAGAGTAAGAGTTAAAAACTCTTCATGCTAACAGGGCCAGTATGTTAAAATATTCAAATTTCAAATGTATTTATTTAGAGCCCAAAATCACAAACATTGTTTGCCTCGGAGGGCTTTACAATCTGTACAGTTGTGACACCCTCTGTCCTTAGACCCTCGAACCGGGTCAGGAAAAACTTCAAAAAACCCTTTATGGGAAAAAGAAGAAACCTGAGGAAGAGCCACAGATGAGGGATCCCTCTCCCTGGGACGGACAGATGTGCAATAGATGCCACATGTACAGAGAACATCATCATCAATCATATATGAAGTTAAACATGGGTCGTAATAAACTGTAGCTATACTGAGTTCATTGGTTTAGTCCGTGTGTGAAGGTAATGTATAACAGTAACCTTTCAGTATACATGGTCTTATGTGAATTGGCCTGGGTTGATGTCAGATTCCTGGCCTGAATTGTTTTCCCAGTCCGACCCTGGTCAAGGGCACAAACGTATTACCGCTCTCTCTGGATACAATATGGAGCTCTGCCAAAGAGGTCCCTCCCCACTAACATTTCACTAAGGAGTGTCACTCTGCATGAAGTCACACTTGCAGCCGAGGAGGGCTCTCTGATCTTGAGGAGGACGGAATAAATAAAGAGGTTAACTGTGGGACGCGCTCTCCAGCCTCCACCATGAGCAGAAACATCCCTCAACAAAGTAATAATGGACACCTTCTCACAGAGGCAGTGTGTTTTAATATTTGCTGTTTCCTGGCTGATACCAAACACCTCCAAAACAATAAGAATCTCAGAGCTCAGACGGTAGATCCATTTTTCTTTTTGTGTGCCTAAACACATAAGGTAAAGGGATGTTTACTTTCATTTTAACTTAACTACTTTGTTTTTTATCTGAACTTGCCACTGAAAGGAAGCGTTAAGATCAAAGGTTTGTCTGCGTGACCAGAATAATACTTGATGAAAGATGGAAGCATGATGTTAACTCAACAGGCACGGATACTACTGCTGTAGTGGTCCTGGAGCTGATAAGAGAACAGTTGTTACAGTCAGAAAGAATTTTAGAGTCTACTTCTACATCCCATACTGGTTTTCAGGAAGCATTTACTGTGCAAACCTTCCTTGATACCATGCAAATGAAGGCATGATATTGTCATTGCACCAAAGTCACTTCTGTCTTTCTGCCGAGAAGCAATTGCAAAGACTCCGCAGAATGGATTCCCACTAACAAGTAACACTCCTGCTTAAATTATATGAGTGTACTTTACTTGTATCTCAGTTTGTAGTGAAGTGTTAAACTTGTAACAATGCATTCCAACAGGAAAATTTCCACAAACCTAAGTTTGAACTGGCCACTCATGGGAGCAGGTACTTTGTTGAATCTCTAGGTAAGTTATTTAAATGAAATTATTTTTATTTATGTGCAGTTTTCCTCTGATATGTGTGAGTATTCATAATCTGTTATTGCACTAATGCTGATGCATATGATTGGCACTTGATTTTACTCTGAACCTGATGGTGAAGTAGGCTATTTTCATATTTTTACTTACATTACACATAAAGGCTATTGTATACAAATGCAATTTTATGTGTCATAGCTATTAAAAAAAACTACAGTTGCCATATCGATGTTACAGTTTTTGCCATGTAATCAAGTCTGCTTTTACAAATGCATTGTTTTTTTTGTTGCTAATTTTGTGTGTCATTGACAGCATCAGCTATAAACAGAAGAAGAGCACTCGCTCTGCAGTGTTGACTCTGAAGACGAAGAGTAAGACACTGGGTCCATCCTGTCAATAAAAACATACAACAAGATATAAAATTTTAAATGTAGCAAATATGTTGAGTGCATCAAACACCCAGAATAGTTATTTGAATGGCAAAATGTACACCAAAGGGCTCTACACAAAGTTAAAAAATGATTAGGCACAGCCTTTACAATTTCTCATTGTCTTTCCCACAGAGGTGGAGGTAGAAGAGGCAGAAGGAACTAGTGATACTGTTGCCGGTGCTGTGGTGTTGATGGGTGAAAAGTAGACCTTGGGCAAAGGTGTAGTGATGACTCAGTGTCATCCAGCCAATTTAAAATCCTGATTTTTGCCTCTCTTTTCCATTTTTGGATTAGCTGGGTTAATACTGGCACCAAACTGGCCAGAGTAGTACATTTCATCCTCATCAATTGACCTCATCTGTACTGGACATGCAGAGGCGGAATTAGTTTTACTAGAAGGCCTTAATGATGCTGGCACCCTTCCACTATCCACCTGGAAAGCTATTGCTCGGCACCTGGGCATTCACAACAGGTGCTGTGGTGGTCAGCCTCTGGGTGTCCATGAGTGGAGTTGTGGTGGACTGCTCCAGCTCAGATGGTGTTGAACCAGAGTTGATGCAGATGATCTGCTGTCCATATAGACACCTTGTTGTTCACTGGGGCCTTGAGAGTCTCTGGATGAGGTGCCAGCCCGCAAGTTGCTTTTAAAGCTAAAACAAAATGTTGATATAATTTTTTACCAGTACATACATAGAGAGAGAAATTGTGTTTTGTTATATTCTATATTGTTTGAAATTATGGTAAAAAATATTCTAGTATTATAACTCATAAAGAAGACCTTTTCCTTTCTTTTCCTTGGCTGGAGATAGGACAGCAGTATTTCCACTCTTTGTGTGTCTGCCTCTAAACCCACTCTTTTTTTGATACGGACCAGTCCATCTCTGAGCTGTTTTCCTCATCTTGCAGTCATCTGCTGAAAACACACAAAAAAGTGTGAATACGTGTATAATTATCATTTTACTCCTTTTTCCTTTCTTTTGCAATTATTCTTCATTCACTTGTTGATGGGGTCAATTTCATGTCCTCCATGGTTGATTAGCTTTGGGATCCTGTGCCCCCCTCCCCCTGCTCTTCATTTGCATAGGCTACCCATAAATCCTTGCACTAAGGTTACTGCTTTCTGCAAATTTGGTACAAAAAAGGTGTGTGTGTGTGTGAGAGAGAGAGAGAGAGAGAGAGAGAGAGAGAGAGAAAACATGACAAATCATATGGAATCAAGAGGACTGACAACTAGGCTCCTGTAACTGTAGTTAATCCACAAAATGCTTCATACATCTTTATCACCATCATCACCCTTGCGTTTATGCAGTAAGATTTAGGAAAAATACTTTGTTCAAACAGGGTGAGGCAGAGACCGATGCCATTGGCTCTTTAAACTGTAGCCAAGATTCTTGAGTAAACAGTGACTCCTTCTTCATGACAATAACTGTTCCGCCTGTACCACCACAATGCATGCCCTCTCGTCTGTAAAGCCCATGCATCGGGGGTGTGAAGTGAACTGGAAAGCTGAGTGTGCTCTCAGCCTGAAACCCAGTGGTTTCCTGCTATATGCCAGGGAGGCCCAAGAGCAGGCAGGATTTCATTCCTTTCAACCAAACACAGCAGCAGGTGATTTCAGTGATTACATCCTCCCCTCTAGTTGAGGGTGCTAATCAGTGTAATCAGCTGCTGTAGTGTTTGGTTGAAATGAAATTCTGCAAAATGCTGGCACTCCGTGTAACATCATTGGACAGAGTTACTCCAGATGATCCCAACTAATGATGATGAGTGCCATACTTTATGCCCAATGTTGTAGCACATGTGCTGTTACATGTGATTGCCTGTGATTTGCAATGCTTTTAACAAAGCTGTGGTCTTATGGTGATGTTTATAGACCTTATTCCCCTTTTCTCCAACTTTTATCTTACCATGTCTTATGACTCATTTCTCTTAAAACTTTGGCATTGAAAACACAGCTACTGTGTGAATACAGCTGTAATGGTGAAGAACTGAAATATATATGTAAAATATATACACCTACACACTCTCTACCCACATAAGTCAGCTAAAGTGAATAAAAGCACGCATTTTTCACACACTGCTATATGCAGAATTCAATGGTTCACTGAGTGCACTTACAGTTTAGTCGTCTTGTGTATTAACAGACAAAGAGCTTTACAATTGGTCACCTATTCATACATTCACACACAAACACACACATCATGGTGATGGAGCTGCTGAGCAAGGTGCTGGCGTGCCCATCTTCAACACTTCAGTCGGCGAAGCAGGGAATCAAACCTTGAAATTACAACATACACATACATACCAACATACAGTGTATTGTGTGTTTTTTTTCATGCTTGTTGTATCTTTGCTGCTGGAGGAAATTCCACAATGGTCACTGTTCAAGCTTCACTGGATTTCAGAGGAGGAAAGAGGTTTATCAAATAGACCTAAAAAACAAGCCATCACAGCTGAATGGCCAGCATAAATACAAAGTAGTTACACACACTGAGCATGCGTGCGTGCACATGGTGGAATTAAGAGTGTAATAGTCTACTAATGAGAGTATATCTCTTTTTACAATAACAGACTTTTTATTGTTCCCTCTCTTCTATCCTCGTGTCCTTTAGCTTGCATTGTGTTGGCCTCCCATTGTCTCGGTCTCTGAGTCTCATCAGCCTCCACTGTGTAGAAACAGATTCTAAAGAAAAGCTCTGATTATTAATACAAAGCCTCCAGGGATGTAGCTGAGTTTTTGTTCAGTGTTGCAGGTTTCATGGCTACATATATTCTCTTCTTTTGTAAAAAGAGGTTTTCTACCTCCTACTGTCTGGTTGTCCTGATCACAGCCCTATAGCCTCTGTTGGCATCAGAGAGCAGCGCAGCGGCAAGGAACAAGACTTAAGATGAAATATCAAATATCCTCATTAGCATACAGATTAGGACACTGAGCTTTGTCGCTGTGTGAACATCGAAGCAATTCAGTGCCCGAGGCCAAATCTCTGTTGTAATCGATTTTAAAGAGAGGCATGATCGGGAGTCAACAGCACAAAGGCTGAACCGTCTGTTGGCAGCTTTAAATCAAACTCTTAAATAAATGACCTACCTTTCTAGTTTGGCTTCACTTTTCCTCACAGCAGCGGGACTGTGAATCAAACACAGCGACACAAATGTAGGTCTTACTTTAATATGTTCTTCTGTGCGTACGCTCGGTAACCCACTTAAAAGTCTGTTTACCCCTCTGTGTGTGTGTGTGTGCGCATGCAGTGCTGTGATCCATCTTCTGCTCACTGTGTGTTATTTTCATTTGTTTACCAAGATGCTAGCTCAGTAAATTTAGTTATTACACCACTTTATTCACTGAATCTGGCCGTAACTGACCGCTCAATAGCACGTACACACTACGAGCGTAAAAACAGGCTTTGGGACAGATTTACAGCCCGTAAACTCTCATTCACCCCGCTTACTAATTGCATTTGTTTTTGCTGGATGGAGACAGGGAGGAGTGTGGACCAGGACAAATAATAAACAAAGAAAGAAGTCTTTATACACCTTAGAGACAAAAAAAAAATGGGTCATACTATTTTTGGTGATGGATTCTAGTGCGTTAATTGAGCCCGATAGAGGCGTTTACTTTGTTTTACTTTCGCTTTACACTGTTTGGCTGATTGAAAATTTATAAAACAGAATAAAAGCCTGAGGTTGTTACCAGCTCTAAGTCGACCTTCCTCCGCATTTTTCATCTTCTTGCTTCTATCTTTACTCTCTCAATACCTGAGCAGTAGGTGTAGTTTTGTCACAGCTCCCTCTGCTCCCCAAACATTTCCCCTCCTCTCTGGGCTCCAGCAGGAGGGCTTGTCAATTATGAAGCTCTGTGTTCGTCCTCCTCTAATCTCTCCTTTTTTTTTGCCCCACACTTCTCTGCTTTTCCTTTCCCATCTCCTCTCTTCCCTCGCCGTTCTTTCCCTAAGGAGGTCATGCTTTTCCTGTGAAGCTGTGCCTTTGTTTGTCATTCTCTCCGCCACCCAATTTTTCTTCCCCCCTCTTTCTCCTCTCCACTGTCCCTTCACTACCTAAACGGGAGGTCTTGTCAACTACAAAGCTCTGTGTAAGCCTCTCCTCTCCACTCTAATATAGCACAATGCATTTGTCCTCAAGGGCTGTCTAGAACCCCTGCTACCAGCCTTTGATAACATCCGTGTTTGTATACCAGAGAGAAAGAAAGAGAAAGAGTGCGACAGAGAGAGAGCGAGAGAGACCGCACGTGTCAGCATGTGTGTTTGAACCAAAAGTGCAATGTATATTTCTAAATGTTTTATGTGCATACAGTAGAAGGCTACATAAATGACTAGTGTTATTAAATTAAACAGTATGTTTAAGAGGGCATGTGTTGTTAATTAAGAGTTTTTACAAACGCCACAAATACAGTAATTGTACAGGCTGAACCTTCAAGACCTTTTTTACCTTTACCTTCTGTTTTCATACTTACAATCTATTATTTTAAACTTAATTCACCTTCAGTTGAATTAACACTTCTAACCCATGAAATCAACTATAAAAATTATGCTTTTGAAATTCATGAATTAGTTTAATTAGTCCTTGATTACGGTGGCCTGCTGTAGGCTGCTAGGAAAATGAAACGACTAAATATTTGTTTCAAAATCAGAAGCTGCGACCAGTGACAAACTGCTGAGGTGTGAATTTGTCAAGTTAGATGCATGAAGTATTCATGCTGATGATGCTGGGAAGGACAGCATCTTTCAAAATGCCTTCATCACGGCAGACATTTTGGCAGACAGTCTTGTTCTAGTAGGAAAAGCAAAAGTGTTGATAAGATCAAATATTATGCAAAATGCATTTTTTAATGGCTCTCTAGCATAAATATGTGACCCTGTGTGTCTAGAGACCAACAAAATATGAGGACAGACCATCCTGTCCCTTGTTTGTTCTTTCTCTATCTATTAGTAAATGTGTTCCAAAAATACATATTTCTCTTTCCATGTGAAATCCTATGTGGCTTTCTTAGCATGGCCAGGGAGTGAACTCATCTAGACTCATGCAGAGCTTGGGTGTGCACCTCCAAGTATAATAAGATTTCTTTGTTCAGCCTTAGCCTGAATTCTTGAAGCTGTTCTTTGACTACCCCCCACCCCCCCAACAAAAAAAAAAACAAGTGATACACTCATTAACTAAGAATTCCACAAAGATGTCAGAAACAGGAAATTACTTACAGCGTCTGACTCAAGAGTGTCATACACTACATTGTTCAAACTGCATGGCCTTTGGCACAACGTCCTCGTGTCTTTGGACTCTGATGTCATCAGTAACAGAGTTACACAAAAGACGTTCTCCACTTGTGTTGTATGTGTATGTGTGATGTGTGGAGTCTGTAGCAGGTGGTTTAAATCAAATGACACGAAATGCAACAAGAGAAACCTTGTCATTTTAATCTACCATCAGCTTGTTCATCGAACCAGCAGTTGTAAACAAATGGAAAACAACACAGGATGTGATGCTACAGCAGCTAAGTGATGAGGACAGGTATTTATATATGATCTAAACTGTACAGATTGGACAGGTGTTTGAGTCTGCATGAAAGTGACAGGGAGAGTGCCATAAACACATATGCTACACACCTCAGTCAACAAGTAGTGTGTCATACAATAAGTAATGGAGCTGTAACAATGTTTTCACAGGACACTCTGCAAAGTTTGTTAGCTACGCAATGGTGGACCAGTGCTGTTGTTGATATACAGTAGGTTCAGTGGGAAAAAATTGTATTTTAGCAAGTTTTTACTTTGTGCTATTAAAATGTTTGACCATGTAGCACTTTTTTATGCATGCATTAAAAAATGTGTTATGTATAATTGTGACACCCCTCCTATTTTTTGCAGACCCTCCTAGCCAGCCTCATTGGGCAATTGGTTGACATGGGAGAGCTGATTAAGTTCACCTGAAAGTTCAAAACCTAAAACCCCAATCAGAGATAATGGGTATCATTATGGTGGTTATCAACTCTCTTTGTTAACCCAGGTTTCCTTCATCAGACTGTGTGTATGTTCATGTGTACGTTCACATAAATGGGGGTGTTGGGCTCAGCAAAAAATGGACCAATTGTGTGCCACCTACTTCAGTCAGGAGAAACAAGGTCTGAAGAATATAAAAAAATATTACAGCAAAAAGCAGTTAGTTTGCTCACAGGCTTAACTGCTTCAGGTAATCTCAAAAATTTAAACTAACTAAGTAGCATCACTTGCTGATTTAATTCAATGTGCACAATGTGAACCAGCTCATGGTTTATGGTGAGTTGGAGAGTAAAAAGTAAAACTAGCGATTGAGCGACTGGAGTGTGAGAGGAAGATATTGCAGAGAAGGGTACTTAAAAAATGTTTTGTTTAAGCATGATTGACATTTTATACTATTTATAAATTTTTTTCTCTTTTCCTAGCAAAGCAGACATTTCAATGAATAAATAAGTAAAACGCATCCTGTGACTGATTCATTCTTTTTCTTCTTGTTGTTGTCACCATCACAAAAAATTGCTCCGTGATTGCTTATCAGATGGCCGTGCCACTTGAGAAATTGAAGGTGATGGGGTTCACAACATCAGCCGCCACCAATGGCACATCGGGGGCTTTCTCTTTTCTTTCAGCGACAATGTTGTGGAGCTCGTGTCATCTGGGACGCCTGCTCGGGAGAGACCCTGAGGCCACAAAGGCAGATGAAGCAGGACTTGATGACCCGAAAGATCACGTCTACCCTGACCCTGCATTTCCCAGGCACCACACTGAAACACCTGTGTGGTAGTGTCTGTGGGTCAGCAAGCACGTGTACAGGCATGCCCTCCTTCCCACAGTAGAACTCCATCTCAACTCAGCCATAGAGTTATTTCCATCATACTGTCCTGCTAGTTAAGAGAAAGGAAATAACTTGATCAATGTCACAATTAAACAAGGAATAGAATTATGTGTTAATATTTGCCATACATTGCTCATACTGGTGACACAGTGATGACTCTTGGAAAATGCAGGTGTCATGTGAGTCAGGCCATCTAGCATCCACAAGGACCTGTGAGTTTAAATTACTGAGGGTACGTGTTGTGATATATGACAAATTTAATGTTTAGTCTAACAAATCGGACCTGAATACTGACAAAAGCAGGCAGATAGGATCAGTTCAGTGATTTAATGGGGATGTTGCACAACCAAAACAGAAAAAAGAATCATGTCAGAAGGTCAGACAGGCAGGTAGGTTACATGGTAGCCAAAGCTCAAAAGCAAAGTCACAAAACAACAAACACTATTTTGGCAACCTGGTAAGGGAAAAACAGAGGTGGAATATGTAGTGAGTGACTAATGAGAGAATGAGATGCAAGTGAGGAGTTTGGTAGGAAAGGCCAAGCTGCCCAGACAACTGTAGAGCAGATGACGGATGTGGGAACAAGTGTGAAGACAGGTGGGACAGTCATCTGATGGAGGGAAAGTCCAAGGGCATGTGGTGGATGGATGGAAAATGGCAATGTATGAGCCAGGGGAATTATGAATGTGGCTGGAGAGGAGGGACAGAAAGACTTCAGTTTTTGCAAGTATGATCGCACAATTTTCGAAGTTGCATTTCTACTAAACTTATTTTAAATGTGAGCATTTTACCAAAATATAAAGCTAGTAAAACTTAAAACCTGACACCTATTGACTAGTAAGCTTTGCCAAATTTCAGACGCACATCATGTTGGAATCTTAACAGGTAACTGTTCTGTGAAGGTCTCAGACAATCATTGTCCCCATTTCTTAGATGTCATAAAAACAGCTCTCTATCTGGAGAACATGTAACATAGCACTTCACTACTTTCCATTAATTACAATTCTGCTTACTGACCCAAAACTTGACTGTAAAAAACAAAGTTGCACATAATTGTTAATTAATCATCCAGAAATGTCTGCCTGCATTTTGAATGTCTGAACTTCTGAAAGAGTCTATCCTCATCCTGGGTCAGACTCTGGATTGAATATGTACAGTTGAAACCTCGTGTTTCTGTTACCACCCATATTGGTTCTTCTGCTTCTTTTTATGGGGGGGTCAGTGCTCACCATAACCATTGTTTTACATTTTGACAGATTAGCACCATTATAAGTATGTCAAATTAGCAGTTATTAACTCTTAGCAGTTCCTATTTGAATTTTACCCATTAGTGTGCACAGCTGTCACTGGATTACTTTGATATTGAAGAAAACCAAAAAACACGATGATTCTCAGACGAGTTCTGAACTTCTTTGATATAATGTTCTCAGAAAGTGTAAGTCACAGCGAAAATATGTGTTCAGATTTGATTCAGTTATGACTCAGAAAATATGTCAGCACTGTCTTTGTCTGCACATTTGATAAAAATATAATAAAAAAAAATATAATATCATACCAAACCAATTGTATGTCTTATTCTTTTTCTTTTTTATTGCTATGGACCCTTTTGTGAGTTTGAAGTAAAGTCTGTGTTAAATTGAATTTTCTTTATGACTACAGTGCCAACAATAATATTAATTTCCCTGGTAAGTGGCAAAAACATTGAAAGGTCTATTGCCACTTAAACTTCAACTTATTAACTGATGCTATGACAGGACACAGTTCTCAGAAAAGGTAACTACACTGGCAGAGTTTGAACAGTTTTTTCAATTATTTAGAAGAGGTTATCCATAGAAATGTAAAAATCAAAGAGTTGGTTTTACAGGACAGTGCCAAAGGTGAATGAGGAGCAGCTGGGTAGACAGGTGAATGGATCGGGTGATCTGCACCAGAGAGAAACTCGGTGAAGACAGGTGAAGAGGGGCGGGGTTTGGAATAGTGGGAAAATAAAGTGTATGAAACTGATGAGAGAAAAGAGGTAGCGCAGGCGTCACCATGACAATGTGAGGTAATAAGCTCTACTAATCGCTTATACTGAAAATGCTGGCTACAAGCCAATGAGCAGGGTCAGACACCTCTCCAGAGCAATCCCTAGTGAGACTTAAGGCTGTGGGGAGATCAGTGTAAGACAAAAGGTTTATGTGCATGACCAAAGTAATATTTAGCCAAACAGCCCGACCAGAATTGAATTTGTGATTTTTTTCATACAAACTTTTCCCTAAGCTTCTATTAATTGGAGTCTTGCCCAGTTGTGAGCTTGGGATCGAGCCATTTATAAAACAAGTCTCAAAGTTTTGTTGTCAGTAAATGCGCAATAACACTGAGTTGGTATTTCAACATAAAGGGCAGTAATCTATTCAGAAGTGGCCTTACTGTAATCAGCACTCATGAAGCATATAAAAATCTCATGCCGAATAACATTTTAGGCTCATAGAAAACTAAGATGCCTTGCTGCTTCTGCACAAATTGATATTTTATATGTAGAATTTTGACAAAAACAGCTCTGAACGTAGCTGGACAGGAAGGCAAACTCAGTAAGAAAGTAAATATAGGACTGCAGGATACCGTTCCCTCAAATCTTGTTTTTTTTTTTTTAATGAAATGGATGACTGGATGATGATCTGCTCCCTCAGCAACACAAAAGTCTCCATTGTTCAGCGTTAGCACAAGCCCTCATTAGCTCCTTATGTCAATGCACTCTACTGGTGATGAATAGCTGCTACATCATTGGGTCAATGCTGCAAAATTAAAGCACCAGCGCTTAATACAGTCCCAAACAAAACATTTGACCTCTGGGGCCGACATCAGAAATAACAAAAATTGGTTCTTTTGTCCCCTTTTACAAAACATCACAGCTGCATTGCATTTTGGTTTATTGAGTATGCTGTTGCTGGAGGAGCTGCTTTCTTTCCCCACTCTGTGTCAAGTCTGTCTTTATGAAGCCATTGCTCTTTAAGTAAGAGATCATCCAAAAGGGAAAAGTAAACTATAAAACAAAATGGAAGCAACAATGTGAGACACATCACCAGCTATTTCAAAGTAAAGTAAAATCTATAAGCAGTGACAGCCAAAAAAAAAAAAAACACAAGTCTGTGATATACAGATTTGTGTTGGAAAAAAACAACAGTAAGCTGTTGGGCCTCCACATGCTGCCAAAACAGCCTCAGTGCTCCTTGGCATCGACTCTACAAGTCTCTGAACTCTACTGGAAGTATGAACACCACTCTTCCCAAAGATAATTCCCTTGTTTGGTGTTTTGATGATGGTGGTGGAGAGCGCTGTTTAACGTGTCAGTCCAAATTGTATCATAGATCTTATATTGGGTTAAGATCTGGTGACTGGGAAGGCCACAGCATATAATTCACATAATTATCATAATCACCAAACCATTCAATGACCTCTTGTGCTCTATGGTTGGGGACACTGTCATCCTGGAAGAAACCACTCCCATCAGGACAGAAATGTTTCATCACAGTATAAAGGTGATCACTCAGAACAACTTTGTGTGGGTTTGCAGTGACCCTTCCCTCTACATGGACAAGGGACCCAAACCATGCCACCAGTATATAGCATTACAGAGCCACCATATCCCCTCACTGTAGGGGTCAAGGAGTCATGGTTTTCCTTTAATTAAAGTTTATTACTTCATCCAAACGCGATTTGGAGGAGGTCCCCATACTGTAATTGTGCCATTTGTGCATCTATGATACAGATAAGGTTGAGGACTCATATCCTGCTGGATCCTACAATGATAAGCAAATCATAACAAAGGCTTCAGTGCGTGAGGCTAATCATAAACACTGTTAGCCTGTTATGACCGTGCCTTAATCAGTCGGCTCCATAGATTAGACTGATCAATACACTCCTGCTGAGGTTGCCGATAAGGACCCTTATAGCATTCAGTGGGAAACGATGATGATGATCTCTCTGACACAATCAAACATATGCAGTTGTGTGTATTGGCCACCAGTAAGAAACTATGATGGAAGTTAGCTACACCAGCTAGCCTTTTAAGTCCTTATCAGGAAAACCAACCTCCAAAAAAACAGGATACATATGAGGTATAAATACAAGAAGAAGATAAATAGACCCGACCTAAATGTGATCAATCTTAATAGACCCCAAAAGGGTCATTTCTTTGTAAACAGACTGTGTGAATCCCATATAATTAAGCTGAAAACAAGTTTAACATTTAATGACATCTTACTAATAGTTACCAATAAGCTCACAGTCCAGTCCAGAATCTTTATTTGGCCGTGCTATAATTAATCAGAAGAAACATTGGAAGTGAGTCAAGATGAAAAAGAAAGAATTTGATGCACAGCAAACACATATTTATTTTCAAACAGTCATTATTACATTTATCATTATCACAATTAATGTGAATTCACTGTGATATAGATTTTAGGTCTTTTTTTCCCAGCCTCTTTCTTTCATACTGCCTTTTCTCGATAGTTACCACTTCTGTGTTTCACTTTTCACTTCAGTGTCACTGTGCCAGACAGCTCTGCTCCTTTGTCTTATAATTTAGTGGCACAAAACAGATATTTGGCTGAAGCGCCGTCGGTGCCTGTTGTCGCTGAGATAACTGCGGTGGCAATTTTCTGAAAGCCCATCTCAAGTGCAGTGTTTGGTCGCTTAAAGTTGTTCAGTTATCGAGTGAATCACACCCGCAAATCAGTTGGGCTGGGAGCCAAAGTACAAAGCTGCATATCCTTTTTGACATGATGATTTATAGGTACATCAAGAATGAAAACGTTGAGGGGAAGAGACTGCTTCCACAAGCTCTCACCAGATAGTAAAAGACTCCTTCAAAATGTTGTTAAAAAGAATCTCAGTCTTTCTGTGAAAGGGAATCCAAAATGCATTGCATTGAAACTGATGATAGAATGACAAAGTTAAGTGAATGACAAAACCACACACACACACACACACACACACACACACACACAATGCACGTTTAAATGAAAGCAAATACAGCACAGCCTGTTTTTCTCAGAGCACCCAAACACATTGATTTTGCTGTGCTCATTGCATTTTGCGGTGGTGCTAGAAATGATTATTTTGGTGAGCAGCTCAACAAGATAGCAAACAGAGCTGAACCACATGGCTGCCTCACTAATGATGTACACACTGTGTTGTAGGTTACCACCTATTTATGCAGAAAGACTCATTAGCGCATTTATCATGTTTTGGTAGTTGGTGTGTTACTGACTCCCCGACAACAAGTTAACTTTCCCTTTGTAAAAGATTAAAAATGTTACTGTGCATCTAAAAAAAAAGAGGCATACGACAAAAAGCATGACTCTTTGTGGGGTAAAAACTTCATCCATTTATGAATTAGGGATAAAAATGCAAAATTCCTCAAAATATGCAGTAACGCTTCCTATTAGTTTGATTTCCAATCCTTAACGGAGAGCTGGGAAGAAAATTGTGGATTTGGGGATGCAACAGTCAGATACTGTGTCAAATAAATGTAGGCTGACAAAATAGTGATCCATTTCACATGCTTCATGTGTTTTACACTTGTTTTAATTTGATCTAGTAGATTTTTGTCAGTTATTAAACACCACCTTGTTCTTCTACTGTTATGGTACTTCCTGCCACCCTGAATGAACCAACTACAATCATCAGGACATCCAATGTGTCTCAGTACTGACTAAGTTGATCTGCAGGATGTGAAGTGTGGGAGTTTTATAGCAATGGCCCAAATATGTCACCAAAACAAGTAAAAATCTAATTTATGTGGAAAATATCATTTTCAGAACTAGAGATCTACCTATTCTCCATCTGTAGACAATGTTTAAGAATGAGACACACTTTGAAGATACTTGTTCAGTGCTGGAAAAAGTTTTGACTTTCGGTGAAACGTCTAGAGTTAAAAAGACTTTGCCCTCCACATGATAATAGGTGAAGTGAAAAGGGTCACATGTCTAGATTCTATTCAGTGTCTGCAGGAGGAATATGTCATGCTGCATGGTGAAAACAGGCTTGTCCCACGAAGCATGTCAACCTAGACTTGTATCTCTGACATATCTCTGCTATGCATACACACACACTCTCGCGCACGCACACACACACACACTTGGACATGGAACCACTCGAAATACTGATACAGGTGTCAGCTTAGGGATGACTAAAAGACTGTTATTTTCTTTATTTGCACTGCCTGGCTTTGCAGAGTTCAACAAGGGTTCTGCCTGTCTGTTTTGTTTTTGGGGCCTGTCTTCATTCTTTGCCTGCGTATCATTCACTTTTGTCTTGCTTATTTGCCTGTGTGATGGTCTGGGGGGGTTCCCTGCAAGTTTATGACAGAGTCTTCACCACAAGGTTTTGTTGCCTTAAATACACTGAACCGTAACCAGTAAATTGGCAGATTAGATAATACTCACACAAATAACTTTCTTTCCCTATCTTTTCATCTGAGTGTGACAAAGGTCCCAAACTTGTGTCTTCCTCAGCTAATTTTTTTTTTGTGTGTGTGTGGGGTGGTGGGAGATTCATCTTGTTTTGTTTTACTTTTTGTGGTAAAGGGAAAAAGATTTGCAGTAACTCAAATGTTGCAATGCAAATAAATGAACTTGAGAGGAGCAATAATTGAACAGCATTACTTCACTCTGTCTAAATGTGAGTGAAATAACACCCTAATTATCCAAAGTAGTTTGGGGTACTTGGGTGCACGTAAACTGTTTTTTTTGCTTTCCTGAGCGTAAACCACCTTGTTGACTGAGTGCCCTAATGCATGATGTTAAGTGTCTGCCTGTTTTTTTGCCTTTCCCATCTATTTTTAATTTTCCGATCTGCCTCATAATTTGAGTGTTTCTCTGTCTGCCAGCATATTTATGAGTGTGCCTCCCTGCCTGCCTATTTACCTGCCAGACTGTCCATCTATCATTCATCATAAGTGTTTATGCTTTGCTCCACAGTTTGACTCCAGCGAGTTAATGACATGCACAACTAACACACAGTTGATGTGGTTGTAGGCCAGCCATCCATCATGAGCCCATTACATATTCTGCAAAGTCTCTCTTGTCACACTGTCTCATTCTCTTTCTCCCTTTCTCTGCCCTGCCAGCCTGTCTGTCCTTTATGTTTCTGTCTCTCTCTCCCTTTTTCTTTCTGCATCTGTCTTACACCGTCTCTTTATCATCCCTATAAAAGCTTCCTCTTCTTTCACTATCTGTTGTGCACTTTTTTTCATCTTGGTTTCTCATACACATTCGTCTCTCCTTCCATTTTCTTTCTTATCTTAAATCCAGGCTGTTTTTGATAAATTACAGCGGGCAACGCATAATCAAAGGGGGGAAACATTATGAATTCAGGGACACGTGCAGGTGTGTTTGGGAATAAAAATAGATTGCCCTTACGCCTTACCGTATGCTAAGAAATAAATTTGAACTAAATGAAGCAAAGGTCAGGAGTCGCTTCAGAGAGTCAATCTGAGTGGTGTACATGGTGCATTTCTAACACTGTGACATCTATCCAATGCAGCCTTTTCATAATGGTGATGGACTTAAGTGGTCTACTCACTCTTTTTGCTGCCACGCCATTCACCTGAGAGCTATGCTGACACTCCCTCCTACTGCTGCTGTTTCTGTTGTTGTTCATTTAGCCTGTCAGAAAGCCCTGGCTCACTCCACCATCCACCTGTAGGCTCTGAATCATCATTCTTCTAGTGGAGATGTTATTGTTGACCATCCCTTTTCCTGACTGAACTGAGCTTGGTGTTTCCAATACTATACATATACTACATTCACATAGCAATCCATTCCCTGTGAGATGGATGACTAAACTATACAAGCAGTGGTAATTTTATGATTAAGATGCTGGCAAATAATGTAGTTAATACACACATCCTAAAATAGCCGGTTATAGGTGCATTATTAAACTATGGACAAATATGTTTCTAACATTTATTCAGTAGATATTGTCCTAAGATTTAAAGTCATATTCCTGGTGAACTGGAAAACAGAAATTCACTCTCCTTTTTGCTCAGTTTTGGTCCCCACCAGGCCCTGGAAAAACATGCCTCTTCACTATGTTTCCAAGCATACAGTGGGTTTGTCAAAGCTTTTTCACTGAATGCAGCTGTCTGCTGTTAATGGGTTTTATGAGTAGAGCTGAAGGATCAAACCAAAAGAAGCCAAAAGCTGAAGGGGAACTCTCCAGTTGGATTGATTCGCCTCGGCTTTGTCACAAAGATGGACCTTATCATCTAGTCATTTGATCCATTCCTAATGTTCTTAACAGTATTGATCAGTGCAGTTATGAGGCGCTATTTGCCTCTAGGGTAAAATCAGAGAGGAACGTGAAAGTGAAAAGTCAACAGCTAATGCAGAGATGAGGAGAATGAGGGAGTGGGACAGAAAGCACAAAATGATGGCTTTATCCTTTATGTCCGGCTGTGTGTGCTAACTGTACAAAACAGATGTAGTTACCAGGAATGATCATTTATTACACCAGGAGGGGTGAACTGAGAGGGAAGAGGGAGATAAACGGAGAGAAAGAGAATAAATGAGGGAGCAATGTGAGAGAACAATGTCTCATTTTAGCAATAATGTCCTCGAGACTGCTCTTTGCTGTAATTACGGGTATTACGTTGATGTGACTCATTCATGTCGGTGACACCAAAGTCACCACAATCACACATAAGGATTCACATGTTTTTTGCATTGTCTACAATTTACTTTATACTTTTAATGTATGAAAAGTTTCTTCCACAGCAATTTAATTAAAAAAAAAAAAAAAAAACAACAGCAAGAGAGAGCAAGCAAAATGTCTCCTGGTTATCACAAGATCAGCATAACTACCAAGTGCATTTTTCATAAAACACCGTGTTTTCTCATCAGATTGTTTGTCTCCAGCGACACAACTTATTCGTTTTTTTCTCTTTCATTATCTCCCCTCCATGCCTGACTTTATTCTCCGTCTGGTTTTTGCTCCTCTTTTTCCCCCTCTCTCTCTTTTTCTTTCCTTCTACCCCCATCCTTACTGAATGATGAACAGTCAAAAAGCATCACGTCTTAATTAATCAAAGGCCCTGCAATTAAATTGTCTCACTGTGTCTGTGTGTGTGTGTGTGTACATGTACATGGTATATATGTAGGAATATGTGGAGGAGCTCAGCCATGGCTTCAGTGTGGGATTGGGTGAGCCACATTGGGACACCGAGTTTTCTCACATAAGGGATGAAACCATTTGGCACAGAAGCCATTTAGCACAATAAGAAGATTTGGAGACTGTGACAAAATACTGTAAAACCTAATGGGCAATTAATGTATAATTTTGAAGAAGAAACATGAATGGTATGAATGAGCATTCATTTTCTCATCCGTACCCATGAGGTACTAACTCTGTCTGCAAAAAAGGTATTTATTTCCATAAAATGGTGTTCTTTAGCCTCCGGCAATTAATATAAGACTATGAAGACTCTGCATGAATGAGAATGTATTGGTAAGGTATGGCAAATGACAGTTACAAATTTCCATTTTTTGAGTCCAGCACAGTTTTTTTTCCCCTTCTGTTTCCAAAGCAATGACTAAAAGTGTGGCACTTAAGCAACCCATTCACCTCCTCTATGTAACAGTATGTGTTAAAGAGAAAGTATGAACACACATGGACATTATCATAAACCAGCGGAGATTTACCAACATGTTACACCTACTCAGGTTAAATCCAAGTTCAGGAGCAGCTTGGCCCTGACAGCTGTTGAGTATTAAATGCTCATATCCCTGAAGGCTTGTGAGGTGGATCAGAAAGGTTTGAACGCTAAGCAGTTGTAGCTCGGATTCACAGCAAAAAAAAAAAAAAAAAAAAGTGTCAAAACCTCTCAAACTACTCCTGCAGCATAATCCCATTCTTTGCATACATTTTATCCTTGAGATATTCATAGTTACTACACAACTTGCACAAGGGGTAGGGTGAGTTGGCCCTTAACAGGACTGTAGGTAGTCTTAGTTGTTTTATCCCTGTCGTGGCAGACTTACATATTGCAGCACAACCAAAACATGGATGTATCTCACCCGTCACCATACATGTTTACATTATGAAGAAGAATAAAGGAGTCAAATTGCTATTATTATTATTATTGTTATCTGCCAACAGAGTTCGTATATGTGCGTGTAAGAAGTGCAAGGACTGTTTTTGAGGTAAGGAGTCACAGACAATTGTGTGGTCAATACATATAGGCAGATGTAGCCACGGGGTTGCTGCCAGGAAAAGTTCGCCCTGTGACTTGGCCAATCAAATCCCAACCAGCGAAGAACAATGCTCAGCCAACGCTGCCTGAACTCTTCAAAGGGTGTGCTTCAAATGTAATTCCAACCACTTTACTTCAAAAATGCAACCGCTGTCATCAATACCTCACTTCTGGACTTGAAAGGTAAACATGACACCCAGTAATCACAAACTTTGCTTTTGAACTTTCTGCACAGTCCCTGCATTTTGATTGCAAGTAAGGAGCCAAAATGGCATTGCTATCTCTCAGGGGGGAACTTCAGAAAAAAAGGTTATCTAGTGGCAGAAATCAGAGACAAGATCTTGCCAATCTGGTGTAAGCCTGTGAGTGTTTCTCAGGAGAGATGTTGATTTTTGATCTTACACACTGAAAGTAGGCAGTAATGGTGTGGCATCCTAGATTGAGTGGATTCTTATGATTTCAGTTTGTTTCATCGTCATTCGCAGAGACACATTACACGCAATTGTAGGGGCACAGGGGC